>PVHY01000256.1:128359-195395 GCA_004024945.1 Uropsilus gracilis
CCGGTGGGCTCTAGCCTACAATTGCTCTGCTTCAGATAAAAAAAAAAAAAAAAAATGCTTCAAACATTGTTATTACCAGATTCTTTGCAGTTTCATTTGGTTATCAAGATATTCTAATTGGAAACATATTGTACAAAATAAGAGTTTGCCAGGAAGGAACTGTTGGGTAACACTACTCCCTTTTTCTAGCTTGGGAAAACACTATCTATTTTTCACAAAACTTAAGTACTTAAAATAACTTCATTGGTTATAGAATCCTGTTTCTTCACTTATAGGATTCTGGCTTCCAGTTCTTCCTATTCATTAAATCACATCAATAATCTTCATTGTAAAATCCCTTATACTCCTTAAATTAAATTATATCAAATATGAGGAGTCACCCATGCTCTTTTCATCTCTTGTATTTAATTTCCTGGCGAGTTCGGTGATGTCCTTAACACAGCTTTGCCTTTTCTATAAAATTAGGACAAATATATTCTTGTTAGATAGCCTTTACAATTATTGCTAAATAAGAGATATAGTGAGCATTTTGGATGACTGATCATTAAAATGCATTTCTGAGAAATTAAACATATTGATAATTTCCTTCAAATGTAAGGAAAGAACACCACAAACACATTAAAATATTTTAAAACATAAAATTAGCAACTGATAGGTTACTTAATTCACCACCTCACTTTTTCTGTGAAAATTGAGATCTTTAAGGTAAAAGTAGAAGATTACATTTATGACTGGAAAAAGGTGCCTCACAGCTTCATTAAAATCCAGAAGGAGGCAGTTGGATTTGACTAGACAAAAAGTCCTTGAGGTTCAATCTGAGTACCAGTCATTCAGGGTTATAATCTAGTTTGTTTGGACAGATGGCTCCTTTATGTGCAGGGCTTCTGAATGGATTTTGTGCAGACCTGGAATGAATTTGAAAAGGTCAAAGGCTAGTTGCTTTATTAGCCCTTGGTGATTAAGTTTTGGGAGGGCAAGAATATATTGTTTCTCTATCTTCCAGCCACTAGTACAGTGCTTGCCATATACATTAGACATTGTTGACAAATATATGAATGAAGGAAAGAATGTGTATAGAAATGAGCTCTTTGCTTTAATTAAGGGCTAACAGAGCTATTTACAAGTATCTAATATATAGACAGCAAAGAAAAAGACATTCTATCAGTGAGCCACAGGAGAATTTAAAGGGCAAAGCAAAAACTAGAATCATGATATTCAATGAAAAGACAGCACCTCTGTTCTGGTGACTAAAATCTACTTCTGTGGCCCCTCTCTCTTAGGATATGGCTAGAGTAGCAGCCAATGCCCAAGATGAAAACTATGTTCTTTCTTGTTTTGTCTACATTGGAGGAAATATCTCCTAGTAGCTGTTTCAGCCACTGAATCAGGCCAACACAAGATGGATGCTAAGGTCATGATACCAAAAAGAAAACAAACTGCAGGGATCAAAGTGTCAGAAAAGAGAAGCCAGGTCAAGAACAAAGATGCAGGATTTTTAAGGCTGCTAGGCACAGGGGCAACAGTGAAGTAGACTGCTAACAAGCAAGGAGGAGGTTAGGTAGAATTTTGAGCAGTTGATGCAAAGTTCAGCCTACGATTATGCTTCAGTTTAATGAGCTCTCCAATGAGGTGTAGGGAGAGATGGAGCAGAGCCGACGAATTCATTGAAACCGATTCCTCTAGTGACGTGCAGCTTCCCGCTTCTGATTGTACGCTGGACTTTCTCCCCTGAGTGTTGCTTTAGCACTGCATATTTAACATATCTAAAATGAAATATAGCTTCTCTTCTGTTTATGGTTAGAAAAATTGTGCAAAATTTAGAAATGGACGAAAGAGATTACAGAGTATCTGTTCTCAGTGGCATTCTGGGCATTGTGCAGGGGACTCTAGAGGATAATTGAGGACAATCTAATTCTATAGCATTGTGTACTTTTGATTGTTTTTCTATTGACTAGGTGATTTTACAACTCGGAAGGTTCAGAACTTGAACTGAAAAAAACTGATAGTCATGCAAATTATTCTACTACACTTATAATTCTACACAAAGAGGTATATATATATATACATATAGATATATATGTATGTATATGTACATATTTATGTATGTGTATATGTATATACTTTTTTACCATAGCACACTTTTGATTTCTGCACTATGCAAAAGATGATGACCAGAACTTCATTGCACTTTACAAGTAACAAGTTTAGCATTTATTAACAAATTAATTTTAACATTTCTGAATTCCCATTCTTGGAGTATATGCATATTCTTTTCAATGATTAATGAAGTGTATAAAAACTTTAACATTCACTCTCACTTTACTTGAGACATGAATGTATCTTTAAAGAAACTGTACCAATATCTTTATTATCATTAATGATAAGACTAAATATCACTGACCTTTCTTATTCTCCAGTTTACCATTACATAATCTGTTGCTAAGTTCAGTATACTTTTGTTCCTTTTTTTACTCTTAAAGAATCAATTTGGGGCACATCATTATGTACTTGATCTAATTCAATGTTCAGTCCTCTCCATTTATGCCAAGTTTGTCTCCCCTACTCTCACAATCCAAACACAAAGCCAAACATCTTCATCTAAACTCAAGTGTTCAGGTTATATTAAGTTCATAGCCCTTCTTTGATTTCCTATTGACTAGCAATTGAAGCCCCCAAACTTCAGGTCATTAAGAATAATGATAGAAGACACCTTCACTCTTTAGCACTGACACTTTAAAAGAACAAAGATGTTTAAACAATAAAAATTTGATTCCTTATACTTATATAGATTACAAATCTTAAAATCAAGCTGTCACAAGGATTTGCTTATTCTGAGCCAATTTCTCCTTGACATGTAGTTGGCCACCCTATCCTTGTATCTTACACAGTCTTTCTATGTGTCAGTTATGTCTGAATCTTCATATAAGATCACCAGTCAAATTGGATTAAGACCCTCTAATATCATCTCATCCTACCTTACATACCTTCTAAAGTCCTATCTATCTCCAGCCACATTTTGAGGTCTTGGGGATTAAGAGTACATAATATAACCCTGAGAGGACTGCAGTTCAGCCTGGAAAACCCTGTAGAAAGGAAGAAAATGAATATTTATTGAATGCCTATCATAATCAATCATAGTGCTTTATGCTTTAGCTAAGTTAAGAAATGATCAACTTAGTATTTTCTTGAATATATCCCAAAACAAATTCTGTGTATAGAATATTATTCATCTAAAACATCTCCTTCTTACACAGTTCTGATTATCTCTTTATTATGAAAACTTGTTGATATTTATTTTCCTCTCTGTGGTACTTTTACAATCTGCCTGGCTTTGTGGTAACTTTGTAATTATGCTTTTGATCATAATAACTAGTAAATCCTTAATGATGAGTCTATTGTTGACTCTTTTAAACCTCCACTGAGGTATATGGACTGTTTTCTAGAATACAGATATTTGTTAAACTGAGAATTAAATTGGAGAAAAAAAATTCAAAGGAAGTGAGGAATTAATAAAATAAAAGAGATAGGGTAACCAAGCATTTTTTTCTTTTCTTTTCTTTT
This sequence comes from Uropsilus gracilis, assembly GCA_004024945.1. Taxonomy (NCBI): domain Eukaryota; kingdom Metazoa; phylum Chordata; class Mammalia; order Eulipotyphla; family Talpidae; genus Uropsilus; species Uropsilus gracilis. The sequence goes on from PVHY01000256.1 coordinate 131,921, forward strand.
TTTTAAGTGTGAGGGTGTTTGAGGGAGGATGAGGCAAAGGAAGGAAACATAAGAGGAATGTTAGATAATAGCCACTATTATAAAGCTTTTAAGTTAGAGGGCACAGATATACTATTTTTGGAACCTAGGGATTCTAATACTTTGTCTTTTAATTGATGATATTCTTAGTAAATCATATTCTTTTTAAACTGTCTCATGCCTTCAAGTAATGGGTAACATTATCATTGCATCAGAATACTTTGATCTTCATTCCCACTCTATCATATTGGTTTAAATATCTGATTTTAGTTATTTTGTCTCATACACTCCTCTGGGGTATGGCTTATGGGGATAGTTTGTTGTGTTACCACAAATATAGGGATCAGCCTGGACATTATACATGTCACATTCCCGAAACTAGTTCTAAGATTTGTGAGAATGTGATCCATAACTCCATCTAATGCCACCAGACTGTGATATTTACTGCTGTGAAAATTCCCATGACAAATTTGTTTTTGTGGCACATTTACCATTATAAATTGACATGAAGCCATGGATGTGATAGCTTCAGACATAACAGTCCCATTACTTTATTGTGTTTTTTTTTCATTCTTAGACTTAAACTGCTATGTATAAAATGTTTAGAAGTTTCTATGTCCTTGAGTTATCTTAAAAATTACCAGATCATTCTTTTAATAGAATATATTATTACTCAAACTTGTTTTGGTTTCATGTGATTTCTAAATTTAACAGTGTGCTCTTATCTCAAAACTTAGTCACCAGTTAATATGTACTTTTTTTATTGTTATTGAAGTATGCCAAATTCTTGCTCTTTAAAGAAAGTGGTACTAAATATCACAACCTATACAGGAATTGTTATGGGAAGAGGTATTAATATGACCTCCTGTCAACGTAAGAACTACTAAATTGAGAATCGTAGAGTCAGATTTGTGGTGTCAGCACATGTAAGGCTTTGTGCTGTGTCTGAGGAACACAGTGTTGAATATGATATCGTGAGGCTCTTGGAGTTTGTAGTGACCAAAGAAAAGACAAAAACAACTTGATATAAGTTAACCAGGATTATGTAAGTTAACCAGAACAGGACATGATGCCAACGTAAGTGGGGAACACCTCCAGGAAACTAGATGTATACTTAAGAAGAATTGGTAGAGCACTGTGCTAGAGATAAGGCTATGAAACTCAGAACAGAATAATTATTGACATCAAGATACCAGTATGACTACACACCAAGAATGTAAGGATTATAAGGTACTGGATGAAGAAAATCACATTGAAAAGGAGACATAGAAAGGGGAGTCACAAAGGTCACTGAGAAAAATAATGATGGAATATAGCAAATAGTTTTAGATGCCCTACAGTGTGCAAGAAGCTGTGCTAAGTGTTTTATTACTTACATTAACCCTTACAATATGCCCGTCATTATCAATTCTTTTGTACAGCAATTGAAAGAGGGATCAGCAATATCAAACACAGCAATATCAATCCTTAGCACAGTAAGGACTGAAAGTGTCCACAAATTTGGCAACTAGGAGATTATTCCTACCTTTAGTAAGAATAATGTCTGTGGGATAATAGAAGCTATGATCTGTTGGGTAGTAAAGGTTAATGTGGAATTGCAAATAAAAAAGTTTGCAGTGGAGGGGAGGGGAATTCTTTTAATGAGAACAAATTAAAGGAAAGGCAGTTTTTTTAAGAATGAAAGAGGTAAGAGATACAAATACTGTTTATAGAAGTCAAGGAGATAGCTGTTTAGTCTGTACTAAGATACTGGGAGATTTGACAAAAAAAGAACAAGGAAAGAGAGTGGGTGGTGTCTAGGGTTTAGAGAAATAGAATACTACTTTTCCATTCCACTCCATTGGAACCAGATTTTAGAATCTCTTCCCTCTTATCGACTTTGAATTCCTTTGAACCACTCACTTAAGAAGAATTGTGCATTTGTCTTTATCCTCAGTTATCAGGGGACTCTACAAACCTAATCACATCACACGTCACTCATCACACACACACATCAGCAATGTCCTACAAATTACAATCTGTTTTCTGTGTCTTTATAACTTGGAGATTTAAATTCCCTAAGGAGAAACATACGCTGCTGAACTGTAGCCTAACCTGAGAGATGAGTACCCCCCAAATGACTGTTGTACAATTTACTTGCTCTGTGTGATCATCTTATTATTGCATGTTAATGCGTATTGAACATTCTTTCTGTTAATTATTGTGTTTATATGAAGTAACTGTTCCATCAATTTTCCAAATGCTGCATCTTAGTGTGATAAAAATTGTGTTTTCTATTCTATGTGTGACATCTATCATTTATTCTATCATAAATATTGTCTGTCTGGAGTATACTAAGTTCTGGTGTGTGGTGCACATACCACATGGTTCTGGCAACTTAGGCTCATAGTATGTAGGAAAAACAGATATGTAGATAATCTCTAAAATAGGAAAAAATAAGTGCTCTAACAGATGTAGTATATCAAGTGATCATGCAAGCAAATACAGTAACTACAACTCCCTCTTAAAATAAATCTTCTACTCAATACTAAGTCCCTTTTACTTTTTTTTAAATGGGCTGTCAGGAATAGAAACACCCCCTCTCTTTGCATGATGAATTGTTCCCCTTTCTTTCCTTTCTTTTTGGTTCATACCCTGCCACTTCTCTGCATGTGCTTCTTTTATATTCTGAAATCCCAGTTAAGGAACTTTCTCACTGATTATAATGACATAGGTCTGTTTTCACAGCTGTAATTTTATAAAGTTCCTTAATAATGCCATGTTTAAAACATTATTCTGAAATGCTAGAAGGTTTGGAGGTGCTTAAAAAGTAAACAGCCAGTTTATATGAAAGGCAGAGAACTGTTGTAATATAAAACTTTCAGCAATTTGTATCAGATCATTGGCACTTCATTGAAAATCTCAGCCTCTTAGGATAACAAAGATATCCCTCAAGGGGAACTAACTCACTAGACATGTGTGTACATTAGAACCAGATGAAGGTGATGCAGTGAAATTAGAAAGACAAGTCCTGGACTTATTAGAAGCTGGAGACCAAGCATTTGTGGTTCTCCTTGTTTCTCTGTCTTGGCAAGAATCATTTTCCCAGCAGAGTAAATTTTGGGAATTTGCATTTATGTTCCTGATCACCTTTGACATCTGAAGCTCTGAGGACTTGACATCACATATTATTATTATTATTATAAACAGAGCTCCCAAGCTGTTAAGCTCAAATTGCTACTTTAGTGTTAACAAGAATGGTGCCACATGGTGAGCATATGCTGTTTGTGAAAGTAAATGATGCTTTAAGAATGTTTTACTCTCAAAAGGAAGTCTACTAGGCAGATAGCTTGTATTGAAACTCTATCTATTCTCATTTGACCAGCATAAACAATAAGAGTTGAGTTTGTTTATTTGAGAATTAATCAGGGAACTCCTGAACATTTGAATGGATATGTTTGGCATAAAGCATTACCGACAATTTATCATATACTTATCCTTTTAAAAATGTATGCAGTTTTACAGAGTGCATTATAGAAGACTCTGAAGATCTTTCAGATGGTATCTTAATGGAGCTTCCTTTACACAGAAGCGATTTATTTCTTTCAGTGGAGGATTTACTTAAATCTGCTATTTAGTAATTTGGCATTATCATAACTGGCTGTAGAATTTCTTTACCTTGGACAGAGTTAAAATAAGATCCCTGAACTAATTAGTCAGTTTAAATGGTGAATGATGTTATTTCCCTATTCATATGCTTTGTGAGTTAGATTTAAAGATTTAATCTCCCCTTCCTCATGGTCTTTAGTCTGCAAAACTAAAGATTTGCTTTTATAAAGTATTTTTCTTTGTTTTGCTTTACATGGAGATTTGACACCTGAATGGTAGTGGTAATGAATTTTTTTTTGGGCTAGGGTTCAATTAGAAATATTAACATGAAACTAATGAAGTATTAGCAAATAAATTGAGCTCAAATAGTAATCATTTTCCTGTGTTCAATGAGAGAACGCAGATTTTACATGACTCATGTAATGAGATTTTTACATGTCTCAAGATTTTACAGGTAAAATCACTTGTCATCATCAAGACTTTCCTAAAAATAAGGTGATTGGGGAAATCTATGAAAAATAACTGTCAGAATAAGATTATGATTTCCTCAGCTATCACCACTTTTTTCCCTTCAAGCAATTGATTTTCTTATATAAGAACTAAAATTCTAATGTATTTAATCTGAAATATGAGATTAAATATGAGTGCAACTGACTAGAAAATATTAATTTCCTTTTACCATCATTATACCCCAGTTTATTACAGGAAAGGGTTACAGAACATAAACTATTGGTTCATCTTGCTTAAATTACCTTCTCACAAACAACTTCTGTAAACAAACTGTTCAAAGCTTACGTAAGGGTGAGCTTAGGTCTGATGCAGTGATTGAGGGTGAGCTATTGGACAGTATTATACAAGCGCTCCATTATATGCAAATACCTTTTCAGGATAATTAGTCTGGAAATCAAGAATAAAATAGGCATGCCAGATTGAGAAGATAGAAAAAGACAGTGTTTGCCTTGAGAGCCCCAAGTGAGAAAACCTGGCACCATCTGAGAAACCTCCTTCTTACCTGGTGTGGCTCAAGCAAATTAGAATGAAGAAAAGGTCAGTTGCAGGGCCCCTAGAAGGAAGGGTCTGGGTGGTTTTAAGAAAATATTAAAAAAAAAAAAAAAGAATGTGGTTTTCAAAAAATTATGGAAACAAATGCCAACTTAAAGATAATTTGAAGAAGAATCGTCTGGCAATGTAAAAACAGCTAATGGATGCAGGGAATATGGACTGAGGCAGAAAATGGAGAAATGAAAAAAAGTAGCCAGAGGAAGAAGCAATGGTTTTTCAATTTTTTTTAAAGTTGTGAGCAATTCATTTTAATACAAGGCTACTGCAGTGCACATGAATGTGTCAGCAGCAAAGTTAGTGACTTGAGGGGGGAATTCTTGTTAGTGAGAGCAGAGATACAAAGAAGTGAATTCCTTAACCAAGTAGCCTTCAGGTGAGACGTTCAGTATTAAGTATGAAGGCATAACTTTGATTTTAGGATTCAGAAAGTAGTGTAATTTGCTGATCATAGTTTTTGTGAATGAGTTCACATACCCAAGTGACAAGTCTATCTTCTCTGTCATAAGGGACATTGGAGAGTTAAATTGGGAGATTCTCTAGGTTTCCTTTAAAAAGACAAGAGGAAGCTAATGCCTTACTGTACATAAAACAAGAAAGAAAAGTATGAATGGAAAATAGAAAGGTTATCAATATTGACGTGACTGAAAATATCATGGCCCTAAATGTCCCCAGCAGGACATCAGTGGTTATCAGGAATTGGAGCAGGGTAGAGTGGGGGGGGTGAAAGGTGGGGAGTTGAGGGGGTAGGAATGAGATCCAAAGGATAGTGAAGTAGAATTGCATGTAAAACTGAACAAATTTTCATACATATATATGCATGTATTTATATGTACATATATATGTATATATGTGTGTTTATATGTATTTATATATACACATACATAGGACCCTAGATCAAATGCTAGGGTTTAATTCAGGAGCTGGATTTTATACCAAGAGTTTCTTTACAATTAAGATACTTTAGATGCTTAGTTTCAAAGAGATACAGGTTGACAGGCAGATTAAAGAATTCTCAGGTGTTGGATAATGATCTCAGCCTGGCTCCCCTCCCTTTACCCAAATTGAACTCTTCAAGCACCAGCCATAATTACTAGGACTCTAGCTTCCAGGCACAAGACAGGGGATTTATGATCAATAGCAGCTCTGTCATTTGAGAGATGAGGCTGTAGGTGAAAGGTTAGAGGCACTTCTCACTTCCCAAACTTCAGGAAAGAAAATGTTTTCTCCAGTTTTTGGTCAGTTACACGGTGTACCAGTGGTGTGAGTATGTTTTTTCAAGTATTGATGTTAGGTCATTTATTCTTTTTTTTTCCCCATTTGTTCCTTTTTAATCAAGTATTTAAATTCAGACTGTTTAGGATGTGTGTGTGTGTGTGTGTGTGTGTGTGTGTGTGTGTGTGTGTGTGAGATCTGAGAAACCCTTGAAGGAATGAACTGTACTAGTTTTTTTGTTCCCCTTTTATTGTAGGACTTCTTACTAAAATCTTCATTCTTTTTAAAATCTCTTTTAAATATCAAAGTAGAATTTATCTCATACAGAGTTTAAAGAGTTTATTTTCCTGATTGTTCCTAGTTCTGAAAAATGCAATATTTAAAAGACATCTATCACAAATCAAAATTAATTTTCAAACACAAATGATGCATTTGCTAAAATTGTTTCTTTTCCCTTGTGCTCATTTGGGGCATTAGAGTTCTGTAATTGGAAACTAATACTTTCATGCATTTTTTTCCCTCCCATTTTTTTGTGAATTTATCTGATTTCTTCTAAATGTACATGCTCAAATTTTTATTCTTACTGGTTTTCAGCCCAAGACACCAAACTCATGCCCCCCCCCCACACACACACATCCTGTTTTTTTTCCCAGTCCTATTGTAGCAGTGATTTTTCTTACTTTGTGGATTCCTTTTGTTCCCCCGTTGTTGCTGTTGCTATATTTTCTTTGCCTCTGCCCTGTACTTTTGGGTGAACTAGCCAGCATGTGTCAACAGTTCATCATAAACTTGTACAATAATACAATTAGTAAGTGAAGCTATACAAGTCTTAGACTGATGGGAGGTGGGGGGACAATTCCCTAAGGATGATGGGATCAGAGAAACACATAGATGGTAGTGAAGATTAAAGCAAATAAAATAAACAGTTGTAATAAATTTGAAAGAATACATGCTTAGTTGCACAAAAATGTGGGTGCATTTGCATGCCATTATCCTTTGCATTATATGTTATATAAGTATTTTAAATGCCCACTGGGCTTTACTCTTGACTTCTGTTTACTGACTATGTGACCATGGGCATATAACATCATTTCAATGAGCTTTATTTTTCCTTTTGGTATATCTGGATCACAGTCTGCCAGGATTATGTAAAGAAAGTGTGAATTCTTATGAAAACAGTGCTTTGAATACCATTTACTCTTCAAACCATATTATGTTGGAACAGTGAAAGAAAATTAAAGCTATCTGGAGAAGTGCCTCAGGAAATCTGACATCTTTCCTTCCTCTGTGGAGTTCAGGCTTTGTAAGGCAGCCCTAGAATTTGTCCTGAATAAGGTTTGAAATCTAGGTGCTATTTTTTAGGCAGAGTGACAATTTCTGCTTACTGACTTTATTAGCCTGACCTTGCTTCCCATTCTAGTGCTCTCCTTTTGCTCTCAAGCAGATCCCTTCAGAAAGTGGTCTGGTCTATTTGTCCCTCACCTTGGAGATGTTTATGGTGTTAGTCTTGCCCTTGCTTGTCTTCTAAGGTAAATACAGTTAATCAGCCCAAAACATCCTCCTGCTGAACTCATGCTCAACCTGCTTTACCTGCTTCTGAACCTTCTTCCCACACAACACAGTCCTCTACAGATGGCAAAGGGAGTGAAATTCTGGTTCAAGAAAAGCTTGTTGAAAGGATGTTCTTCACGTAAAATGGGTTAGTTCTTAACTAAGACATGGAAGAGTTTGCGGCCTTTCTCTTTTATGCATGCCATATTCCTACAGCTGAAAAGTGAGAATGCTGAGGTTTAAGAAACAGTTGAGCATTTTCATTTTCAACCTCATGTTTAAACATTCAGCGTGAAACAGGGTGACCATGAAGGGCTTTTTACCTTTAACACATAAGGGCCTGCTTCTCTCTCCCAAGCAGGCTACAAACAGGCCATTCACAATTGCCTTTCCCTTGAAGTAGCCAAGCCTGCTTCTCTCCCTAGGAAGCAGACTACACACTGTTCATTAGCATTTACACTGATCACCTTCACCATTGATATGCAAACATGAGCTACCAGCTTCTCTCTTTCTTTTTTCCCTTTTTCAGACCTAAAAAGAAAAACTTAAAAACACAGTTTAAACTCTACACTCGTGGGTTCTTTCCACCATCCCCAGCCTTCTCAACCAAAATACCAAACCAATGCAAGACTATCAGTGCAGACTAATTTATTTCTAACAAAGCGATTTCTAATTGTGCTAATCACTACAAAAGAAACATGTAAGACTCAGATTACTTTAACATTGTCCAAAACCTTTCTCAATATTGTCCAAAGTACTTTCCCCCGATTGCCCAAAAATCCTCAGTCTCTCAGTCCTGATCATCTCACCAAAATCAACCAGTCAGAGTTCCTCTCCACGTGTTTGAAGACCTTTGGGGGTGGGGGGACGCTCCTTTGGCGTGCTTCTTGTCTTTTACGCTGCCTTCTCCTTGTTGTTTTCAGGTAGCAGGAACTTCATGGTACTGGACCCAGCCAAGTTCACTTTCTACTCAGGCCTAACTTTTGCATGGTCTCTTTCAGACACAAATTAAACTCAGCAAAACAAACTCCAACACGGAGTTCAAATCTGCAAACTCCTTAACTGCATTTAGCACACATGCTGCCAGTCTTGGTCAGCCAAGGGTTGCAGGTCCCCGGTGGCCACATGGCCAAGCTCACATGGCTCACATCTTTACAAGCTGGCTGATTCCCATCTCTCTCTCTCTCTCTATCCAATCTCCATATTGCCTCTGAATCCCAAATCTGAATCCCAATCCTCCTTGTTTGCACACCCTTTATATATCCTGATTCCCCCTTCCAGGAAACCTGTTTCAACTTGACCATTTCACTTCTTTCTCCCCCTGCCTCTCCCTGAAGGGAAATTTCAACTAAGGTCCTTCTCACATTTTAGCATCTGTCCTTAAAATCTGCAATCTTAAGCAAGAGACAATGGGGGGGGGGGGGAGTAGCACACCCTATCAAGAGACCAGTAAAGTGGGTAATTATAGGTTATTAGAAAAGGCTTTCACATTTCAATTGCCATGTATAAGCAGTCATTTATGTCAGCTTTTAAATTGTAAATCTTGTTTGTTCCTGTATTTATCAGCAAACAAAATACATGTTTACTGTGACAATACATTCTGTACACTGACATTTGTCCCAGCAGGCACTTCTGGGCCCTTCCTGGTGTCTGATTTTGAGAACTCACTACATGAATGTTTTCATCATGGCATAAAAATTCTTAGAGTTTAGTAGGTGAGCTAGTGAAGTTTAACCAAAGTGATGGAATCCATGTGTGTTGGGGGAATGTATGCCCCTAATTTCTTTTATGACATATTATAAGAAGGAACTGGGAAATCTGTTTTGATAGATTTTTAGTAGATGTAGTGTGAAAATGGGATATGCATTCTTCCCATATTCACAATATGCATGAAGATTTATTTCCATCAGAGACTTTTTTGCAATTTAAATGGAAGGATGATGGACTCCTGAATATCTTAATCTGAAACAGGGTATACGGCAGACTTTCTGACTTTAACTGAACACATACAGGTCTGCTTCTCTCTCTAGAGCAGACTACTAGCAGTTTTTTAGCAATTTATCTTTACCTTGAAGTAGCCACACCTATCTGCCTGCTTCTTTCTACAAACAGGCTGCAAACTGTTTATTAGCCTTTACACTGATCTCCTTTACCATTGATATGCAAAAGCCAGCCAGCTGCTCTCTGCTTTCAGCTCCAAAAGCTGCAGAAGAAAAAAAACTTAGAAAACCATTTAAACACTTGTGGGTTCTTTTCACCATCCCCAGCCTTCTCAGCCAAAATACCAAACCAATGCAAGACTATCAGTGCAGACTAATTTATTTCTAACAAAGTGACTTTTTAATTACTACAAAAGAAAACATGTAAGATTCAGATTACTTTAACATTACCCAAAACCTTTCTCAGCATTGTCTAAAGTCCTTTCCCAGATTGCCCAAAAATCCTGTCTCTCAGTCCTGATCATCTCACCAAAATCAGCCAGTCAGAGTTCCTCTCCATGTGTATGAAGACTTCTTTCTTTAGGGCGCTCCTTTGGCATGCTCCTCCTTGTCTTTCACACTGCCTTCTTGTCGTCTTCAGGTAGCAGGAACTTCATGGTACCGGACCCAGCCAAGTTCACTTTCTTTTCAGGCCTGTCTTGCACAGCCTCTTGCAGACCCAAGTTAAACTCAGCAAAACAAACTCCAACATGGAGTTTAAATTTGCAAATTTTTTTAACTGCATTTAACACACATGCTGCCAGCCTGGGCCAGCCAAAGGCTATAGGCCCCCAGGCCTGGCCATGTTCACATGGCTCACATCTTTACAGGATGGCCGATTCCCACCTCTCTTCCATTTAACCTCTTTCTCTATCCAATCTCTATATTGCCTCTAAATCAAAATCCAAATCCCTCTCTTTGTTTGCACACCCTTTATATACCCTGATTTCCCGCCTTTCAAAAAACCTGTTTTACCTTAACCATTTCACTTCTTTCTCCCTCTGCCTCTCCCTAAAGAAAAATTCCAACTAAGGTCATTCTCACATTTTAGCATCTGTCCTTAAAGTCTACAATCTTAAACAGGAGACAATGGGGGGGGGGGTAGCACACCCTATCAAATCAAGATTATCATATGGGTGAATAGATATGCTTGTATAACACTGAGTCTGTAAAATGACTATGTAGATGTTAAAGAAACTACACAAAGTATTGGTGTAGGGTGTGTGTGTGTGTGTGTGTGTGTGTGTGTGCGTGTGTGTGCGCGCGCGCGCATGATCTACTGCTGTTTCTCCATTTTATTATACTTAAGAGGAGTTTCTTAGACAAGCACAAATAAACTGTCAGTGTTAAATATTACTTAATTCAACTTCATCAGTGATAACTCAGATACTTTTTACAAATGTATTGCAATAATCCCTCTTTCATGTTTACTCCTAATTCTAGGAAAAACACTTAATTATAGAACAGCTTCAGTTTTTTGGGTTTTTTGTTTGTTTGTTTTGGTTTGGTTTGGTTTTGCTTTTTTTTTAATTCATTTCCTTGAGAAAAGGTTTTGTGAGTAATCGGTACAGAGCTGAAATCTCTTGCTGAGAGTAATGTAGGCCAGCCAAGGTTTTTGTGAGGGACTTTTATTTTTTTGGTTTTCTACTGCCTCCATGACCCCTTCTTCTCATCCGTCACTTAATCAGAAAATCAAAAGACAGCAAGCTGCAAGACAGGCTCTTGTTCAAGATAAACCCTGTGACCTCCTAACAGGTTCCAGACACTTCTGTGGGAGTTCAGCTGACCATGTGACTCTTATATTTGGGGATTTATTCATCAGGCAGCAGAGCTCTCAGGCTGTCACAGACCCTCAGGGGTACCAGTTTTGTTCCTGGCTTCAGCTGTTTGTTACATTCTGTTTTCTTCAGCAACTGAAATGAGGGGACCTGTCTTGAAAGACAATTTTTTCGAATAAAAGAGGGTCCATTTTCCCCCAAAAGATATTAATCCTAAAGAGCAAGAGGCATTCTGAAAAAAGCATCCAAATAACGCAAAAGCACTGAATATTTTTCTGGGAAAGTAATGGGTTTTCTATGGGGTTTGGGGTGGGAGAGGTGAACAACAACGAAAGTAAAAGACTTTTATGGATTGAATGGTTTATACATAAAGCATAAGATGTAGGACTGTTTTTATTCCTTTTGTATTTTCTGAGGGATAGTTCTCCCAGCAAGTCCACAAAATGCCACAAATACAAATATATAAAATTTGCCTGCTGTGATTAAATTTCTCTAATTACACAACTGCACTTGATATGTGGGACTGATGCAGCACCTCTTTATTTTTCCTTTTGTAATCATTGTTCTATCGGTGCTCTATAATCAACGTTCATCACAGTTAATTAGAGTTTCTTCATTTGTTGTTTCTGAGATCTGACATTCCCATAGTTCAATTGCAAAATTCATTTTTAAACATCTCTGAGCTCTAAGAAAAAAAGAAAACAAATGAAAATACTAGGGCTATTATTCACAAATGGATTTTTGAAATTTTAATGTGCTATGATTTTCTCTTTTATTGAATTTAAGTGATTACTCTTGATGCAAGAGGCCAAGTCCTGCTTTTGATTTTGCAGAACTCTCAATTGATCTACAGGTACCTTTCTTTTCATAAAAGAGGTCTTTTTTTGTTTCTGAAAATTTTGCAGATGTCTATTTGATACCTAAGGACAGATATTTTTGTTAGACTAGATTGATATAAATGTTGATTTCCCTTTCCAAAGAAATAGAATCCTGCCAATTTACATCATTTTCAGGTTCACAGCTAATGTTCATTCTTAAGTACAATTTTCTTTCAGATTATTTTTTAATATTTTAATGATGGACACTTTAAATGCTAAATTACAGTGATAGTAGAGAGAGTCAAACTTTAACTGGTTCATTACTACAAAGTTAATCTATTTCCTGATTTTAATTTGAGACTAGTGCTGTCTATTCACTCTGTTTTGCATCATGAAACCCTACCTAGAATTCTTTATTAAAGCAGTGTTACCTGTAGAGCTTTGATGGACAAGTAAACCTACCTGGACATTCACTGCATATACTGTCTTCATTCTGTGTTGCCCTGCCTTCTTCACTCTGCCTTTTTATCACTGTTATTTCTGCTGTGCACAGGACTGAATCTTACCCTAATTAACAAACCTATGTTATGGACCAGCCATCTCTCCTGCTCTTGAGAAACCCAGTGTACACTGTGGGATCCAGCACTTGGGCACCTACTTATAATCTGAACAGTTGTATTAGTAAAAAGGTAACTAGTCTGGTGGTTTGGTATGGGTACACTGTGGTGGCAGCACCTGATGAAGTTATCTAAATATTACCGCAATTAAAAATGAATGATAAGCACTAGTTATATTTTAAGGACATGGAAGCAACCTAAATGTCCCAAAACAGATGACTGGATGAAAAAGATGTGGTATATATACCCAATGGAATATTACTCATCAATTAAAAATGACAAATTGGTTGATTTTTTGATAACATGGATGGGCTTAGAAAAAATTATGATAGCAGAAACAAGTCAAAGAAATTATGATAGCAGAAACAAGTCAAAGAGAAAAAGACAGACACCAACTGGTTTCACTATTATGTGGGACATGGGAAAGATAAACAGTGAAGAAGAAAAGTCAGAACAAACTAACAACCAAATAAAAGTACACAACTTGGGGAGAAGAGGAGCGGGTTAGGATGGGAGTAGTCAGGGAGGGTGGGGGGGATGAACCCTGGAGATCACAAAGATGTGAAATTTATATATAAATACATTATTTACTTAAACTTTTTTTAAAAGGATGGAAAAAAATGAATAATAAAATATTTAAAAACATGGTATCTTTTAAAGAAAAGAGATTATCTTCAAAACCATAGTAATCTTAGAAGAAAGGATGGAAATAAGAAAGAATATAGAGAAGGTATTTGTACTCATAATTGAAGGTATTAACAATAACATTTAAACAAAATAACATTAAATATAATAAAAATCTCCATGCAATAACATTCTCTATGATATGCACCTGTTACAAGTACTCAAACTGCATTAACTCCTCTAATGCTCAGAAACACAATAAGATGCCATATTTTATGTTGATTTTATAGGAAAGGAAACTGAGGCACAAAAAGTTACACAAGTTGACCAGTCACTTTGGCAAATTTCATTTTTCAAAGGTAGCCAGAGCAATAGCTTCCTTTCTTCTTGTCCCTCTTAAGTCCTGCCATTTCCATATGAAAAGGGACATCTGATTCCTCCCTCTTAAATCTGGATGATTCCTGAACATGCATGAAGTAAGCAGAATGCAATAGATAAACCCTTAGTGACTCCCAAGCTGTATCCGCATGAAGCATCTAGAGGTAGTATTTTCAGACTACTTCTGTCCCAAATTCCTGGTCCATTGGAACTGTGGGATGATAACCTAATTGTTACTTTTGAGCTACCAACTTTAGGGCACTTTTCTTACACAGCAGGACTACAGGCCAATAGCAGAGAGCCAAAATCTGAACTCTGTCTGACTCCAAAGCCACACTTACTCCTAAACCAGAAGAGAAAGCTGAGATTTAGGAGCATCCAGGTTTCCACAGGATGTTCACATGGCAGGAATGTGTTGTAAAAATCTCTTGCAGTCAATATTCTGAGGGTCTGGAAATGTTTTTGCATAATGAGCTTTTTCTTTTATGTTTGCAAATTAAACGAAGGAAGAATAAAAGATTGTTTAATGGTATCATAAACACATCAACTGTCATAATGATAAAGGCTGACTGTCCAGTATTGACTAGATATATATGCTGCATCATCTGAGCAATGACTTCCAACCATATTAAAATGATATGGCAGTTTAGATAGACAGAGGGGATGAACAGTCAATATTTAAATGGGTAGTAATTTTAAATAGATAGCTCAGAGTGGAGTAGACTTCAGTTATTTTGTGCCCAACAAATTGGATTTTAATGAGCTTGAATTTCAGTCTTGCCTTTAATATACAGCAAACTATTGAATTGGATCTCCCACGCTAGCCGGTAGACCTACTCTAGGATGGGGATGAGTATATGACTGGAAAAAAATGAGTTTTCTCCTTGGTTCCTCTGAGCCCAGTGTAAAAAAAAAAAAAATCCAATATATATTTACTCAGTGGACTGACTGCAATACAGTGCTGTGCAATGCAGTGCTGTTAACTGTAGTCATTCAAGTTGTACATCAGATCTCCATAACCCTTTGATTTTCATAATTGGAATACTGTTTTATCAACCACTCTTTATCCTTGCTCCCCTCTGCCCCTTGCAACACCATTTTACTCTATGCCTTTATGGATTTAGTTTAGATTGCACATGAAAATGAGATCATGCAGCTTTTCCCTTTCGGTATCTTATTTTATTTAACAGTGTTTTCCAGGTTCATCTATGTTGCTGTAAATGTCAGGATTGTCTTTTTTGGGTAAACTAGATAACATTTCACTCTGTGTGTGTGTGTATACACACACATATATGTATATACCTTTTCTTCATCCATTTGTCTATTAAGGAATATTTAGAATGTTTTGGTGTATTACCTATTGTGAATAATTCTATAATGAATATAGGGCAGATTCAAAGTTCATTTCCTTTGGATAGCTACCCAAAAGTAGGATTGCTCAATCATGTGGTAGTTGTAATTTTATTTTTCCAAGGACAACAAAGTTCTCCTTAGTGTGACTCTACCAATTTACATTTTCACCAGTGTAGAAGTGTACCATTTTCTCCATATTCTTATCAAATCTTAACTGTTGTATTTTGGATAATTACCATTCTGCCAAGTATGAGATAACAGTGCATTGTGACTTTGATTTGCATTCCAATGATAATTAGTGATGTTGAATTCATTGGACATTTGTATGTCTTCTTTTGAGAAATGTCTACTTAGGTCCTTTGTTCACTTTTGAATTGAGGTTTGTTTCTTTTTTTGCTATGAATATGTATGAGTTACTTATATGATAAATCTCCACACATGACATCATACTATAATGGTAACTATATATGGTGATGGATAAGTTTACCTTGATTATGTTGATCTTTGCCATATATATGTATACACATGTGTATATATGTATACATACATGCATATATGTATACATGCATACATATATGCATGTGCTTATGTATGTATACATATGTGTATATATGCAGAGTTTTATATCTTAAACATACACATTTTGCATGTCATAATTTGTGAATATTTTTGTTTTAAGAAATATTTATAATCTCTTAGAACCTCAGTTTCTTTATATCTAAGATATAAATAAATAGTTGATTTTCCAATCCAGAAATTATCAACACTTGTCTTATCTTGGACTAAGAAATTTTCTAGATCTTGTAGGGACATGCACACTTTAAATACATGTATAGGTGTATTTAAAATTTATCTTATTGACATGTTGGAAGATAGATCAATGTTATGTGTAAAATAAACACTATTAACTCTCATTTGACATCTGTTCCTACCATTGTCTTGTAATGATGCATGAATGACAGTGAGTCCAGCTAAAAGATAAATTTAGGATATCTCATTTTAATTCAGGCAACAAAAGCTCAAGTGATTTCTCAATCCTTTTCTGGAATAGAACTTTCTCTACCATGACTACCTCAATTCAGAGTTATATTCTTCCATTGTTAATAATAAAATTGACTGACTCATAAAATTAAAATATAACCCTGAATGTGATAATATGATGCAAATATAGAGCTGTTAATTATGTGATACAATATATGACTTATAATTATTAATCATGATTAATAAATCATGACATCACCATGGATAGATCCTGATGTGTATCACTGAAAACTTAAGGGAAATATAGACCCAAAAACAAAATTCTTTCAGTTCCTCATCAGCTATTTGTTATCTATATGATAGACTTGAATGACTTTTTGCCTTTATAGATAAGAGTTGTAAAACATGTATCCTACAAATAAATTTCATTTGTACTAACATGTGAGAAATAATGATAATAGTAATACCTTCACTATGTGACTAAATAGTTACATTCATTTTCTATGTAACAAATGATCTTCAAAAAAATGATGGCATTGGGACTTATTGCTATCACTTTCATTTTTCAAATGAGGAAATGAAAGAATAGAGAGCATAAGCAACAAGTGACAAGGGATTCGATATTCATATTCTTTTCAAATACCATACATAGTCTTTTGTTTTTGTTTTTGTCTTTTTGAGACTAGGTCTTGCTATTTTTGCCCATGGAACCGCAGGCTCTCGTTGCCCGGAGTACCACAGACTAAAGCAATCCCCAGCCTCAGCTTCCCAGGTAGCTGGGATTACAGGCGTGCACCACCATGCCCAGCTATTTTTTTTTTTTTTTTTTTTTGGAACTAGGTCTCGCTATGGGCCCCAGGCAGGACTCAAACCATGATCCCTAGCCCTGGCTACTTCATAGGCTGAAGCTTACAGGCAAGAGTCACTGTGCCCGGCCCCATACATAGACTTGCTAGAGCTAGTAGGTGATTAGTTTCAATTGGAAATTTCTATTAGAAATAACTTACATGTTTTAAATATGTCCTAATTATTAACAGATAAGAAGATAGTGACTTTATTTTTTGAAGTAGCATTGGTTAACAGCACCCTTACAGCTTCACACCTTGATGAATGTATAGAATTCACCTACTATGAAAGGTCTAGTAACTAATCTACCACCTCCAACTGACTCCCTCAACTCTTTCCACCCCTGGAAATCTTGCCCTCTAGAAACCACCATTCTGTTGTCATAAACTAAAGATTTGTTTTTTGTTTAGTTTTGCTCTTTTTTCAAGAATGAGCATGTACTCTGTTGTCTACTGATAGCACATCTTCTTTATCCAGAAGGTAACAATTTTACAATTGTTATTTAACCTCACTGATTATTACAAACTTATTATAAATTTAGAGCCATGTCATATGCTTAGAGTAAATATCCATTTAATTTTAATAGTTTCATCAACTTTTGAAAAATAATTAAATATCCCATATGAAAGTTTAGAAACAGCATGCATAACTCCTATGTACATGTGGGAGGCCAGAAGACTGAGGAATCTCCCCCACACGTATGCACATGATTTCAGGTGTCACCATAAGTAGAGGAGCCTGGACACAGTAGGTGAGAGAAAGGCTGAGGAAGTCGGTTTATTGGCTGAGGAAAATGAAGGTATTTTTGCTTTTCCCATGGAAAGAAATAAGGAGATTACGTCCTTCTAAAAAGACTCTTACAAGATAAATTTGAATATGAACATCTAAAGCAACATCTATCCAGACTTCAGAACTCCAAAATGAGAAAAAGAAATTTCTCTTGCCAAGGATAACTTTGGGAATGTAGATTTTCATCTTCTATAGTTCCATCTTTGAAACATCCAGTTCAGAAATTGAGTTTACAATTATTTCATAGAACAGGTCTTTCAGTCCTGATAATAGATGAACCCAACTAAGCAATTGTAGTCAATTTTTAGAAGCCTGCTTGTAAATAGATCCAAAGTTAAGTCTATGTTGTAGATGCAATAAGAAACAGTTTTATAGAAATGTGAAAAAATGGATATGGATTAAAGTAAAACACAATTTTGTCAAGAATCCTATGGGAAGTCAGCTAAGAGCTAAGAAGACCTCTTCTTGTTGGGAGTTGAGGCATTTATAGATGCAATGAGCACAGGCAGAGGTTTCCCTGTGTGCTGTTTGATGTCATCTGGTATTTAGGAAAATAACAACAGGCATGTTTGTAATAGCTAACTTGATGAGCTCTCTAAAGTTTAAAGTTCTCTATTTACATTTTGCATGGATTCCAGAAAAATGTAATCCTTTCAATTAATGCTAGCCTAAAAGATTGACAGAAAAACTGAAAATGTCATTTGGAATATCATAGACAAACATTAGAAAAATTTAGGATCCCATCCAGTTCACAGGTTTAAAAAAATCCAAAACCTCAAAAATGATTACAAGGACCAGTATGTGATGTCCTTAGAAAGATGGGTTTTGGAAACACATTTTTATCACTTTCACTTCACTGCTACCAAATAATCACAGTAAAATTCATTTTGCAAATTTTATCTCATTTTAATATACTTGCTCAGTTTTGTTTTTTTTTTTTTCCTTTTGGCATTAGCACAGTAAGAACAAAATATTGTCATACAATTTTAAAAATCTCCTTCATTGTAACTTTTCATGAGATCCAGTTTCTTAGGATTCAGGACCATACCAAGATCTCACCAGCAGACTTTGCTTGTAGTACCTTTATCTTTTGGTAAGTTGCTGGCTTCTACAGGTCTTCTGTCCCTCCAATACTGGAGTTTCAGGTTCTCCCAACAGTTTACCTTCCTTACCCTTTTCCTGATAACCTGATATCCTTTTCCTGGAACCCTGATAGAGTCATTCAGGTTGTCTTTTCTTTGAAGACTCTGGGATCACTCTGAATTCCTGAAAGCGGACTAATCTCAACTATGACATACTTAACAAAATCCTAGCAATACAATCGTGTTTATAAAAAGATATTAAAGTGGGGAAAGAGACTCTTAATGTCTTTATATCATGAGAAATGTGAATACCTTCTAAATGCACATTTGGTGACTTTCAGGGATGAGGAGGGAAAAAAAGACTGCTCACGAAAAGATGCAATTTGACATTGCCTCAGAAAATAGTTTGGATCAATTAAAAAACAATACATTCTACAGAAAACAAAACATAAAAATATTTCAAACAAGAAATCATTAAAAGTATCTGCCCTCTATAGTTTATTCAGTTCCATATAGAAAATCTTGGGTCACTTGTTAGCAATTACTATGAGTTCAGTTTTGTTTTGTTTTGTTTTTCATCATATGCACCACAATTTCTTGCAGTTCCACAACAAACCTATACTTCTGAAATATCTGCAAGTCCTTCTGCAAATTTCTAAATGAGAAGCAAAGTAAATAAAAGCTTCTGTAAATGGCAAAGTAATTTCAAATGATCATAATTTTGACAGAGTTGACAAGGAAGATTGCCCAAACTTTATGGCATAGAGTGATTTAGAATAATGAGAATTGACCAGTACTATTAAACCTGAATATATTTGATGTTAAGTTTCAAATAATTTTTAGAAGACTCCTATTAATACATGTACATGCTTAAAAAGGTTTAACTTTTCTCTGTATGACAGTAATCCCCATGAAGTTTCAACATAGCTAATTAGTGCAATTTGTTTTAATATTCCTTTTTACAAGAACAACAATTTTATAGGGTATCTTAAAATCCTTCCAAGATCTTCCAGATGTTTTTATCTTTTAATAAAAGGCTTATTTTAGAATTTTTATATTAGGAAGTTTTATCACAGGTTTAACACATTTAGACAAATTCTTATAAAGTAATTACCCAGAATAACAATTACCAATTATTTTAAGAGAAGATCTATTTTTCTAACAAAGTTCAGCACTGCTTACAGAAAACTTCTTTAAATATAAATATTTCTTGATAAATGCAATCTGTTTTGAATGAATGTGCTATAATATAATGGTTCTTTTTTTACTTTGGTTTCATGCATTTAAAATAACTTCGAACTAAACTTTTTGAAGTCAAAATGTCACTTAATTCTCACAATTTCCTTTATCATACTAATTTCTGCTAAGTTTTTAAAAAAGTAATTCAGCTGGAAATCTGAAAGAAAAAATGTATTTAGTAAATCAGAGTGAATTTAAGCTAAATTTCAGTATTTTTAAGATATTTTATAGATACTATAGTTTTACTCAGTATTTCTATGCAGTATCATATTCTTTTACAAATTAGGCTCACAAATTTGAAGTGAATTGCACATTGTCACATAGACATGAAGAGCAAGGATTCATACCTAAATTTTCAGATTCTGAAGGTCACTATTTTAAAATTTATTGTCTCGTCATGGTTATTTCTTCCTTTTTATACAAAATGTAAAGAATTAAACCACTGTGTCAAAAGTAATAAATGTCTCTGATACTTTCTCTGATAGTCTAAGGCTTTTCTACATTCCCCCTTTCTCTCTACCACTAATAATAAGCATTATGAGAAGGAATGTGGTTGAACCTCAAGCAACTCAAGAAAGCCAAGATTCTTGTTTTGAGGTTCTTAGTTTCTGACTAGAAACAGAACTAATTATTCAAGTTTGAAATGAATCATAAAAAGCACCATTTTGAAGAAAATCCTAGAATTAAAACCTTGTGTAGAAATTATTCTATTGGCATTTTCTAAATTCATCAGAATAGATTTGTTGTTAGAATACTTCAATTATTATTCTACAATATCAAATGAAATCATAAATACCCAGAATATTGTTTAAATGCATTTCCCAATTATATTTTGAGAAAATAGGAATTTTCCAGGGATATTAATTATGTCCTATCTTTCCCTAATTATAGAGAATTGCATTAAGCCTGGGGTTTTAAGAGATCAATGAATTTTCTGTAAATGATAATTTCAATATAAAGCTTAAGTTAGCAGTAAATGAAATCTATTGGTTTGGCAATGATTATGATCATAAGATACATGTGTACTTTGTAATTTTCACAAATTAAGCATGCAGTCCTTTAAAAACAAAATTCCATATGTTAAATTGGGTCAGATGAAATTAGTTTAGAGAACTAATCTATTATAGAGATGAGAATTTTACTCTTATCTATTAGTAAAACTAGGACAATTCCGATTTTACCTTGTAACTGTTGTGCCCACCTATGTTCAATATTTGCTGTGTTTCAGGAAGCAATATAAGTTGTCATTAAAAGTACCTAAACTCAGATGAAACATATGACAGAACTTTAGAAGAAAAACATATTTAGGAAAATGATCAACTATAAGTATTTCAAATTCATAAGTTTTGTTTAAATATGTACTTTGGAAGTTATTTGGCATAAGTAGTTTAACAAACCTTTTATGTGTATGTAGTTCTGATGTATTTTTTTTTCTTACAACCAAAAATATAATACTACCCTTGCAAACATTTAATTCTTGAAGACTGCAGTCTGTCATTACAGATGGATTGATAGCCTTGATGACATCTTTGAACTTTTGTCATGCCTAACCTGGAAAATTTGCTATATGTCAGAGAATATTTGTCATTCATCTTGATTTTGAAAGGCTGCATTTATTTGCAACCTTGAATGACATTGGACACATGAATCAGCCGGAATGCTATCATGCAGTGACTGTCTTATAAAACTGCAATTTAAAATCCTAAGTATTGGCTTGGTTTTCGCAACCTTCTTCAAAGGCAATAACTTTGAAGTTCTTTACTTATAAACTCTGATTTTCAGTTGATATCAATAACCTTATATTTTCTTTTTTTTCCCTGAATTATATGAGGTCAACAAATATACACTGTGTTTTCTTATTTCCTTTTTAGAGAAAGGCAGAAAGCAACAGAAGTAGAAAGGCATGTTTATTTTTTATTTATTAATGTGTATATGCTACTGACCAGTAAATGAGCATTCTTAATGAAGTTCAATCTTTGGCTAGTTTATTCAGCCAATTTAAAAAGAATTCTTATGGTACATAAGTAGAGCAGATTGCATGAAAATAGTGCTATACAAGGAAAACCAAAAATTGTTTTTGAACTTTCTTTTTTATAGACAAGAAATGTGTTGTTTATTACCATGAATTTATAATGTAAATGAGTACCTTCTGTGACCAGTTTTGAATGCTTAAAAATGTGATAATCACTAATATTTAACTAATAATAATTATATATTATATATGCAATATAGTAAGGGATATTATTTTAGAGCTTACTCTCATTTATGTATTCTTGTGCTTATTTTTGTCCTGACAGATCAAGATTTAGGTCATAAAAGTCATTCCATTTAGAATTGTTACCTATGGGGACCTTGCCTGCCTATTACAATTAGTTGTGCCAAAGGGATTTTGACTATCTCTGGAAGAAAGAAGGTTTCGTTATAGACAGTGTGAAATCTCCATTTGTAATACCATACATATCATCCATAAAAGTAGAGATTGAGTTTTCATGAGACTATGTGGTTCCTCATATAGCTTCCTCTAAGAATATTCTGGAATATCATTATCATTTGAGTATGAAAATTCCTCCAGATCATCAGAAGTATTCACATCCATCATTGTTTTCTCAAGTATGGGACATCTAACTGGTTGGATGATACAGTCTTGGCCATGAGCAATGACCTGACTCGAATGTCAACATCCTCTATCACTGAAGAGCCTAAAGCTCTTTACAAAGTTACTTAACAAGAAAAATTTGAAGATTATACATTTACAAAGAGAAAAACTATGTATTTTAAAATTCAAATAAATACACTAAAAGTGATATAATTCTGTACCACAGTAAAGTATATAGTATATAAAAAAAGAGGTAGAAGGAACCCTTTTAACCTTACATTTTTTTACTCATTTATTGTGCTGTTTTCTTAAATATGCTCATTACAAGGAAATTGAAAAGCAGGCAAGTGCAGAACAATAAAACAAAAACCAGGTGTAATCAATTTACTCAAACATAGGCACTTTTAGCATATTTGAGTTATGTCCTTGCATTTTTTTCACTAACAACATATATTGGCAAATAAGTAGATACATATAGCATTACCATTTCATATGTATATTTAAGTATACATACCCTTAATTTGTCATGGCAGTTTTATAGGTAAATAAATATTGTACTGAAATGTGGTTGCTGATTATTGTAGAGTGATCCTTGGTTTAGATGTGCTATATAATTTACTTGAAATTTTACTATTCACATTTAGTTTCTATCTTCTCTGATATTCAAAACTAAGTAGTTCACTGTGAACACATGTGACTATGTTCCTTGTGTCCTTGGGCTATATTCCTAAACATAGAATTACTGGGTGAAAAATATAAACATATTTTGATTTATGTAGGCATTTGAATGTCAAAAAGTATCTCTTAGTTTGTACTCCTAGCAAAATAAGATACATACCTTTATCATTCTCTTACAGTTGTTACATAGTAACAATGATTTTAATATGTATAAGTATGATAAATATGGTAGTATTTTTATTTTTAATTTCCTTGATTATCAATTAGTTTCAACAATTTTTGATATTTTTTGAAACTTATATTTTTTAAAGTTCATTTAATTCTAACAAATTTCTGTTTAGGAGAATTCACCTTTTCCTTTGTATTTTATTAACTATTTAGATATAAATGATTTTTACTTTTTTGCTTTATCTGTGTCAAAATTGTTTTTTCATTTCTTATTAATCACTCAATAGTTATGGATTTCTGGTTTGTGGAC
Source organism: Uropsilus gracilis (assembly GCA_004024945.1). Classification (NCBI taxonomy): domain Eukaryota; kingdom Metazoa; phylum Chordata; class Mammalia; order Eulipotyphla; family Talpidae; genus Uropsilus; species Uropsilus gracilis. The sequence continues at coordinate 155,588 of PVHY01000256.1, forward strand.
TAAATCAAGTTGGAATAAAAATAGGCAATTGTATAATCCCTCATCTAATGAGACCATTGGACTAATATAAGGGAGATCATGAAACAGAAATATTTTACTATTTGTTTCCATAATATAGTAAAAGATCAATTATCTTTACAAAAATACTAGCTAAGTTGCATATATTATAAATAATAACTCATCTAAATACAACAGATAACATCATGACAGCCAGGAAAGTCAATGAAATAAGGTTTTCCGCCTAAGAATTAGTTCTCAAGTAACATGGTATAAAAGTATGAACATTTGAAATCAAAATGTCTGCTAATGGGAAAAAAAATCATCAGTCTCGCTGAACTGGGGAGATATAATAGAATTAGAACTATCATGGAAGCCAGCATTTGAGGAATCAAGATACTGGAGATGATGGATGGTCACCAGAGATTGTTAACAGACAGAAGGAAAATCAAGTACTATAAAGATTATTCATTAGAAACTGGAAGTAAAGTACTAAAAAGTGTAGTGAGAATGTAAAAAAATATAGGAATAGCAGATGTAGGGTATAGCTACTACCTACCCCTAAAGACTTAAGAAGAGTAGCTAAGAAAGGAGCAAATGTGGAAATATTCTCCCATCTGTTGAAATTCAGATTTCTGTGGAGAAGCATTGCTCACTAGATGTCATAAAAGTTTGCTGAGAAAAATGTGTCCCTTGTGGTGGTAGTGAAATTGACTGGCAAGTAATGTGTTGAAATACTGGTGAGATTTTCTAAAGTACATGCATCTCTAGATTTCCTGAATAACACTGCCTTGCTGAAAATTTCTACTGACAAAGAAGCAGAGTGGCAAAAGTGGCAGAGTGCACATACCTACAACTCAGGAAACTATGGCATAAAAGTGCTAAGCCCTTTCTTGTTGCAGTTACCTCCAGCTTAACATCATACCAGCTGGAACATAAGAAATGTTTACAATGCCCATTCTCAATATAAAAAAAGTCAAAAAATTTATAAAAATGAAAAAATTGATGATAGGGTGAAAAAATTTCACCTGACATGTAAAATATATTCAGAGAAAAACTGTAAATAGTAGAAGTAAAAATGTTAGTGATTTCAGTGAAAAATACAGTAGATGAGATTAAATGGTATAAACAATTGATAAGAACATTGGTAACCTTGGAAGATTGTCAGTAGAATGTATCTAAGATGAATCAGAGAAAAAAGTATAATAAAACAAAATAAGTAAGATTATTTATAGATCAAAGTTCTAACTATCATGTTTTATAGATTATTAAAAGGGAGTGAAAAGAAGCAGAAATAATATTTGCACATAGGAATCATTTTTTCTGAAAATGGAAGACATGAAATGACTGAACTTAGATGTACTACAAACCTAAGGTGGATAACTAATTTAAAAAAGGAAAGCACATCACAATGGAATATGTGAAATAAAGACAAGGAGAAAATCTTAATAGCAGACAGAGAAAAAGCCATATTCTAGATGAAATTTAAATGATAATTGAATGTCATCTTTGAAATACTTAAAGAAAACAAATGCCAGCATACAATTCCATTAAAAACATTCTTTGAAATTAAGCTTTGATACTCCAAGGCACCTATGCAAAGGACACAAGAACAAAATTTGAATTTGTAAGAAAATCTGCACGCCTAGATCTATTGTGGCACTATTCACAATAGCCAAACATATGGAAACAACCCAAATGCCCCAAAACAGATGAATGGATTAAAAAGTTGTAGTATATTTACACAATGGAATAGTATTCAGTGGTTAAAAAGGCAACTTGTGCATTGGCAGCAACATGGATGGAGCTGGAAGGGATTTTGCCAGCTGAAATTAGTTGGAAGGAAAAAGATAATATCAGATGGTCTCACTTATACATAGAATATACATCAGCCAAACAAAAGAACAAGAAGGTCAAAATTTGGAAGCTGGTTATTGAAGTGAACCACACAGCAAAGGAGGGAGAGGAAGGGTGATCTAAATGGGGGTGGGATAAACATAAGGGTAATTGATCAAAGTTCACAGGTGCAATGGTGGCATGAGAGCTTTGAGGACTACTACAATGTAAGAAAAATAACTAAAATGAACAAATAAATTAAAAAAATACATTTTTTAAAGTTAAAATCACAAATGTATAACTTTAGTGATTAAAATATGAGTTTCTTAAATATTTTTAATCATAGAAATATACTGATACTTGTAAAAATAAGTATACTCCTACTTATATTTTATCATTTCCCCTAAAAATATCAATCACTAATAAAGTAATATGGAATGTGGAAAAATCATAGCAATTAAGGTGTAATAAAAAGGGAAGGATATGCAAATCTATGCAGAAGAGTTACAAATTATATAGCTATTCCACCCTCAAAGACAGGGAGAATAACTCTCCATTCCTTATGTGTATGTAGTGCATAATGACTTCATCCTAAGCTGTGTAGACTGGAAAGGCATAGAAACAGAGGAACCTTAAATTGGAAAATCCTGACAAACAGTCTGAGTATCAAGATTGACATTAAAAAGGCTAAATATATTGACAGTTACCCCTGATATGATGGCATGACTGTGGCCCTTTATATCTGTGATCTTCCTTCTCAAAACATAAAATAAAAATCTAGCAGGAAAATAATCATTAGCAACATTTCAGAAAATTCTATAAATTCCCTAACTGGCGCTTAAAATTTTCAAGGTCATCAAAAACAAGGAAATCTGACAAACTGACAGGCAGGAGGAACCTACAAGGATATGGCAAGTAAATATAATAAGATATCATAGAGGAGCTCTTGGAAAGAGAAAGAGCATTATAGTAGCTAAGAAATTATTATATAATATATGAAGTTTATTTAATAGTGCATCAATATTGACTCATTAATTATAGTAAATGTGCTATACTAATGTATAATGCTTATAATAGCAGAGTGAGAGATAGTGGGGCATATGGATATCCTACCTTCGTTGCGATTTTTCTTTAAAATAAAACTTCCTAAGTTAAAAGTTTATTTAAAAATTAAGGTGAAAAATGTCATATCCTGAGAAACAAAATCTGAAGAAAGTGTTAACAAATCCGTGTGAAAATCCTAAACGCAATTTTTCAGGCCAAGCAAACATTATTCCAGGAAGAAGCACAGACATGCAAGATCCCATAGTTAGTACAGAAAAAACAAATGTATAAATAAACCAGGGTTACTTTGGGCTATAAACTAATAACTATAAACTCTTACTATATATCTAAAAGTAAATACATAGAAAATATAAAAAGCAGGAAGAACAAACACAGTTAAAGTGTACACAATTTGGTCATTGTTATGGAAGCAATAAAACTTTTCATTTCTTTTAGACATTTGTAATAGATGTAATAGCTAGTGTAGTCAGTAAAATAAAATAATAAAGAAATTGCAATGTAATTAAAAATAGAGATAAAACACTAAAAATAATTTAGAAGAATGAGTGAGGAATAAAATTTATAAAATAGCAAAATGGTGAATTTTTTACAAATGTTGATATTTACATCAAAAGAATTATATATACCACAGTTTAAAGATATTAGAATATTTAAAATACTGCATAAAAATACAGATTCATGGATATATAGTTTTTAAAATATATGAATGCAAAAAAAGTTTAAAACAAGTTTTGGAACATTGAGGTAACTTGCACCCGTTTGTGACTTTACAGGTAATTCTTTTCGCAACCTTTTTCCTTTACAGAGCAGCAGCAGGTGTCCTGCCTGCCTTTGACTGTGCAGGTGCCGCTCTTGTTATTTCTTTCCCCTAATAAACCTACCCTTTTGCCGGGCACGGTGCCTCGTGCGTGTAAGCTTCAGCCTATGAAGCCGCTGGGGTCGGGATCGCGGTTCGAGTCCCGCCGGGGGCACCTAGTGAGACCTAGTCCCAAAAACTAGCGTGGCGGTGCGTGCCTGTAATCTCAGCTACCTGGGAAGCTGAGGCTGGGGATTGCTTGAGTCCGTGGTACCCTGGGCAACGTGAGCTGCGGTTCCACGGGCAAAAAGCGAGACCTACTCTTAAAAAAATAAAAATAAACCTGCCCTTTTAAAATGTACAATAAATAAATACATACATTGAAATACCTTACAAACAAATAAAAGATAAATTGATACAGCTTTTTACTCATCAAATCTTTCAGCTTTTAATAAAAGGATAGCTATAGCTCAAGAAAAACAAAATAGCAAAGGATTAATCTGCTAGGAAGATATGACAATTTTAAGTTGATATACCATTCATAATGGAGCTTCCAAAGATATAAAACAAACCTTGCCATAAAAAAAAGAACAAATGTAAAATCAGATATTTTTCCCAGTGGAAAAAAATTATTTAAATTGATAGTTGAGATTTGTTTTAATGGTGAACAGTTGTTGTTAAATTAGCTTATTAAACTCAAGGTAATACTTGAATTGTAGTCAAGTGTACAGACTTATTACACCATTCATCAAGTATTCAGGTAGTAGTATTTTATTAAGCATCATGTTTCACAGTGTCTTTGTATATTAACTAAAACTATTGGAAATTAATGACTTGTTTAATAAGTCTATTACTCATAATTACCTATCAGTTTTCTTGTTAAATATTATTTGTTAATAGACTCAATTATCTTATTGATTAGTTTTCTTAAATTATACAGAATGCCTGATGCAACTTTATTTGATTTTGGTATGGTTCTGCTTATTTCTAGATAAAATTTTATTGTTGTAGTTCAATAGATACATAGATAATAGGTTATCAAGGGATCAAGAGAGATATGATACACGTTAATTATTTAAGTAATAGGAAATGACACCTCACTATGTTGGACAAAATATTAAACAGCTAGTGTGAGAATATTGTGAGGAATTTAACAATTATGTAATTGACCACTCATCTGAAAGGAAGTCTTTGAAATGCATATATCTGATATATAAAATATAATTTATCTGACACGGTCTGTAATGATTAAAGATAATAATAGTTTGAATGAAAATATGAATATTTTACACCAAATAAATTGAATCTGTAATTAATCTCTATGCCTGTCTCTATTTCTCTTTGAAACATACTCACAGACACACATACACAATGACATCAGAGATAGTCTTTCAAACATTTAGATAAGTGAAACATCATCTTGTTCTGATATTGATACTATTCAGAGACTGAAAAGAATAAAAAAATTCCCACTTGTTTCATGCATCCAACATGACTTGAATATCAAAACCTAGCAAGAATATTGCATAAGAATGAAAAAGTACACATGTTTCAGTCTCATTAATATAATCACAAAAATTTTTAATAGAGTATTAACTAACTACATCCAGGATTATATAAAAGGATAGTGTATTGTGACTAGGTTTATTTCAAGGGTGCGAAAATCAATAAATATTCATCACAGACAGAAGTGATATGAGATTATAGATATATAATTATCTCTATAAATTAAGAAAAAAACAGTAAGTATGATATGATACAAAGAAATTAAGAAATTAGGAGTAGAATGGAACTTTCTCAATTAGATAAAATTGATCTGTTAAAACTTGCAGTGCACACTTTAATGTTATTGATCATTTGGATCAAGTGTTTGTCAGAATATTTTGTTCGTTTGACCAACACTAAATAGCAGTTATTTTATTTGTAGATCAATTAGAATGCTAAGTAGAAGTGGTAGCAATGCTCACCTGCATTCCTTATGAACTCAGAAAAATTTTAACATTGGAAATATGCACATAAAAACCCCAATGTAATACTATTTTACAATTCCCAAAACAACTAAAAGCAAAACAAACAAAGCATATTACCACAGATGTTGGCAAGGATAATTAGCATTTGTTTTCTACACAACACTGATGTAAATTAAAATGTTCTTTGGGACATTTGGCAATACTACTAAAGCAGAATTCATCATACCTTTTGACCCAGTAATCTGGTTCTAGATATATTAGTCTGTGAAATTCATATGCACACTCTTAAAGATATATTCTAGCAACACTCTTTACAATAACCAAAAATAGAAAAATATCCAAATCCCCGCCAGCTGTGAACAGATAAATAAAAATGATATATTCATATATTTGAGTAATAAATAAAAATAAGAACAAACTACAAAGATAAGCAAAGCACATATGTATCAGATAAATAGTGTTGAATGTAAGAAGCAAGACACAGAAAACACATAATAGGATTTTACATATATACATACAGCTTAAAGTAACAAAACTAAGCGATAGTGATTAGATGTCAAGATAGTTGTTTCCTTTATCAAGATTGTTTTTCTTGGTTGTTAATAATGATCAATTTATTGTGGTTGTTTTGGTGTCTCTGTGAAAACTCATCAAACTGCATACTTAAGATTTATATACATTTCTGTATTATGACTTGCTTAAATATAAAGCTGAATCACTTTTTAAAAGCTAGCTAAAAATAGCACTAGTTTCACAGTTGCATTCAAGCCTCAGAGAAAATCCCTTATATCAAGTCAAGATGCACTCACTACAGGTCATTCTCCTATTAGGTCTCCATTCCTTCAGGATCATTTCTTTTCCCCACAGTTCCAAATCTCAGATGACTCCACTCCCTTTTGTCTATGCTTCTTCTTTGTCAGCTTCTTAAACTCTCCCTGACTAACACATTCCCAGTCAGTCTCTCTTCTTTGCCATTCTTTCTGCCCCCATTCTTCTTCTCTACCTTCCCTACCTTCTTTATAACTTCATTCATCTCGTGCAACAAAGATATATTGAGTCAGCTCTTCAACATATGGAGTGCACTTTTGAGAATAAAAGTTCACTATCAAACTTACACATGGGTTTGAATATTCATCACCTTAAAAGTAGGGGAAGGAATATTTGACAGTGACGGCTATCTGTAACAATGATTTCTAACCACAGGCTTCGAAGTGCATGGTAGACCTAGCTGGTAAATGTACACAGGGGAATCACACTATTTGTTTAACCCTGAACCCCAACTGGATTTCAACCTCTGGAAACTGTGGCATTAACATTTTAACTTCCCCAAACTGTCTAGCTCAATGTGGTAGAAGTTTAATAATTATCTGTTTGAGAAGCCAACAGCAACACACTTAGTGGAGAAAGAAGTCACCTACTGTTTGAACTTGGGACTGTCTCTCTGTCTTCAGTCTCATCCTCAAATGAGGTTTGGATGTGAATTTCTGCTTCTTTTTCTTTGTTATAAGTTTCCGAATTTCATAAGACTGGGCAACTCCTTAGTAAATTGTTCAAAACTATTTCATATATGAAAGGTTATGACCTGCCTTTTCTTTTATATCAAAATAGCATGCATTCGTCTCTTCTGATCTGAAGTGAAGGAATGATGTCACACTGAGATAGCATATTTTCTGAGAACTTCTGAAGTCATTCTTGTTGGTTTAGTTATAACAGGCATTATAATGCTCTTTACATATTCAATTGCAGATATAAATGAATGTGCCACTGTCAATGGTGGCTGTCAAGATCAATGCTGTAATACAATTGGCAGTTACTACTGCAAATGTCAACCTGGCCAGAAGCTGGAGGAAGATGGCAGAGGATGTGAAGGTAATGGCTAGGACTGTCTGCTTACTGATAAGGAAAAAGAACAGCTGTGTCATGCAAGAGAGGGGGGTTGTCTTTTATCCAGAGCCAGCTGAAGTGCCTGTGTTAAATGTTGTCAAGAGCATGGATAGATCTTCCTCTCATGTCTAGATTACAAAATTGTAACCCTAAGAACACTTCAAGTAGCATATTATGGGAAACATATGATTACACACTGGTTTGGTTGTGTCATGTTCTGATTATGGAATTTCAATTGTTTATTTAAATCCCTTCCTAAAGTACATATTTTCAAAAGTATTTCATTTAATTCTAATCTAAAAGTGCTGCATATCATAAAATACCCATCTGTTGTGACAATAGAAACAAAGGGCCACAAAACTAACCAAAGAAATAATATTCTTTTAGTAGAATTAGCTTTTTACACAAGCTTCATTTTTTTCTGGCTCCTTTTAAGTTTAATTCCTCCCATACATCTTTGATTTATTAATTCAGCATTTTGTTCATTTGGCAATCATTGAGTTTTTGCTCTGTGTCAGACATTGTTCTCTGGGGATATAAAAATATTAATAAAAATATTAATAAATGAATTCTGTTGTGAAAGGGCTCACTGGTTAAAACACTGAAGCCATGATTCTGGTAAAGATTGAAACATAAACTGAAATCCTACAAAATGGTATTTTGAGGCATTAAAACACACTTAAATCCATTGTATTCAGACAGACCTAGATTTGAGTCTGAACTCTGTCACTGACAAATTTGGGCATGTAATTTAACCATGCAAGACTCTTTCCTTATCTGTAAAATTTAGGAAAATGGAAATTCCTAAAACCATAAAACTTACTGTGGGAATGTAATAACAGATAATGCATCTTAAGTGTTTATCATAATTGGTAGCATAGAGTAGGTGCTCAAATAATGCATTTGGGTTCTCATTTATGAACTCAGTTGTTGCCTATATTAGAATGTAATGGGGGCCAGAATCTCCTCCTTTTTCTCCTTCTCTGGAGAGGAAGATACCAGAACAAAAGGGATCAATCACATGGACCTTACGTTACAACCATCCTTTCAGGTTTCTTCCTACCTTTTCTATTGCTAAAATGCTTGAACATTTTATGTATTGAGGCATTTTTTTTTAGATACGTATTTTTTTCTCTCTGTTTTTCCACTAACCATATATACTCAAACTCACCCCACTACTAACCCCCTACCCACCCCAACAATGTTTTTTTCCTAATGGAGCAGATGCGAATAAGTTGATAGGAGAAAACAAGACAGGCAACTTCCAACTGATAGTAGCAGGGTTGGAGCTATAGGTTTGACTGAGACAGCCAAGATGAGACTAGTTACAGATGAGTTTGAAATTGAGCAGATTCTCAGGAAGTGGCAAGGTTTAGTTCTTACATTTAGGTTCTGGCAGCAGTGACAGGAGTGACTCCAGGTCAGTGTCAAAAAGTATTTAAGAGCAGCTGCATCTGGGCTTTTCTGAGATAGTCAGGGTCTTCTGACTGGAAGGGTATATACCTTTATAAAGGCAAGTTCAAAATTCACTCATGTTGTTCTTCATTCAATTAAGGTAATCTGCATTTATAATGAGACCAGTGGGTAATGATATTCTCAATACTGATTCAACATCAGAGAACAGGAAGAGTCTAGAACTTCGTGGTGTCGAAATGGAAAGCAGCACAATTATACTGAAGAGAGCATCATTCGCAAGATGGAACGTTGTCTATCATGACCCCTCATTGCAGAGAGCTTTGGCTATTTTTGACTGAGTTTTTTATCATCGTCATCATAATCAATATATATTAATATGTTAGATTTTTACTTTAGAATTAAATGAATTTATATAATATATGTAATGATGATGATCATCCTGATAAAAAAATAGATATATATATAGAGAGAGAGTACTGGGCAGTATATATATATATATATATATATATAAAACTAGATTAGATTCTATACTATATATATTAGATTCTATACTATATATTCTATACCTACTATCTATATATGCAATTATTCTATTTTATACCTACTAAGTTATTTCATGTTATTATCTAATGTTTTGATTGAAGTTCATTACTTTTTGACATTTTCATAAAATATCAAAATATTTACAGCAGTGATTTCCATGGTTTCATTTACCTGATGTACAGTGGTTTCATTTAGCTAATGAGTAAGGGTAAGATCTGTGAGAGTTTGATATTAAGCTAACATTGTCTTTCTATTTATTGTGATATAGAACTGGAGACGGTAGTATAGAATCGAAAAACTCATCAGTAAAGAATTATCTCTTTCAGTATCATACTAGTTGACAACTTTTTGTTATAATTTCCTTAAATGACTATTTGGTTCACACAGTTGTGCTAGAGATTTGCTTTCTTCTCTTGTAAAACACACAATTACCTCAGATTTGTTTATATGCATATAGAAGTTATTCTGATATTGAATGTAATCTAAATTCACTGCAAATAAACATTTCAATTCTTATGCATACAATAATGAGTAAATTATGTTGCTTTACTGCATGCTAATTGTAAAGGTCTACTAGTTTCAATGACCATAGTATTGAATGCAATATCCATAAAATCAACAGCCATTTGAAAGACTTGTTGGCATTAATAAGTTGAATTTAACGTACTTGAATTGCTTTTCAGAATACAGATCAACACTTTAGTAGACATGTGTTGTACCATTAAAATAAGTCTAGAATCCACACTCATGTAGAATCAAAACATTTGTAATGGAACTGTTAGCTAATCTTATTCTTTAATCAGTTCTTTGAAGAGCTACAAAGTTGTGCATAAGGCTTCTGATAAGCTCAGTTTACATTAGTATTCCCCTCTTGTAGGCATAGCCATGAAACCAAAGTGTTGTTTCTAATAAATATTGAAGATCAACTATTATATATTCTTTTTTGCATAAAGAGGAAAATAAAGAGGAAGAAGAATCTGTTGAGATATGAATATATATAGTAGACATGCATGTACATAATATGTACACAGTATGAAGTTACATGTATAGTATATTGTATATACACATATATTACATATATTATAATAAAAGAACATACAATTTTTCTTTATTTTATTCTGTGATTTTCATATACCATATGCATGGTTTCACAAATATTCAACCATATTTGCTTTACAGTAAAAAAGGTCAACTGTGTTTTATCATTTCATTTGCTATCAAACCATTTCCCAGAAATATTTGGTCATGGATTTTCATGACTGAAGAAGGGGTCTTCATGACTGCTGGAATCTGGTAGGTTAAGGTCAGGGTACTGCCACATATCCTATTTTTCTGCCACTGTGATTATGCATGTTTTACCTTCTCATTTTCGCTTACTTTCTACTTTCATATGTTATATATATTTTTTCCTTCTCTACTGTATCTGCTCATCCAGTCTATTGAGTTTTAAATATCAACAATTTTACATTACCTTTTTTGAAGTTGCATTTTTCGAAATCTTTAGATTTCTGATATACTCATTTTTATGAATTATATTCTTTTCAATTATTCCCTTAATCTATATCTCTGTCTAGTCATTCTACGGTTCTTGTGGGGGTACATAAATTATTATTTCTTGTTTTTAGGTTACTAGTGATATGCTCCTTTTCTACTGTACAGAGTAGTATACTTATTTATGTAAGTTTACTGCTCATTAAATTAGGACCCTTTCCTGGGAAAGGGCATTTCATCATTTTTTTCTCCCCAACTCATAGGTGTCTAGCACCTAGCAGAATTTCATAAATACTTCATAAATATTGCATGAATGACTAAATTGATGATACCCATCCATTTAAAAATAAGTGGAAACAAGCACATGGTTACTACACCTTCTCTTTATTCCCTTACTTATCAATGATAATTATATTTGCTTTATAATTGAAACTCCAGCTAACTAAGCCATTTTGCATCAGTAGGTCTTTGCCTGCATATGTGTTGATAATGAATCTGTTATATTTGAAAGGTAAATCACATTCTTGCTTCCAATGGACAATTCAGAATCTTTTGGCTTTGTTTGGATTTTCTGAAGTTTTTCCATTGAATTTTCTAAATTGTTGATGCAACAGCTAATTTCTATGATTGTTTGAACATGGTAATCCCATGGACTCAAGGAAATTTTTTGAAACAATATGGTAACCAACAATACTTACACTTGCATAAGTAAACTTACAAAGATAATAAACACTGATTGGACATTTGAAGACAAATCTTTCATTTGGAAAATATAAAGACTATGTGTTATAAGTATGTTGTAAAATTAATTGACTTAAAATATATAAAAGTAATTTTGATGTTTTTGAGCCATTTTTTCCCTGAAATACATCAGAAATGGTAATGCGAGTCAAGAGAGAATGTAGCTCAATATACCATTGTGTGGAATAATAGAATTTTAGTTAAAAAAGATTCTATACATGGAATCCAAATTAAATTAAATTATTTGAACAAACTCAAAATGAAAATTGGTAGAAAATGGGATATTAGAAGCCGTGATTTCTTATTTTCCCTCAGTGATATTGATAATATGAGATGGATAAAGAACAGGCTTATCAGAATCATGGCTTCAGTGTTTTAACAACCCAGATCCACTCAACTTATAGAGAACATGATCTACAGCCAAGGGAGATTAATGTATGGAAAGATATACTACTGTCCTATAAATTCCACAAGTTTATTTTAGAACTGAAAACAAAATCTAGTTTTTCTTTTCTTAATTACTATTCTTCAATTGTCTAAGTTTGTTCAGTAAATATTTATTTGTAACTATGTGTTTGCCCCAGTTGGGTAGTTTAAGAGTAACAGAGTAACATCAAAGGTGGTTTCATTTGTCATAGGATTTCAGGATCATGGGTTATCCTGGATATTAAATTGATATGTGGTATTTGAATTGAAGTACAATTATACTTTGAGAGTTCACTCAGGTCAGCTCCTCACTTCCAAGCATCACTGTTTTAAATTAATTGGTTTCAAGAACTCTTAAGGAGGCTCTGCTTTTCTATTTCACAGTCTACTAAATAATTCTTGCTACGAGGCGAATCTGCTTTATGTGTACTATATTGTTCTAGCTGAAATTTAAATGTTTTTGATTTTATCTTCTTGTTAATTCAAAGACTTAATTAGTCTTAGTTTGCAGTAATTCTTCCCACTCTTAGAGCACACTCAAGTGTCCCTCCCCAATGTAGTGCATATGCTGATTATGCTAAATACTGCAGGATGTTGACACTTGAGCAAAATATCTATCTATCTATCTATCTATCTATCTATCTATCTATCTATCTATCTATCTATCTATCTATCTATCTATCTATCTATCTATCTATCTATCTATCTATCTATCTATCTATCTATCTACCCATCCATCCATCCATCCATCCATCCATCAATCTGTCTACATTAATACACAGTTTACATTTTGAGATAATAAAAATAACTGGTAGAAATAATTATCAAGGCTTTATCCACTTTTGTGCATTGCTTCTCTTGATACTTATTTATAAAGCCCTTCCCCACCACCTAAGCTGCTTCTGGTGTTGAGTAAAATGTAAATATTTTAACAGTATCCCCCTAAGTCAGTGATAAATTAATGAGTGATTTAAGAAAATTTCCATATAATATCTCTTTCTAGACTACAAAAAAAAAACTTAAAAAATTTCAAATTGTTAAAGTATACCCACAATATAGAATTTGCTATGTGTAAAAAGTGTGAAACATTTAAAATACTTAATGGTATTTTCATAGTTGGATTTATCATACTAGACACATAAATGTATGCAAGGGTTGTGTACTCTTTTATTCATTCAACAAACGTGTATAAACAATAAACTGTAGATTATGTTAAATACCAAATACACACTTTGTATTTTTGTATGTATTCTGGGTTCAACTATTGAGTCTGAAATTTACTGTGATACATAGGCCAAGTTGCTTAATATCTATACTATTACCCTTCACTGATAAGACCAGAATAACAACATCTTATTTGATTAAAAGTTGAATGATTAAATGAGATGTTGCATGAGAACATCTTGATTGCAGGAAACTTCCTTCCCCTCCTTTCTGATTACATGAAGAAGGTTGTTGATGAGTAACACTCTTGACATGACTCTGCTCCTCATTCACACCCTTCTTTTTAGGATTGGAAGAGAAAAATTACTTAACTTGCAATCTGGGGAAAGGTATGAACTATGTATGCTTCGAGGTAGATGTGATATGGTAGAATGCTTCTAAAGAATTGTGAATCTATACCTCTGAATCATACATAGCATTGTAAACTAATGTTAAATATATATTTTTTTTAAAAGTGGGATGTGGAATTGAACTCACTTTTCAGTTTCCTTTGGGATCTGCAAAAGCATATGAAAGAACCTGTTCCGTCTGCTCTACAGTGATATATGCTTAATAAGGGAAGAATAAGTCTTAATTAAGTATTCTCCCTGGGGAAGACTGAGATTTCTCAGTTATCCCTGTCACCAGGTGTGTGAACTTGCCTACTTCTGCACTTATTTTTGGGAATTACATTGACAATGTACCCTTAGGTATGTATTTTTTCCAATTTCAACTTTAACAAAAATAAATCTAATACTTTGTATATCTGTCTGTCAATTTTGAATTAGACTTAATTAATTAAAAAGTTAGTCAAGGAGCACAAATGTGCTGTAGTTTCCCCTAAATACTAACACTTTGCATCTGCCTAATGCATAACATATGCTCAAGAATTTTTTCTTCTGTTCCCATTTTTATACTTTCTTCCAATTCTTCGTTGTTGCAACTAAAATTTTGTGTAAATCCATATAATAGAGATTCTAGAAGAAGCGAAAGAGAAAGGCTTAGGATTTATTTAAAGAAATAATTGCTGAGAATCATTTCAGTCTTGGAAATAAATCAAGTATCCTGATCCAAGAAGCCCAAAATTCCAAACCAAATAGTACCAGACCAACACATTCTAAGATACACTATAATTAAACTCTTGAAAATCAGTAAGCTGCCAAAATCCTTAAAGAAGAAAATATTTAAAATATTGAGAGAAAGGAGAATAATCTGTAGGGAGCATCTGTTAGATGGTCCATGGACTTTTCAGTGAAAAACTTAGCAAAAAAAAAGAAATCACAGGAGATATTTAAAGTAATAGAAGAAAAATATGACCAGTCGAATACTTTATCTTGCAAGATTATCAGAAAAGGCAGACATATTAGGAGTTTTACTGAAAAACAAAAATAAAAAGGATGCATAAAAAGAGTAAGCTAGATAGAAAAGAACTGCTAAAGGGGTTATTATGACACAACAAAATGCCAAATATGGAGGTAATAAACATCTAAATTATAGGAATACCTGAAGATGTGGTCCATCTATACTGTATTCGTGATAAAGGAGGCATGACTGTGCAGTGAGGATTGGAATGTCCTCACTAAAGGATACTGGGAAACATGGCAGCAACATGTAAAAAATAAAATTGAATCACTAACTCCATGCACAAAAATATGCTCTAAATGGATTAAAGACTATGTATTAGGTCTTCAATATAAAATTTAGAAGAAATGATTGATGATGTATTTCATAACTCAGTAATAAATGTTTTTGAGGACTTGACCTGTATGGCAAGGAAGATAAAAGTAAAAATTCAGATTATACTTTAAAATGCTTTGAAACAGTGAAATAAAATAAAGGTAGATTTTTAAAAAAATGCTACTGAATGATAGAAAATATCCACTTATTATACAATTAACCAGTGATTAACACCCGAAATATAAAAAACATTCACTTTAACAATATTAAACAAATAACCAATAAAAAAACAGACAACAAGTATGTGGAGAAAGAGGAACCCTAATATAATGTTGATGAGAATGTCAACTTATCGCCCTTTTGAAAAGCAATTAAGACAATTAAAAGTGGGTATACCATGTAACTAGCCATCCCACTCTTAGGCATCTTTCTAAAATACATGAAATCATGGACTCAAAAAACATTTTACAATGTTTATTGCATCATTATTTGAAATAGTTTTAACATGGAAATACCCTACAAGATAAGATAATAAAGATGTGATATATCCACACAATGGAATTCTATCTAGCATTTTTATCATACCTATTCAATTAGAAGGAAACATTGCTATTTATAGCAAAGTGGAAGGAGTTTGAGGGAATTATATTTGGTAAACACAAGTGAGAATGACAAGATCAATATTGGGAGTTTACAGGGTGGATTTTTAAACAAAATGCTTATGAAACCTAGGAGACATTAATTTTAAAAAGTCTTTGGAGATTGAATTTAAGAGGCAGGTTGGAAAGAAAAGGCTCAAAGATCCCTTTAAGAGATACTAATTGGAGCAAAAATTTTTTTTGAAAAATTGAAACAAACCTAAAATGGCAAGGAAAGAATTAAGACTGTTTTGTTAAAATTAAGAAATAGAGGGGGAAAATGGAAAAAAATCAAAATACAATAGAATCCTATTATTTAGAAATGTAGAGGTAAAAAAGTGTGTGTGTGTGTGTGTGTGTGTGTGTGAGAGAGAGAGAGAGAGAGAGAGAGAGAGAGAGATACAGTTCTTTTTCTCTCCAAGGAGCTTCCAGTTCAATAAATGAAATAAGGTGAATACATAGACAGTTATTGTAGAAGATAGGGAAAGTATAAGCAGGCACAAGCAAAGTGCAGTGGGAATTAACCAGAATAAGATACAATCCATTGTTTAGTCAAAATAGGCTGCAAGGAACAGGATCAGACACGAATCATTCAGTCTTAGAACTAAACCTTTTTTTCCAATTTTTTGAAAATATTCTGCCTTACCTACTAAACCTTGTTGTCGTTCTTTGCCCTTCTTTGACAATGGAAGGCAGCTGAGATAAATTTAACCAACAAAGCTGTAACTGCCACGTCCATGATCATTCTTTGTAGAAACACTGAGAATATTCTCAAGTATCTATGTCTTTCAGGCTAGAGACAAAATATTGATATCAACCAAGAAATACCTTGTGAATCTTTTATCTAAACCTATTTCTCCCCAGATAATTCTGATTAATCTTATCAGCTTCTCAGTTTTCAGCTCACATGCAATAGTCAAATTGTATTTGCAAGTGAGGCAAGTTGGAGGAGAATAAAACTGATTTATTTCCCAAAATGAGCTGGCTCATTTTCCCAGTTTCTTTAGGGATGTGCATGTTTAGGCAGTTGCAAGCTCATAGGTCATCACAGTGCAGACTAGACGAAAGAAGTCCCAGGAGTCTGTACCTGAGGTAGCTGTCTCTCCAGGGACCGCTTGTTGGTAATATGCCTGCATAAAAATTGGTCACAGTTGTTGAACTGTGCTTCCACTGCACTACTGCATCAGTTATCAGTTGGCGCTTGAAAACACGATGAGACAGTCAATCAGGAGGAACTGCTGTGTGGGAGTGGGAGAATGGTGGACACCAAGCAATTGTCTATTCAAACTTTAGATCTCAGTCCTTAAATATTCTATTATGAGAACTGAAACTTCTCAGTTCTCATATCTGAGATTTAATATTCTGGCGAATAAAAACTTTTAGTTTCATTTACAGTTATTTTGAGTTTTTCTCTTTAGTCATCTTTAAAGTCCTTTTATAAGATTATAAACCTTTTTTTTTTCCGAGTAAAAAAATCCCCAACTGAAGAACCCTGTTCTAAATTTATCATACTGTATTTTGCCTTTATATATTTTGTTGTTTAGATTATGGAATCACACCAACCAAAAAGAATGCTCCTGTTACCTAATGAGTGAGTTTCTTAGACTTCAGAAATATAAAGAATTGGTCTCTATCCATCAAGCTCCATACTTTTAATAATGAAAATATTTTTTTCTTTTAATAAAAGGGGGCTAAAATATTTGTGTGATTTTAAATTGGGAACTGAGTCACTTAAAATTGACTTGTTTATTTGCTATTGGACTTCAGGTGCTTGTTCTTTTATTGACCTTCTGAGCAGAAGATCCCATGCAATACAAGATTTTATAGAAAGACCTGAATTTGCTTATTTCTGAAAAAATACCTTATGCCTTAGTTCATAACTTAAAGTTTCATTTTTATTATTCTAATTAAATTTTAGACTGGTTATATATGTACTTCCTTAAATAACAATAACAAAATGAAAGTACACATTTTATTTGACAGTGGATATATTTGATGAATATATTTCACATGCACTGTCAAGTTAGAGTAAAACCAAGTCCTGAGAGTACGCACACTTATTTGTATTTTGACTTGAGTCTTCTATACAAGTATCTCATTGCTGATAATATATTACTAAGAAAAATAAATATTATAACTATATGAAGTGCTTCACACTATTACAAACATTCATGTTTGTATATTTCATTATTACTTATAAGTAGGAGAGATGCCTAAAGAATCATCTAGGGAATTTTTAGTAAGGGGGATGGTGGGCCTCTGGCATTGTATAAAAATATAGTTTTTATGATTACTTATCAAAATTTTCAAGGTAAGTAACCATAAAATAACTGCCTCTTTTTCTGGAATAATGTTGTTTATAGTCTGTCTTGCAGACTGAGAAAAGCAGTTAGAGGAAGAAATTAGGAAAACCATCCCACTTACAATCATACTAAAAACCAATTAAATGCCTAGTAATAAACCTAATTAGTCAAGGAGGTTAAAGACCTACACAAAGTAAATTACAAAACAATGTTAAAAGAAATAGAAAATGAGATAAGGAAATGGAAAATGATTCCCTGCTCATGAATCAGAATAATTCTACCAAAAGCGATTTACAAATTCCATGTAACTCTCATAGTGATGAAATTTTCTAAAATGCTTTAGCACTCCATGATGGCCCACAGATTAGTACTGCTCATTGCCATAGACCTAAACTTCCCAGAAACACTCAAGAGGACATGTTAGCCCTGGTTGGGCAAACTTTGTCCCTGGATTCTACTGACCCCCGTTCAGAGTTGAGATGGAAAAACAGCAATCAAGATGCCTCCATTCCCCTGACTGCCTCAGTGTGGGAAGTTAGGGAGAAATGTAAAGGGAGAAAAGACAAGGATAATATTTTTTTAAAAGGATCAGTTTTGCAGGTTTCTAATTCTGAAAGCTTATAAAAGTTTGCTGTTTCCAATCTCATGGCACTACCAGCTGTAGTATAAATCGCCTGGTGAAATTCTGCAGAAAAAATATTTTCTTCTCTCTGCTTCATGTGTGATCATGGAGCATGGCCAAAGTGACCACTACTAAGTCATGAAAACATATTGACAATAGTAAGAAAAAACAAGGGTAGTATAAATTTCTTTTCATTGATAAAGAAATGTTGACTTAAAACTATTTTTATATATCTTCAAATCCGGAAGTTGTAAGCTATATATTTAAGTCAGCAGTGATAAAAGATAAGTCTGTAAAATTCAAGTAACAAAAATACATAAGTTTACTTATATGTATACAACTTCCTGTATTTTAAGTAAGCATCACATTTTGAAGATCGGAGCACTGAAAAACATTAAAACTGCAGCCAAGAAAATTATTAGATTGATTTTAATTCATTAGATGCTTTCCTTACTAGATGTGGATTGATTTAAATCCCTATTAAAAGGACTAAGCCATGAGAAAGCAAAACAGCTATTTAAAAAATTCACACTCTCAACAAGTAGGAGATACTAGAGTTCAGAGTGTCTCAAACTTTTATGAGCATTTGAGTGATTTTATATCTAGACAAAGTACAGATTCTGACTCGACTTGTGTGGGACCAGCTTAAGAATCTGTATTTCTCACAGGCCCCCAGAAGGCATGGAACTGCTATCCAAAACCACTGTAGCAGAAAGGTTTTTATTAGCCTTTCCTGTCAGTTTTTCTGTTAGAAAATTATTGAGTAATAAGGAATTACCAAATGGATACTTGTTAAAACTTAAAATGTTTTCATTGAGATAGAATTCTAAGATCATTCATCCTTTTAAAGTAAGCAATTGGGTGGTTTTTAGCAAATCGACAAATATATGATTTATCATCACAGTCAATTTTAGAACCTTTGTCACATTAGAAAGAAGACCTACTCTCTTTATTATCACCTCCCTATTCCCTATGGTCCCCTTAAGCTCAAACGCAAACCTATATATTTTATATGTAGATTTCTCTAGTTTAAACTTTTACAAGAATGGATTTATACAACATGTGGTCCTTTGTAGGTGGCTTCAATACATATTAGCATACTTTTAAGCTTTATCCATATTGTAGCATACATCCCATTGTCTGAACGTAGCATACATCCCATTGTCTGAACATAGCACGTTTGATCATCCATGTGCATTGGCATCTAGACCTTTTTTTCACATTTCATTTTCTTTTTTTGTATGTAAATTATGCATACATCCCTCTGTTTGTAATTTAAATACATCCCTCTGTATGTAAATTATACACATTAAAAACTATAGATTTTAAGAAAAATATGCATGTATTCATTATGTGATACATTGTGTATATATGCAATATGTGCATAAATAGTACATACAATACTATGGTCCTATTGTATAGTTATATAATTTCCTTCCTCATTTAATATTATTTTATGAATGTATATACACATTATTAGATTTCTGCCAAAACATGACTTGTGACAGCTACACAGCAATGTCTCTGCCTTTCAGCTATTATGATTTATGCTAAAATAAATATTCATGTGTAAAATTTTATGGTGCATATTTTTATTTCTCTTGGATAGTTACCTAAGAGTGAAATTAATGTGTCATACCATAATGCTATTAATCTTTCTGGAGATTTTAATTTTAAAAAATGTTTAGAATTATAAATACTTATATGTCATATGCAGTTAAATAATGTAAAGCAATTAGCTTCATGAAAATAAGTCAAGTAATTTTGGGGATCACTGCCTAACAAACCTGTATAAGAAATATCAGGCAAAGGAAGAGTCATTTACTTAGTTTAATTGAGGTCTCCCAGATATGTTGCAAAATTATTTGAAAATCTTTAGTAGTGGAATATCATTTTCCAACCAGATAACAACTCGTTGATTTAGTATTTTGTAGATTGTATTTTGAGAAATGATTTAATTTCATGTTATAAGAGAGAAGGAAAACCTATTAGGTGAAACACAATGTTTTCAGAGAATTCATAAGTGATTTTTTAGGATTTTAAAGAGGATGTTTTCAATTTAGAGGTAAACGCTATAGACAAAAAAGCAGGTGCTTTCCTAGTGGAGATATTTGAAAAGAAAAATGGTAAAACAAAAATGTGACTTCTGAAAGTTGTTCTGACCATATGTGAGATGATATGAAAAGATAAGAAATTATTAAAATAGAAGTGAAACTATTGAAAATGTTTAACTGTTGATATCTATAAAGAAGAATCAGTTCTGATGATACATGGAGCCAAAGGAAAGATGAAATGCCAAAATCTTTGTAAAAACATAAGGAATATGGAATAAGTAATTGATAGTGGAAATGCCAACTGTAATAGAAGGTATAGAGATAGATTCCAACCCAACTTCTCAGAATATTTATATAAAACTTTTTGCCATTTAAAAAAAATTCCAGCCCATGTCTTCAGCATTTCTCATGAAAATCAGTATTTTATTTCTGTGTGCAGTCCTGCATTGGTGTTGATGTTGCCATCTGGTAGAGCTTACCTATTATCTTTATTATGGAGTTAGGCTCTTCTTATGCTGATTCCCTTCTTCCTCCATTAAATCCTAAGTTAAGTCAATTTAAAATTAATTAGAAGTAGATTAAATATGAAATCTTCCCCTGAATGTTGCTGCTAATTATGTTCTTGGGTGTAATATTTAGAACGCTGAATCTTGTAAACAAGTTCTCTCCTTGACAAGATGACCTATCTTCCTTTTGTTACTTTCCATTTTGTTGTTAATATTGGAGAATGGGATTACCACAAGAAATAGAAGTGAACAATAGCAGTTTGTAAAAAGACTTTTATACCAAAAGTAAACAAACAAACATAAAAGTACATTTGCTTAATAAAGAGAATATTAGAAAGAGAGAGGGAAAAACCATTTGCTTGACACATGCCACACATTGTTAGCATAACACACAAAATGTGCGGACAACCTCCTGGCCACCATTCCTTCTTGAGCTATTTTAAATTTCCACTCATTTTCACAAGGAGTGTTCTATAATAGTAAAGATTACCCTTTGTGTCCACATAAGCTCTGACAGTCTGAAAATCACAAATATGGGCATCACTTCAGAATAACTGATTGGGAACTAAGAATACCTCCTTGTCCTGCCCTGGGCCTGAATTACCTCACCTGTAAAATGACTTATTTCAAATGGGAAATCTCAAAGATTCTGCTAGGTTGTAAAGTCCATCAAGTATAAATCTACAACTTTCAATGTAATTCAAAAACTAGAATTCAGAGGTTCCCTTGGCTCCTCTTAACTCAAGCACAGCAGTTTAGACCCCTATCTTGTATTCAATATATTCATGTTGAACTTGTTGTCAGGAGTTATTCACATCATTAGTCAATCTAGAGAAGACTTTAATCTAGAGAAGACTTTATATAAGAAAAGCTAAGCACCATATAGTACCTCAGATAACGGACTTGCTCACTCCTAAATTGAGAGAAATAGCTGTAGCTTCAGTAAATATTTCTGTCATTTATGAGTACACATTAATGAAAAGTTCCCTTTTGCCCAATATATGTTATGAATTTCATATAATTATTCTCAACTAAGAAATTCTTTTTTATTATTATTAGTTTAATTTGTTCTTTAGGTTACAACCTCTGTAAGTGTTTTTTTCTTCCTCCCCCTCCCTCTGGTTCCCCTTCCATTCTCTCAAACCCCACTCTTTGTTGTTCATTAGTTGTGCTAAGTCCATTAGTCTCTTTCCTATGGTAGTGTCTTTTCACTGGGTGAGGGACTGTGTTGTTGAGAAAGCAAGCCTTGCTGTAAGGTTTTCAGTCTTAAGTTTGCATTGAGAGGCCATTTGTGACCTGTCCATGTTTTCTTGCTGCAGGCCATCTTCTCCAATCTCATCTCCATTGCTTTGCTGCTTTTCCTTATGGGTCTGGTGTCAGATTTAGGGGGTCTCGCCCCCAGCCAGTGTTGGTCAAGAAGTTTCTCTGAGAATACTGGAGTCTGCGAATGGCCTTTGAAGATCATCTCCTCTGCTTCAGTTTGCAGTTTTGATGTGGGGCCGATTACCCCATCTTTGGTCTTCCTCTCCTCTCCCCTAGTGAGGGGAGGGTGTGTTGTTCTCCTTGAAGGTATCTCCAAAATGAAGTCCCGTGACTTTTTGGCCCGCTGAGCGCACAAGTGCGCATGGTGACATTGTGTCTCTACAGTTGTTTCTCCTGCGTCGCATGCACTGGTTCTCTTGGTTGTCCATCTGCTGTGTCCAGCTCAGGCCTGTGGGCTGGACTTTTGCATGGTCCCTCACCCGTTCTATGTTGGGGTTGGGGTTGTGCATATTCTTGGTCCTCTGAGGTTTAGCTGCAGTAAGGGAGACATGGAAGGACTCTCCCTCCCCCCAGCCCTGCCTGTGCACCGAACCTCCCAGAGGGGGCAGCCTGGTCAGCCTGCCCTGAGTCTTCCCAGGCTCCCTCTGGGTTAGGGGCCAAGGGCAACATGGTACTGCCTAGCCGAGGTGCAAGTGGCTGGTGGGTGCTGCAACCGCTCCCCAGTGAGTGAGGGCTGTTCCCCCACCCATCCCCCCTCCTGGGTCCATCCAGATAGGGGGACTCACCCGAGAAGCCTGACCTCCCTCACTCTGCGCTGGCAAGGGAGTCCCGGGGCCAGGGACCCGGGCTTGCAAGCAACCGACTGGCTTCAACTAAGAAATTCTAATTATAAAGGAATACACTATTCTTATTTAACACAGACATTCATCAAAACTTTTATTCTTGTGTTTTCTACATATACTTCAGATACACCCATATTGTTAATGGTTAGTATAGAGTAATTAATGTGCTAGAAATGAAAGGTAATAATTACAGTTTTAAAGGATGGTCCTTTTAAAATGTTCTTTCTTGTGAGTCATATCTAATAAGTAATATTGACAAATGAAAAGAGTCTAGAGAAGACTAGGCTCAATAATTTGGGGGATAAAGAAAATTAGATGTCCTCTGAAAATCAACTCAAAATCAATTACAGTGAAATGACAGAAAACAGAATTGACTGTTCTCCGGGATGCTCAAAAAGCCAACTACAAACTCACAGCTTTCATGAAAGAATTTTTAACAATAAGTATCCATTCAACACAGAGGTATAATAAAAGGAGATCCAGCCATGCATGTATAGGAAAAATGGAATCTTAAACAACAAACTTTGGGAATTCCAGCCCTATGTGCCAATAAATAAATTAGGCCAATTTAAGCCATTTGGTATGAATTCATCTAAATCTACTTGTTAGACCTCTATGATAAATTTTAATAATATATATAATATATATAAGCATATAGACATTATATATATAATGTCTACATTATATATATAATGTCTATATGCTTATATTTATATACACAAAAAAAGTCCTAAAAAGAAATTGCATCAACAACCTGTTCAAAGAGCACACTGGAAACAAGAAAAAAAAAAAAAGCCCTTTCTTACAATGTTTCCCTATTCCTTCTAATGGAAAGGCTTACCATCATGCCGGCTAAGAAAGGAAAGTTATTTAAAAGGCCCAAATCCACTTTCATAGAGAAGGAAAAAAGTGAATTTGGAACTGTTGGACACTAAAGAAGTAAAAACTATTCTCACCCCACCCCATTAAAAGGTTATAAATATATATTATTCACTAAACAGATTGTGGGATTTTTCCTGATGGCAAAGACATTTACCACCCAGACCCCACATTACTAACCTTGGACCAAGGTTGGCACATGCCTGGCTTGGATCATTGGCAATTTAGTTAAACAATGACAACTTCATATAGAAGTTTTAATGTGTAACTAAGCAAGATATCACATATCTTTGCCCTCTGACATCAAGAAAACAAGTCCCCTACCACTAGATAGGGTCTTCTAGTTTAACTGGTCCCTAGAGGGGGAGGGCTGAGTGAATTCATAGTCAGTCTGTAGACCATTAAGTGAAGGAAAGTATGTATCAATTGTGGTACACACCTGAGGTTTTGTCCCTTCATTTTTGTTCTAGCCAAAGCTCACTAAATTGTTTCCAATGTTGACAAATAAGCTACTGATTTTGATTTGACTAGTTCTTACCATCCTGCATAAACTGTAGTGTAATATGTTATTTTTTGATTTTACATATTTACCAGCACTAAGGAAATTGACTGGAGAGACAAGTCCTGTCTCTTGGATTGAGGGAAATTCAAGTCCTACTCTGAGAGAAGCCTTAAAAGACTGGTATTTCCCAGATAACATCCAGTCTTACGTGGGTATAACTCCCTGATGGAAGGTTAAAGATAGAAAGCTTATAGTCAACTTATAGGTTTATTTAATGCAAAGTTCCATTTATACTGCTGCCTCTCTTCCTTTTTTACCAGTTGTTACGATCAGTTGTCAAGATTATAATTTACTTCACAAACCCTATCTAAATCCTGTAATCAAATGTCCTCAGATTAATTGGGTCCAAGATGTTACAGTTTTATCTTTGGATAATTTGCTATTTTGAATGGGGCAAGGTAGACTTATACCCAACTTTCTGCAGAGAAAATGACTTTTTAATAAGATAAATCCCTCTTTAGCTATCACTATATGCTGACAACTTCATACTCACATAAACTAAATGATTTTCAAGCTCATTGCTATTATTGTCATTATAACTATAACTGATGTCATTACTTTGCTATTTTAAATTTTCTTATATTACTCAACCCCATAACATACTCAATCTGACCCTTCTCCTTCACAGTACAGAATAAGGATAGATAAATCAACCTTTATTTAGTTGAAAATAATTTACATTCACTTACAATAAATTGCATTCGGTTACAAATAGTAACACATGCTATGAATTTATCACTGAATATTTAAAAATAAGTCAAATATTAAAATATGTATGAAATGTATATTAAACTGAAATAAACTAATTAGTTTGAATGCATTTCTTTGAATGTTAAGGACATTAATTCCTATGGTATTTCTGCATGGGTTTTTAAAGCCTGTTTCTATAATAATCATCATCCTACAACTATAATTCAACTGACAATTGAATGGAAGTAGAAATTCTTTGCCACTGCACTTGATGAGTCTGTTTTCTAATTTCTGAAATGGAGATAATATAGCTGTCCTGCCAAATTAATTAGCATTTTTTAGAGGTTAGAAACTATAGAATTCTAGTTCGTTGATTTTTTTTATTATTAAATATTTAGTGTTATATATATATATATATATATATATATATATATATATATATATATATATATATATATATATTTCACATCTTTGTTTTTCCCGGGGATCACTCACCACCTTCCCTCCTTGACCGCCCCTTCCCTTCTACCCCCGCCCCCAGTTGTGTACTTTAATTTGGTTGTTAGCTTGTTTTGACTTTTCCTCCTGGCCTTTTTTTGTTTGTTTTCCCTATGTCACATTTATTAGAGAAACCATTTGGTTTCTGTTTTTTTCTTTCTTATTTGTTTCTGATAATATGATTCCTTCTAGGTCCATCCATGTTATCTCAAAGTCATCAAATTTGTCATTTTTAATTGATGAGTAATATTCCATTGTGTATATATACCACATCTTTTTCGTCCAGTCATCTGTCTTGGGATATTTGGGTTGTTTCCATGTCCTTGCAATTATAAATAGTGCTGCAGTAAACATCTGAGCACAGGTGTCAGTAATTAGAATTTTTAAGAATCAAATTAAAAGTTGTCAAGGAAAAGATATGCAAATATTTAAAATGTTTGAAAATGTAAAAGGTTTCAATTCCATGAATGATAGATGGCATGTTGTTATCTTCTTAAATCTTGTTGAATTTGAGCCTTCATGAGGAGGTAAGACTTCATCACAAGTATGATTTTCAAAATATATTCTACATAGAGTTCACTAAAAAAAATGGTGGAATAAGCAGGGTCTTAGGATCTCGCCTCTAATTAAGCCTACATATTGCTCTACTAGGTTGAAATATTGGTCACAGAAAATGACACCATTTCATTGTCAAAATGGGAGGCTAACCATGAATATTTTATTGAATATTGGTGACTTGGCGTGGAAGTGAAATGGGGAGTTGTTAATTGTAGTCAGGGCAGTGGTCATTTAAAAGTCAACATGAGACTGTGCATACACTATGATAGGGAATATTATTAGGGTACGTCAAATGCAGATATACATGCACGTAAGCTCTAAGACAGTTCATTTCTTTGCTGTCTGCAGCATAGGTGGTGGAGTTCTTTTCCCCCCTCTATGAAACGAGATCAGAGAGATAGATACCCACTCTGTACTGAGAGAGCAGCAATGATTCAGGTTCCTAGAATTCAGACTCCATGGATCAGTGATCTTGCTCTTATACCAAGGGGAGAAGAGGCAGTGTAAATCATCCTGTTGTGTTGGGAATAGCCACCACCAAGGCTGAGAGCAGGTCTTTGAACTCCAGTATCCCTCCCCACCTGCTACCAAGCTAAATAAACAGGAAAACAGGGAAAACTAAGCTCAGTACTTCCACACTGAGCAAAACAAATAAGGCAATGCACATGCCCAGGAGGAAAGGAGAATCTGAACAAAAGATGGAAACTATGAAAGAGAAGAATAAAAGTTCAGAGACTATGTAAGTGGCACAAATTCAAAGATCTAACATAGATTGTAGAATAACAATCATAAAGAAACTCAATGAAGTCTCAGAAACTGAATCAAACACAGGTAAGTAGGTTCAGGATCTTAGAAAAATTGTCCAGGAAGAGAAAATCTCTTTGCTAAAGAAATTAAAACTATTTGAAACACACAAAGAGATAGACTAAATATGGAAAGCATAGTAAGTAGATTTAAGATAAATGAGAGAATTTCAAAAACTGAAGATACAGCTGTACAAATGAACTAGAAGAGACAAATAAGATTTAGAGAAAAGATTAATATTTACAAGAAATATCAGATTCAGTTAGAAGAAGAATCATAAGGATGATGAAAAGGGAGACTAGGGAACAGGGACTCTACAAAGATATAATAGATGGGAATATACAAACAGTGCCTGTCTAAAAACCTGGCAGAATTTTCAAAGTTCTAAGTGAAAAATGACCATTGTTAAATGATAAAAACAAAATGATAATGAATGAACAGGTTCCTAGTAAAAAAAAAATTTAATATACAAAGACATCTCAATCAGATTTTGTACAGATTCTCAGAGGAGAATCTGGAAGGTTAGAGGAGAGTAGATGTTATATTTATAATTCTGAAAAATAAAAAAAAAGTCAGCCAAGAATACCATACCCCATACCCTGCAAAACTGCCATTTAAATATGATGAAGAAATAAAGATTCTCCCAGAAAAACTAATTGACTTACCACAACCAGAACTGCCTTATAAGAAATGTTGAAAGGAGTTCAAGATGATAAGTAGTAATACTGAGTCAAAAGTATAAACAAAACTAATGTAAAATCACAACAATCAGTAAGTGAGAAGAAAAGGACATAATTTGTAGTCAAATGATGAGTGTATATCAGCACCAAAAAAACAGTTCTATATTTTCATTTAGTTTGATAAACCCTCATGATGCCCCTCCCCCCCAAAATTAAACACAGACCCTTTGAAGAAGTGAAGAAGCTAAGAAAAATATCAGTGAAAGTCACCCAAATGAAAATATAGGTAGATCTATGCATAAAAATAAATCACAAAAGTCAAAATAACAAAAAGAAAAAGATGGAGATGCAGTAAATAAGCCTCCTCCTATCAATTACCCTATTTGTGAGTAATCTGAATGCAACAATCAAAAGACCCAGAATGACAAGTCAGATAAAAAAAAATATGTATCTGTGTATGTTATGCATAAAATAGTATCACATTAAGCCTAATGACAAACATAGATGTAAAGTGAAAAGCTGAAGCAAGATATTTCAATTCAAAATGCATAGGAAAAAAATAGAAACTGCTATTCTTGTATCTGACAAATTAAACTTTTAGTCAAAACGGTAAGTTGTGACAAAGCTGTGCACTATAAAACAATCAATTAGACAATTTATCAAAAATTAAGAATATACATTAAGTCATTAATAATATACATATACCCAGGACAGGGGCACCCAAATAGCAAAAATAACATTTAACCAATGAGAACCAACATGTTGATAGCAACACAGTAATACTAACAAATCCCCACCAACCACTTACATCAATGGATAGATCATCCAGAGAGAAAGTAAACAAGGACATAATGCACTCAAATTAAGTAATGGCTTGGATGGACTTAATAGACACAGTATGAAGTTTCCATATCCAAATCAATAAATACAGATCCTTCCCAAGTGTACATGGAGCTTTCTCAAGGATGCATCATAGCTGGGAAAGAAAACATCTTTCAAAAAATATAAAATTTGTCAATACATCAAGCCCCTTTACTGACTACGATGGTATAAAACTAGAAATCAGCCACAAAAAGAAACCTGAAAAAGTCTAAAATGTGTGGAGACTTAAGAAAATGCTTCTGGATAAATGAACAAGCTGTTATTGGGGTAAGATACCCCTTTTTAATTTTGTCACTGAGGGTTCTCCGGCCTGTGCTCAAGCAGTTGCCCAGAGATCAAACTTTAGTAATAAGGGTAAGCATAGAGGTTTATTTACAGACAAGGGAAAAACAAACTAAAAGAGCCTAATGGTCCACACCCTCACAAGTATCCCAAACAGAAAAGAACCCCACTTCTACTCCTTGGGGAGCTGTGTGGGGTTGACCTCAGTCTGAAATCACTGTTATGTCCTTTTGTTCCTCAGTCACTCTAATCAGCATCAGATGAATTCCCCCAATAAGAGATGCAACTTGGGTCTATCCTGGTTGCATTTGCATGGTAGCTCAGTACTCCATCAGGGTCACCTCTTCTCTATCTTCACACAGCTCCGAACCTTTTGGGGCCAGAATGCTAGGTGATGCCCCAGAAGACTCAGCTTCTTAGTCCTTTTCCTCTGGGAGCCAAAACCTGAGAGATCTCTGAACTCGCCTTTACTCTCATTCCCAAAAGTCCATGTCCCAATCTTTGCTCCTTTCTTTTTATTATTCTTTTTCTGGCTCCTCTTCCCCTTCTGAAAACCAGAGTCTCCAGTTTCCCTTAATACATAGTAGTGATTCATTTTCTCTTCCTCACCTAGGCCTTGAAACAATATCCCCAGAGTGCTAGTTTCACATATTTTCCAAGGCTATTCAAGATTCACAAGTACCCTTATCCAGTTTAGGCCATTCTTAGGCCATTCTCTGTTTTTCAGACACAGCTAATGGAAATGCCCAAATTTTATGGACAAATAACACTAGTCTTCAAAACCAAAGGAAAAACTTTAAAAACTATATTGAGACTAGCAAAAGTGATGAGCCAATTGCAAGAGCCTCTGTGACACACGTAAAGTTGTATTTTAGGAAAGTACATATGTAAGGAAAATGGGATAAAATCAAACTGTTTTTTGCTATCCACACAAAGAAGAGCCCATAACCTTGAGATATTAGCAAACAACGGGTGGGCCTTGCATTTGCAGCAGTGTATCTGTTGTGTGGCTGTGGGCACTTCGCACTATAAGGGGAACGAGGAGGTAAGGAGTTGTTGTTTGGTCTCTTGGTGTTAGGGTCTCTCTCTGTGTCTGCCTGCCTACCTGTGTATGTGGTATCCCCTGTCTCAGAATAAAGGCACGTTGGATATTAAAAGGCTCCAAGAATCTTCTTTATGCCTCAATGAACACAAACCTGCCTGGCCTGGCATGGATGTACGAAAACAGAGCAATACAAGACCACAACAAGAAGTAAGAAAAATCTTAAATAATATAACTTTACCTCTGAAGGAACTAAAAATAAGAATACAAACGAAAGCTAAAATCAGTAGAAGAGTATCAGGGCCAAATATGATAAAAGCCTCTAACTAGCAAGCCAAAGGAAAAAAGTGGCACTTTTTAAAATGTGGCTACTGCTGCCCAGATTCTTCCATGTTCTTACCACCCACGTGGAGCAGTTGTAAAGTCACATTGCAATATAAACAGCAGGATTTTATTAACAAGGAAAATTAGCCAGAAAAACAGAAAGTCCTCAACGCCCCAAGTGACCAGTTATTTTACCCAAAGTACATTTCAGTTCGAAAGTCCCAAACACATGTCCAAGATAGTGCCCTTTGCCCCTCCAAACCTGAGGCAGGCACTCTGCAAAGTCCAGTCTTTCTCCAGCATCTCCTCTTTGCTTCTCTCTCCAGTGTTCGAAATTGTGGCTTCTCCAAGGCTCTTCAAACTTTTTCAACAATTGCTGGCCATTTCCAGGTACCAGCTCACTATGCCACCTTTCCACACTGATTACTCTTCTGCCAGCCACTTTCCCACCATGGCTCCTTGCTTTCTCTCCTGGGTCTTTCTGTCAGATGCTGCTCACCAGGGCAGTATGGCGCCCAAAACCATTTTCAACTACATCACTACCAGAAGCCCCAACTGCTCATCCAGCTGAATCACCCTGTATCAGAAGGAAAGGAATAATAAAACTGGAGCAGCAATGACAGAATCAGAAACCAAAAGGATTATAATAAATATTAATCAAATTATTAGTTCTTGGAAAAGATAAATTAAATTGATAAACTATGCTGAATAAGGGAAAAAGAGATACCCCAAATAAATATGATATGAAAGAGGGAAAATTACAACAAATGACACAGAAAGAGAAAAATGTAAGAGGCAATTACTATTTTTATGCAAACAATGTGTACAATGTAGAAGAAATGGACAAAATTCTAGTCATTCAACATTCACTGTGAACAGAAACTAAGGAGACAGCTTTAACATACCTATCATAAATGCAGAAATTGAAAGTTTAATCAAAATCTCACTAAGAACAAAGATTCAGAATAAAAGACTTCATTAATAAATTCTACCCAAAAATAACAAAAACAAGCAAAAAACCTAATGCTTAACCTTTCAAATTTTTTTAAAGAGGAAAATGGGAAAAACTCCCAAACACATTCTATGAGGCCAACATCATAGTTACGCCCATCCCAGATAATGAAAAGTGAAAATCCCAGAATGGTATTTTTGATGAATATTAATGGAATAGTTTTTAATCAGAACATTCAAATAAAGTAAATTAATGCTAATCATTAATGCTATATAATTTATAAAAGCATTATAAAAATAATGCTAATCATATCAACAAAAAGGAAGAAAATAGTGTGATCATATTAATAGATGTTGAAAAAACAGTTGATAAGATTCAACATCTATGAATGATCAAATATGTAAATCAATTGGGAATAGAAGGAACAAAACTAATAAAAGTCATATATGACAAAGCCATAGCTGTAAACCTTTCATACAAGAGTAGGAACAAGAGAAGGATGTTCACTTATACTACTAGTGTTCAAAATATTACTAGAAATCCAAACTACAGAAATTAAGCAAGAAGGAGTCATAAAAGAAATCAAGATTAGGAAAGAAGCAAAAGTTTCACAGATGACATACTAAACATAGAAAATCCAAAAGACTACCAGAAAGTTACCAGAAATACTACATGATTACAGACAGTAAAAGGGCAGGATGCAAAATCAATATGCAAAAATCTGGTGCTTCTATGTGCAAACAATGAATAAGAAAGAGAAATCAGGAAAACAGTTCCATTTACAATCAGATCAAACTGCTTTAAATTCTTAATATAGTAGATGATGGACCTATACACTGAACACTGTAATGCAAAGAAATTTGTACTCCCCAAATTATGTATTTTTGTAAACTAATAGTTAAACAATAAAGTTTGAAAAAAATATTCTACAGAAAAAAAATACAGAAAACCTTAAAGTTAAATGTAGGTAGTGATATATTCATCCTTTTTCTGAAGTCCTTAATAACCACATTATAACATCACTTTTTGAGAGATATTATATTCTCCAAAGTCCCATCTAGGAAAACTATGGTCAAGTTGAAGAGAAATTTGCTATGGAAACGCTCTAAAAGCTAGATAGTATTATCACTAAAAGGGCGAAGTGATAGAATGAAGGGTAAGGAAGTGAATGGCAAACTGAAAGTAGGAGGTAGAACTGGAGGGCAGCTATTCCTGGTGCAGTTAGTTAGCTTCTCCTTGACATTTCCTGGACTCATTTTACCAAGAATGTACTGAGCACTTTGTTCTTTTTTTTCAATAGGTTATCTATATATATTTTTCTTACATCATTACAGATCCCATAGTTGTCGTACCACTGTATCAACTCTGACTGTCACCATAATCCCTTATGTCCCTTTTTTTGCCCCCCCAAACCCTGAAAAACCACCCTCCCCCACCCCTCTATATGCTTCAGTTCTGTTATCATTTTGCTAGTTTTAACTTTCTTCTGGCCATTTGTTTCATTTCTTTACTGTCCATATATAAACTAGACCATCTGGTATTTATCTTTTTTCTCTGACTAATTTTCTGTGACCCGCTTGCCTTTTGCACAAACCCCTTATTAGAATTTCACATGATGTTTTCTATTTATTTATCAGACTGTCTGCTTCTCCCAGCAGACTTGAAGGTAAGATGCCTTGAAGCTAAGAAAGTTGTCCTTATTATCTGGCAGCCCTGACCTGTGCTTTGCACATGGCCAAACATGCAGCAGACTTTCCGGAAATGTTAGCTGAAGGATGAATGGTTAGAAAACAGATCAATGTCATAGGAAGAGATAGATTTTAGTGAGATTTTAATTAAGCGTCACACTTCTTAAACCTTAAGGAACTATTTCCAGATTTATCTTAAGGAACTATTTTCACAACACAGCTCAAAACAAATTTTATATTAAAATTTAATTGCAAAATCTGCCTACAGACTTGCAGAAACTCCTGGAAAACATGATTAATTTCCAGTGTTTGAGTTCTATGTTAAATTTATCCACTTCTTAGAAATATGTTTTAAGAAGCTATGATATTCTGCGCAAAGTGATAATAATTTTCTTTTCTTTGAAAAAAAGAATGCACTTTTAGGATCTAGGTGAAAGTAAGAGGACAGTGTCCTTTATGTAACCGCACAGGCTTAGGAATCTTTGACAAGATATACAGACAACTAAAATTATTTTGTAATAGAAAAAGAAGATAATTTAAAAGTTGTTTGGATTGAACATATTTTAAATTATAATATAGTTAATATGGTAAGCATTTATTTTTATTTTTCTGATGTCTTCAAGTATGGTGTGGAACTCTCAAGCATTATCTGGTGTTTATGATAAAAATACTGTCTGTAACTGGGTCATCTCATTCTTAATCTTAAGCATGACAAAAGAATAAATATAGTCCTTGAATGTGCTTATAAGAAATATTAAGAGAAATACTATGTTTGCCAGTCTGTACAAATTTGACTTTCAATGGACGTGTTCTAGAAGCTAAATCTTACTTTGTCCATTACCTTGCCTGATACGTGATATAAATTCTTTGCCTACTAATCACAAATCTCAAGTTCTGGGAAAATGGAGTTCCCTAGAACAGGCTATATATTTTTTATTGCCATCTCGAGTCAAACTCATGCTGTTTTTCATGAGAGAACTAATAAAAGTCACATCCTGTATTGAAACATCCCTGTATTTTATGGACCAATCTGATATACCCTTAATAATGTTTTAAAACAATCCATAATAGCTTTTGCAATAAGTTCAGATCTGCCAGCAACTCTCATTAACAGTCCAATTTGAAACATTACTTTAGGCGTGATTATCTGCAAAATGTTAGGGGGTGGGTGTATAATATTAAAAGATTAGCTGAAGGGACAGAGAACTCAATTATTAAAAGTTCGGTCAGATTGCTTTTATTGAGGTTTTGAGTAATTTAATAAACAAAATTGCATTTTGTTCTAATTTTCAGTGTACAGACTTGCATTTATGTCCTCAAATATGTATTTCTTTGAAAATACCAGCATTCCTAAGTGATTCTGCTAAAGAATTTATTAAAATAAAATTAATCCTCAGCTTGTTAAAACACAGATGTTTGAGGGATAACAAGTCCACACTGTGTTTGCCCAAGTGACAATACTTTATCAAAAGCCAGGGCCTCTGCCCTACCAATTGTTCACAGAAAGGGCAATTATAAAATTCAGCACATGAAAGGTCTTTACTGTATAATTATCTTTTTAAAATTTATTCCTCGGGGGCATCCTTCAAGCCCCAGAACTGTTTACAAAAGTATTTACTTATCTAGACTTTCTTGACTTAAGATATTAATAAAAGAAAACATGAGGTAATCACCAAAAATATAAAAATAATGAGAATGTTACTCTTGTTGCTATGAAAGATTGTACTCACTGTGTTAATGACTACAGATATGCCTACTAGAATTGATACTGAAAATATCTGGATGAACTTACTGCAAATATTAAAGATATGGCTTCCGAGTCTGGAAGAATTTGAGAAAGTAGTCAAACGGGAGAAGGATTTTGCTTTCAATTGCTTCTCTTTGCTGATTACATTTTTTTTTTTTAGTTTGAGCTTTAATATTTTATAATGAAACAAACATTTTCAAAATGGCACTAATCCTTTCTTTGAATTTTACCACATTTTATATTCTACAAAATTGTTCAAATGAAAACAATTTGATAAAATATAAGCTTGCTGAATTCAAATGAAAGAAAATTCAATGCATGATTATTTTAGCACTTGTACTCAGAGAGGATTTAAAGTCAACACAAATAGAAATGAATGTCACATGCTTATTGCTGGTCATCCATCCTTCCCAACATTAGTCAACATGCATTTTCAATTGTAGAACGTTGACAACAAATACTATTTCTGTATACTTTTGACATGAAATTTGGCAACAAATTTACTTCTCAGTATGCCAGTTGAATCATTTTTTACTAAGTATTAAAATTTAGGATTACAGAATTTAAATGAATTTTAGTGATACATTCTTGTTCATTTCCTAACTTCCAAATCATAGCTCCTGAATCTATTTTAAAGTTCTGATCATTTATTCAAATTATTTAAAATTATGAAAAACCTTTATTACAGATGTAAGGAAAAGTTGCAAACATATCATACTGAAATCCTTTCTCTCCTGCTTTCATTGCTATCCTCATTGTTTCATCCCTAAGGATCAGCTAATTCTACAGGAGACAGGAGGACAAAATGGGATAAATTAACATTTATTCCTTGCCCTCCAGAGATAGTTTAGTTTCTATGGAAGAATTGCTTATTTTACTCATAGAAAGGAATATGCTCTCCCGCCTCACTATGAAAGGTAATAATTATAAGACCTGTTTTACACTTTGATGTATCTGTTTTACTTTCTTGGATCTTGCTCCTGGGTTATTATTATAACTGTTATAAATCAAGCTCTAACTTATATGATACATCTATATGCCAAGCAGGGCTTGAACTTTGCAAATTATACTTTGGTATGATGCATTCTCACTTCTTTAATGATGGTATTGTCTGTGACCACACCTGCAATATTTAAAAAAAAAAATGTGTTGTTCAGTTAATGCTAATTTTAGCTTGATATTTTCAGTATTAAGGGATTCAGAAACACTCTCTTTCAAGTTAATAATAATCTTTCAGGATGATGAAACTCAGGGATTTATTTTCATGTAAAGGGTATTATACTTTTTCTAAAGCTAGAAAATAAGAATTTAGGATCATTTAGTATTCATCTAAAGATTGATTATCTGGAACCACTTACTCCATTAATATCTTTTTTCATAAGTGAAGACATTACCAAAATTTTTCTACAAAGGTCATGCTTTGATGAGTTTTTTATTTTTAATGAAGCTAGACAATATACTAAAGTAATTACTAAATAAATATTTATCTTACAGTATTGTATAAATAATTTATACATAAAATATATTTTTGGTTAATGTGTAACAAAATTTGTTTCAAGAAATATAATCCTTATTTTCTTTCTCTGGATATAGGCAATAAGAATTGAATACAATAAAATAACTTTGGAGATTGCGACAGTAAAGTTAAAGGAATGATGGCTTAAGATTGCTCCCAGTTAGCCACTGGTAGTTTCTTGACCTCGTTGAGAATAAAAGGATTTTGATACTGGGTGAGGTTGATTCATAGCTGATGATTAATGCTTAAATATCAATAAAGTTTTGGGTCCCATAGTTGGGTGAAACTTCAGGGCTACTAGCTGTGCTTCCAGGAGGCCCCTGTAGAGGGCCCCATAAGATGCTGGCCAGGGGAGTGCTGGGTGAGAGCAAGATAATCATCCCATTTACTGACCAAAATAAGACGCTTTGTAGAACACCAACTAGAAGGGTACTTATATAACAAAACCTTCTTGTTGTAAGTGTTAAAACCTAAATGAGTATCATAAATATAAAGCTTATGACCTAATAGAGAAAAGCACTAAACTAGCAAGGGCATCATTCCATTCTTCCTGAGCCCATCAGCAAGACTCCCCAGCCTCTGTAAAAGTGTCTCCAATGTCCCAGGTTATTCACTGTTCTATCTGCTAATGGTCCTGATGAAAAGACTATTGGAATCAGTTTGTCAAGGTGACTGGGGATGCGGTGTGACTGAAGTCTCAAGTCCATGGAATTTTTGGAGCAGTTAAATTGAGTAGCTTAATATGTGGAAAATGCTTGCCATCCTGCCACTTGAATACACAGAGCTCATGCAAGACTCACTGCCTCTGATTTTAATTAGAGGTGTAAACTTCTGTTTTACTGGACTACTTCCTTGTGTACAAAGCCCTCGCAAACACCTATATGTACCTAGGGTCCAGCACACTCCTCAGTCAAAGAAAATAAATATTGGCTAATTGAATGTTCTGTGTCTATCTAAGAAGAGCCTGCTTTTCTGTTCATTTTGCCTTATAGAAGGAGAAATAATGTATAGCAGTGGCTGGCAATTCACTGAATGTGTGGAACTCGAGGGTACTAACAAAGACAAGACTGTGACTGTCTTTGTTCAGATTAACAAGGGCAGGCTTTCCTCTATAATTTGGTTCTTTGCTGGAATTACTCCTTAGGCTTTCAATTTATTGTGAAGAAGAACAATCCAGGATTTTAAGGCACTAACTTCTCCATAAATAGGAATTGCATTGAATCTACATGTGGTGAGCTTCACCAAGAACCAGCACTTTCAGACCTCTGCATCTGCACGCTGAGAGTCAGAACACAAAGCAGAGAGTTCAGGGCTGCCGCTCTGAGTCCAGCCTACCTGCCTGAGTGTCCAGAACATCTGACAATGGACACCTTAGACCCACTCACAAGTTGAAATAACAAGGCCATGTGATGGGTTTTTTATTCTTCAATGAGATCATTAGGCATTGCAGAATTTTATTTTTAAGTTTTCCCCATTTACATTTAAAATATTAGAAACAAACATTTTTTGTTGAATAACACTGTATTTTACATAATATACCTGTAAGGTGAAAGTGTTCTTCCTTTTTCCAGTCTTGGGGAAATGGAGTTCAGAAAGATGAAAAGATTTGTTCATCATCAGTATGTGACGGAACCAGTCTTTTTTACTTTAAACTCCAAATCTAGAGCTCATTCCACAAAACCCGCCTGCTAGCATGTACATATTTTGCAAATATAATTATAGTCCCTCCAATGAAGAATTTAAGTTGAAAATGTGTTAGATAATATCCCAGAATTTGTCCTTTAGAAAAGACAATGCAAGCTTGATGAGAATTTAGTGGAAGCTATTTCATTGCATTTACTTTATGTAATTACTTTTTAATAAACCTAGATCCCAGGTTTAATGAATATTTTTTAATGTATGTTCCAAACCAAGTTCAAGTCTATTTAAAAATTTCCAGGCTGTTTTGATTTGTTTCTGGGGCAATGCTGATGTTTGCAGACACACTGAACCTGGAATCATTGAAATGTTTTTATAATGAAACCACCTCAAGTCTCATCAGTGAAAGTAGCACAAATGCAAATGAATATTAGTTGTCTCTTTGTAGCCAAATATGTCATTACGCCATTTTTCCTGGGAAACTCTGCACTGCTAACACTGATTTCATTCTTTTCTCTACTTTTTTGCATATGCTTACAAGAACATAACATTGACAAAACAAGCTATAGGTTGTTGCCCTATAAGCTACAGGCTGTTCTCTGCTCTATAATAATGCTGTCATTATAACAAACCTAACAAGGATTTCCTAATATTTTATGGCAGGCAGTCTATATTCAGATTTTTAGGTAGTCCCAAAAGTGTTGCAGCAAGGGTTTTTTTAATTAGTTAATTTATTTTCAACTGAGGTAACATGGGGTCCCCCCTTCTGCCACGAACTCACCCTATTCCACCACCATAGAAGGGTGTACTTCCTTCCTTCTTTGTTCCCTCTTTGTTCTTCCCTCATCCCCCCCTCCCTCACTTGATGTCTCAGTCTGTTGTCAGCTGTCAAAGTTTACTGTTTAAGCTAATTTTTACCTACTAAATCAGCACTTTATATTCTACATATTGATGACAACATCAAATAATTATCTTTCTCCTGATTTATTTCACCTAACATTACCCTTTCAGGCTCCACCATATTGCCACAAATGGCGTGAGTTTATCTTTTTTGAGAAATACTATTCCATTGTGTGAATATACCACATCTTCATCAACTTATATTCTTTCTATTGTTTTTCCCCTTATAATTAACATTTTTTTTTTTATTTTTGGACTTTGTGCAATACATGATTACATAATTGTTGATCCCCATGGAATTACCCCACCCCACCATGCCCCCTCTGGTCTCTCTTTCTTTTTATCTTTGTCCATGTTTAGCCCTTTATTCTTTTTTTTTTTTTTTTTTTTTTTTGAATCTTCATTGGCCAATCCGAGCGCCTTTGGTTTGTGTCCATGCTTCTTGTTTCTTGGTGGCTGTTCTTTCTGTTGTTTTCTGCATCATTTTGCTGCTCCATCCCATTATGTTTTAGGTCTTTGGCTTTGGGGACCTGACTCCCAGTCTTATGTTTTGGGAGAGCTGCTCCTCAATGGGGACAGCCATTGGCTGATGGTAGGTCTCCTAGTCTCCTTTTTAGGAGCTTTGCTATTGGGCCACTGCCATTCTGTAGGCGCCCTCCCTCTGGCAGTGTAGTAGTCTTCTCTTTCCTCCACATGCTCACCAGGTTTTGCTGTTTCTGGTTTTTTCAATGTGGTCCATTCTTACAGGGTATAAGGTGGTATCTCATTATGCCTGCACAGGTAGGCATAGCTTTCATGTTTGTTCTCACAGTCATTGCTCTGTGAACCTGTCTTGCTCTTTTTGAGTCCTGCCTTAGAGGTATTTGTTTTTAAAGTCTTTCTTGCTGTTCCTT
>PVHY01000256.1:195495-272995 GCA_004024945.1 Uropsilus gracilis
GGGGGGGGGGGAGGGGGGCGGGACACAAAAGCTGGTCGCATGACAGGCACCGTGGTGGCTGATGTCTGGGCCGCTGCAGGTGTGTACCGAAAGCTTTTGTTTAACTCTACTAAATGTTCTTAATAAACATGGAAGTGCAAGTTTCCATTTGAATTAGTGTTTTTAAATAATTTGGATAGATACCCTGGAGTGAAATTACTGGATCTAATCTCTGATCCTTTTATAATGTTTTGAGACACCCCCATACTTCTTTCCATAAAGATTGAACCAGTTTGAATTTCTGCCTGCAGTGTAGTAGTCTTCTCTTTCCTCTACATGCTCACCAGGTTTTGCTGTTTCTGGTCTTTTCAATATGGTCCATTCTTACAGGGTGTGAGATGGTATCTCATTATGATCTTGATTTGCACATTTCTAATAAGTGATCCTGAACATCATTTTTCATGTATTTGCTGGTCATTTTTTTTTTGACAAGTATCTGTTTAGATCTTTTATCCATTTTCTGTTTGTTAATTTGTTCTTTTTTTTTAGTAGATTTTTATGAGTCCTTTGTCAGATATTATCCTTTATATGCAAAAATTCTCTCTTAGTAAGATGTCTTTTGTTGTACAGAAGCATTTTAGTTTGATGTAGTCCCAGACATTACTAAGCTTGTGTCATGAAATTTTTTACCTGCATTCTCTTCTATGTAGTTTGTGGTTTCAGGTCTTATGTCCAAGTCTTTGATTTTGAGATGATTTTGGTATATGGTATGAGACTGTTGTTCAGTTTATTCTTTTGTGTGCAGTTGTGCAGTTTTCACAACAGTAAGAGATTATCCTTCTCCAGTGTATGTTTCTGGCTTTTTTTGTCTTATATTAACTGTCCATATACATGTGGGTTTGGTTAGGGGTGCTCAATTCTATTCTATTGGTTGAAATGTCTGTTTTTTTGTCCCAGTATCAGACTTTCTAAAATTGTATCAGACTTTCTAAAATTGTATAACTTTATAATTTAGTTTGCGCTCTGATACAATTCTTCCTTATCAAGATTGCTTTTATTATTTGGGATTTTTGTAATTCCATGTGAATTTCAATAGTGTTTACTCTTACAATCATTTTCTTAAAGATATTAATTTAATGTTGTATATTTGATTTCTCCAAACAGACATATGGGAGAAATCTGACCAATGAGGAGTTACAGGAACCATTGGTTCTGAAGCAATGAATCAGAATGTCAATATTTATCAAAGACAAAGAGAAATGATCATGTTAATTTTTTGCTTTTGCTTCTTTCTTTACATTATTTCTTTTTTTTATATCCCATTTTTCCCATTCATAAAATTTTCTTATAGCCATGTATAAGGCTATATTGAGACCAGATTTGTGGTTTTTGATTTCTTGCCTGATTCACTCTTAGAAGGTTATGTGCTTCTAAGAATTTGTGGGTTTCTTCCAGATTTTCTAATTTATGCTATAAAAACAGTGACAGTGTTATGATTCTCTGTCTCTTCTGAGATTTGTGCAATAACTCCTCTTGTTTCTGGTTCTATTTGTTTTTTTTTTTCCTTTTTATCTTAATATATCTTATTAGAAATTTGCTTGTTTAATTTTTTTCAAAGAATTAGTTTTTGTCTCCAATGATCTTCAGTGATGTTTTGACTTCTTTTTCACCTACGTTCACTAATTTTTTTATTATTATTATTTCCTTCCTTTGCTGGCTTTTGGTTTCATTTATTCACATTTTCCTGCTTGAGGAGTACTTTTAGGTTATTTATTTGAGCTCCTCTTTCTTGATGTGGCCCTGTTTTGCAATCTATATCCTTTTAGTACTGTATTTACTGCATCCCATAGATGCTGTTAGATTGTGTCTTCATTTCCATTTTTCACCAAATCTTTTTAATTTTTTTCTTTGATTTCCTCATTAATCCATTAGTCTTTTAGCCATGTGTTATTCAGTCTCCACATATTTGAGATTTTTACCACTTTCTTTTTATGATTGATTTCTAATTTAATAATATCATGATCAGAGACGATACTTGATATGACTTCAGCCTTGAAGTCATGAACTATGAACTTGTGATACCTATTTTGTGACCTAAATATGTCCTGTGTTTTATCCTGGTCTATGTTCCATGAGTACCTGAAAAGAGTTTGCATTCATCGTTTTGGTGATATGGTGTTCTATATGTCTATTAAGAGTCCCCTGCTCTAACTTCCTACATAAGATTATGTTCCCCTTCTTAATATTCTGTCTGGTTGATCTGTCCATTCGCTTAATTGAGGTATTCAAATCCTACAGTACCATTTTTGCCACCAATGTTTGTTTTAAGGTTTGTTAATGATGCCATCTATATTTGGGTGCTCCAACTTGGGTTCATATATTTTGAAGACTGTTAGGTGTTTCTGATGTATTGATTCTTAAAACATTATATAATGTCATCACACATACACACACACACTCACACACACACAGACACACACACAGACACTGGATGCATGTATATACCTGTCCCTTTTTTTTAGGATCTCGCTTGTATAATTTTTTTCTTAGAATGTTTTTGAATATATATATATATATATATATATATATATAGAGAGAGAGAGAGAGAGAGAGAGAGAGAGGGAAATTGGGTCCTCTACTGATAATACTTTGTAGGATTCAATTTAATTTAATTTTGCATTTGCATTTTAAAGGTAGGGGCTTGGCTATTCAGGAAACAAAAGAAAGGAGAAAAGAGAAACATCTATATAGTTACAGGCTGACAGGAAAGAGAGTTCTGTGGTTTTGTTTGCTGATCCTGATCTGTGCCTTTTGATTAGCAAATTCAGTATATTTACATTTTCATTTATATTTCATATAATTATTGATACATGGGGATTTACTGGTATTTTTTCTTGAGTTTTTCGGTTATATCCACTTACTAATTATTTTTTGTGGATTTTCTTCACTTTGATTTAGATAGCAGTATTATACATTTCAATGTTTTTGTAGGGAGTGTACTGTTTGCAAACTCCTTCAGCTTCCGTTTGTCTGGAAGGCAGGTATTTTCTCCTCATAGCCTAGAATCATCCAGGATGTAGTGTTATTGGGTGTCAGTTGTTTGAACATTTGAATACATTCTTCTATCATCTCCTTGTGAGTACAGTTTCTGATGGAAATCTAATATAAGCATATGGGAATGGTTCAGTTAGTTACCTGCTTTTTCCTCCAACCAGTTTATAATATTCTTTCTCAGGTTTTTTTTTTTTTCTTTTCTTTTCTTTTCTTCTTTTTTTTTTTTTTTTAGCCTTCATAGACATATATATTTAACTTCTTTCCCAGACATGGGAAGCTATGCTTTCCTATTGCTTTCTTGAACTGTCTCTGTCTCGTTGATCCCCTCTACCCTTTAGAGGTAGAGGTTTTATTCTGGTTTTATTCTTTTGTTTATTTTATTAATGATAACAAATAGTTCTTTAACTAGTACTCAGGTTTTTCCACCTCATTTCTCTCTTTCCACCTGGATGTTCAGTACCTCCATCTTCCTAATCGCTTACTCAGTCTTCTATTTATCTCATCGACTTCGATTGCTTTCTCTAGATTTCTTGATCTCATTTATTGTCTCTTTACCTCGTGAATTGCTGTTATTTTCTCATCTAAAGATGCAATGCCTACCTCCTGTTCATTGATTTTATTCCTGACATCATTAATTTGTTTTTTCAATATTGTTTCATTAGCTTTTCTGAATCCCTTGTTATTTTCTCCAATTTACCTTTCCAAGTTCTCTTATATTACTTTGAATTGTCCTTCTGAGCTTTCTTCCATCCCCTTGGGTTTCCTTATTATGTGGAAAAGATTTCTATGTGAGAAATAGAGTCTTCCATCTTTTTGCATTGGCATTCTGGAGAGTTGTTGTACCTTCTGATGTCATTCTCTTGAGGTCTTTATTACATGCTTTTTTTTTTTTGTCTGCCCATTAACTATTTGAGGTTATCCTATTTAATTGTTGTTTTTAGTATTTTAAGCATCAACTTAGAGCATTAGATTATTTTACTTTTCCCACTACTGATACTATTTTTTGTTTGATTTTCATATTCCCTATGTTTGTGACATGGGGTATGGACCAGTAAGGATCCACATATTGGTGTGGATAGGTTGGAGTAGGATTGTATGTGGCACCCTGATAGCCTTAGTTTATGGGACCTGGGGTGAGAGAGCAATCCCTGTGCTGCGCTCAGTGTACCTCACAAGGTGGGCCACAGTCCCATTGAATGGAAAGGTAAATTGTATATCAGAATGCCTGTGCTACTATTATATTAACCAGGAACATTGCTTATATAGAAAATCCAGTTCTTCCACAATTTTTCCCTACTTCGAGGGAGTTTGTCATCATATAATCTCAATAACCCCCTCCCAAGGCACCCCGATTGAGCTGTGAGCCCTTTTACCAGTATCACCTACTCTATGCCACAACATCCAGGTCCCATGATCCACCCACCTACTGTTGTGTGTTGCATTAATGTCACCAGTGCTTATTCTGT
Organism: Uropsilus gracilis; assembly: GCA_004024945.1. Taxonomy (NCBI): domain Eukaryota; kingdom Metazoa; phylum Chordata; class Mammalia; order Eulipotyphla; family Talpidae; genus Uropsilus; species Uropsilus gracilis. Next base: position 199,995 of record PVHY01000256.1, read on the forward strand.
TGCAGTCTGGATATCTACACTGCAGTGGATTCTACTGTCCAAGAGATAACTTACCCCACTCCTGTGCTACCTGTCTACCTGTCCACACAGTATCCCTGTGGTTTACTGCTTCATGAGCCACAGTCAGTGGGGACCAGATCATGCTGTCACATTAGCAGGGGTCTCTTGTGTCTGCACATCTTGGCAGGGCCTGTTCTATGGTTTAATAGGGCCTATCACTCTGTATGCTTGCAAGTCATGCTGTGGCACTTTCTGGGTTCTGCCACTCTGCCATGGTGGGAACATAAGGTGGTAAACACTTTACATTTCTCACACAGCTCCTGGGTTTGCTAAGGTCTTTCAGGGTTGATGCATCAGGAAACCTGCTAGTTCTCACCTGTTGCTTGTGCTACTGTTGATCACTGGGACTCACCTTGTCTGCTTAGGTTACTGCTTGAACCATTCCTCTGCTTACTGACTAACCCTCCCCCCTCCAATACCCACTCCTTTAGAATTGCTCTTTACACATTGCTGTGTGTTATCTTCTGTTTCCCTTTAGGAGATACTGGCTTTGTTCTGTTGGATCTAGCTGTGATATATGGAGGAGGTAAACCCAGCATCTTCATTCTGCTCTCATCTTGCTGCTAAGGATAGTAACACTAACATTTATTTGTAATCCTCTGCTAAATACTCATACTGCTTTCATAAATGATGTGTAGATATCCAGAACAGCTAAAAAAATGAGTCACCCAATGCATATAATCCCACCTGAGGTAAACAAGGCAATATTTTACCTCTGTCTTTTAACTTTCATAGAAAAACACATGTTCCTTTTGCAGTTCATTTAGGCCATGCTTTTCATGGGTTTGTGGGGTTTGTTTTTTTACACTGCTATTTAAAATCACCTCCAGAATTTATATTAAATAAGGTGTCTTTAATCAGAAACACATTTACAATAATATATATATATGCACATATACCTAGAGACATATATATAGAGCGAGATTGATTGATAGAATATGGTCAGAAACTCACAAAACCTAACCCTATATTCCCTCTTATAACTGTGATTAAATCTTATTAAAACATACATATATTTTATGTCCATTAGTTTCCCCTACTCAATAGTATTGCTGTCTGTTGTTCCAGTTACTGCAGCCTGAATATCATATGTACAATAAGGAACATTGAGAGAATAATAGTATACTGTAATTGTCATTGCAGCATATTATTGTACTTTGGTAATAGTTATTATTTTAATCACTTTATATGTCCAGCCTATAAATTTGACTTAATCATAACTTTATATATATGTGTATGTGTGTGTGTGTGTGTGTGTTTTCCTTACATATATATGGAAAATCATAATCTATGTAGCTTCAGCACTCTTCATGGCTCTGGCATTCACTGGGGTCTGAAAATGCATTCTTTGTGAATAAGAGGAGAATATTGTATGTCTTTATTCACAAAAATAAATTTATTTTTTTTCAATCCAAGACATCATTAAAAAATTTAAATTTAGAGATGTAAATCAAAATAAACTATCTTCTTTATATACTTGAATAGGGTGCTACATATTTAGCAAGAAACCCAATAATAATAATAATAATTTTAACTTATCACTTGGCTATTGTATTAGCTTGTTCTATTACCTAATGTTTAAGTGACTTTGGATTTAGAGCTTTTCTCTTACATTGTCCTATGTGCAAAGACTCATCTTTTGAAAAAACAACTGATTCACCTTTCTTGGGTACTAATTGTCCTTTAGAGATTGATCTCTATTTCAAAACTTTCCATGTTATATGTTTCAAAAGCAAATATCTTATTAGAAGAGCATTTGCTATTTTCTTTTGGACAGTCGTTAGTGGCATTTTTTTTCTACGTGCATGCAGTTGTCAGAATTCTGCAAGATCCCAAAAGAAGGTATTTGTTTAGCTGCTAACAAGAAGCAGCTGTTTTCCATGGGAGATCAATCATTATGTTCTGTATTTCTTATTCAATAATATTATTTTCAACATGTGTCATGTCCTGCTGAGGGAATATTTAGGTAGCCTGCCATTTAACAGAACTAGACACAGTTTGAATTTTGAAACAGCAGAATGTCAACTGAAAAAAAAGAGCCCAACATTTTCTTTTTTAATGACTTTGCTGTTATACTAAAAATGGGTTTTCCAGAGACAGCTCAATGTAGACGGATCTCTACGGTTTGTGTATTATGTGGGGTTGAAGTTAGCACGGGAGAATTTGTAATCTCTCTGTGTTTAAACTCTTTGTTGTTGCTTCTATGTTCTTTTCAGTGTAACAGTTTCTCCTTTGTCAACACCTTTAGAGATCCAGTGGTTCCTACCTTATCAAAGCAGAATAAAAGTAGAATATGATAGAAAATACAAATGTAATTCCTAGTTACACTCAAAGCAAAATATACTTTCCCAGAGGTTTTATTTAATTTTTATCAACTTATCTGTAAGGGATTTTAGACATTTTGATTTAAAAGAGAGAGAACTTGGAACAATCCTTCTATAACCCCTTAATAATAATGAAAATAATAAAATATGATAGTAGAAACTCACAGTTATTGATTTCTCACCATGTACCAGGATCTATGCTATTGATTCTTTTAAGATTCAAGACAATCCTTCAGGTTAGGCACTATTACAAAACTACATCATTACAGATGCTACAAGTCTAGTGAGCTTAAGCAGACAGCAACCTCAGCATCACCTGGAAGATCACTAGAAATCATAATCTCAAACCCCATCCCACACCCAAAGAACCAGACACATTGGGAGTGGGGTTTAAAATCTGTTTTAACAAACCCTCCCTAGTGAACATAAAGACAGAAAACCAATACTCCCCTAAGTTGTGCTTTTCAAATGGAACTTCTTGAAAGGGTATTTTGTGTTGTGTTAGAGAGCAAAAGGTTATGTTCTATTGTTTTTATATTCCAGTGCCTAAAATGGTGCCTGATTCCTGGGAGGTATTTAACAAATGTATACTGAATAGCTGTGGGTGTAGTGATTGATCCTAGGAAGTTTACTGAGGGTGAGCAGGTGAGCAATAGTTCACCAAACCCATTTTAACCTAGCAGAAAGTTCTGAAAATTCATTCTGACAAGCTGGGGAGACACCAGCAGCAGTGAGTAATAATGAGATTTCACTTATGAAATGGCACATCCTTCTTACACCTCAAGGCCTGAGTACTGCATCTGATTCATGGGGTTTGTATTTTGATGAGATGAGGTAGGGAGTGGAGAGTAGGGGGCTTTTACTCTATTCTAAGTATTTAGGAAGTTACAATAACAATACTCAAGCAGAGAAATGGTGACTACCTAAAACAAGTAAGCATGAAAGCTTGAAATGCTAATCTAAGACAAGTCACATTCTAAAAATAGGTTGTAATTAATAAAATGCCTTATGAAGATCATTACTAAAGATGTTGAAAGTGCAGGTTAGGAATTCACATTCCAGGACTCCAGTCTTCAGTCATTCACTTGTTCTTATGCTATCGGATGAATCATGAGTCTGTTTTCCATCTGATAATATACTACCTACTTCCTTGGGTTATTAGGGGAACCAAAAGCATAATGTTCAGGTTCTTCTATTGTAAAATGACTTCCTGAAAAAGTCACAAGTCTAAAAGTAATGAAAAAGAAGGGCCAACATTAAAAGCATGTACTTTTATGATTAAACTTTATCTATATTGACATAATTAAAAAATACTACTGCAGTCTAAATTTGTAATTTTTTTCTCTAATCAATCAGTAAATATAGAACCTTCTGAGACAGAAAGAAAAAGAGCAAGAGAGAGAGAAGAAGCAATTTGATTTAAAAAATAATGAAGCAGAGGTAAACTTACGAGGATAAAGCAAAGTATACCAAGGGTTTCCAATATTGAGTGTGTGGCTAACCCAAGTTAAAAATGGCTTTGCTGATGTAACATTATCCATGATACCTGATAATTTCCTTTGTGTAGTATACATTTGGCTCCTGGTAGTTGGTGGGACAAAACACTTTGTTGGGAAAAAAATCAAATCTGAACCAATGCTACTTCCCTTATTTGCCAATATCAGCTAATGCTCATTTCAGGAACACTTGCACCAAAATTTTGTAAAGCTTGATAGAAAGTAGTCTGGTATTATTAGCTTTGTTTTATCTAGCTTTATAAAGAGAGGTCCAATATAAATAAAATCATTTGAATAATCAAATCTACTATGACATTTACATTAAATCTTTAAAAACATCCAAATGATGTTGTGCTGAGTGACATAAAGGAAAATGAGCTGTTTGTAGTTTTTGAAATCTTATCCAGATGGTTGGGATGTACCTAGGATAAGGTGATCAATTAATACACCTCTTTAAAAAACTCCAAAAAAAGGACTTTTACAAAAAGTCTTCAGCAATATCAAGAAAATCTTGGAATTTCCAGGAATTCATCATTTAGGATAACTAAGATATCTAGAAATAATTTCTTAATATTTATGCAAAAAATCTTTTACATTTGATGGAAAGCATACGGGATTATAATAAAAAGAAGTAAAAAATAATACAACAGTAGTGACATTAGTGCATTTTTGACAAGACTTCACAAGTCAAGAAAGTTAGAAAAGCCTTCTCCACTCATTCATTTATCTTATCTGCTTTCCGTCATCTACATCTAGGGTATCAGCTACTTCCCTAAGGGTATCGGCTACTTCCCTACTACCCTTCTTGGTCCATTGGTCTCATTACTTAGTTGCCATGCTGCTGATAAAAAACACACTCACCTGAAGGGAATTGACTGGATGCTGGAGTAGGGCGAAAACTGAGGACACATATAAAGTAGCTTGCGGAAAAAGTGGGCAAGCATGCTTGAGGATATTGGAAAGAGACGAGATACTCTTTTCTTGCTCCCACAAATAGCATCATGGTGGTTGACCTACGAATATGCAGGGACATGGCCAAGCCCCGGGGAAAAGACTGCAAGAAGTGAAGGTCTTGACAAAGGGGTGCATCTCCTTCCCAGGCTAAGGACAGGGGTGACAGATATGCTGTCTGCAGAGGTTCTTTGAGAAGCTTGTGTGTGTGTGTGTGTGTGTGTGTGTGTGTGAATGACTGTTGTGTATCAAAGACAAAACCATTTCCAGAAACTAGGCCTTTTACACCAAGCCGAGAACCTAGAAGGAACCTTGTATCTGGTGGAGATCAGCACAAGCTATATTTAGTTTAGCAAACAAAGTGAAAACTGACAGGTAATAGATCTTGCGGTACGGGATGATGTGAATATCTCACCCAAATGTGAAACACCTGTCCTTGGATGCTTAAGCAGTGCTTGAATTGATTTTGCTTTGCCTATCCAGGAATTTATTTATATGTGCATATATTTGCCTTTACAAGACAATCTGACAGGACACTCTGTTATTAGAAGTATTGTGTCTGGTTTTTATAGTTACTCCATTCTCTCTTCATTTTTACAAAATGTCTTTCTTGTTTCTGAACTTTCCTCCTTAATTAACCCTGAGCTTAGGCAATAAATTTCACTAGAAATATAAATAACACTTTGGAATATTAAGCAGTGATTTTAAAAATATTTTACATGAAAAAAATTTATGATACACAGCTCAGTAAAAAATGCTGAAAATGTATTTATGAAGAATGATTTGAAAATGTAGCAAGTGTAACTTGAATCGTAAAGAGGGTTGATGTGGACTTGAAATATTGATTCCCTTGTGATGAACTATGCCAAGTTGAGATACAGATAATAACAGAAGATAAAGACTTTGCTTTTTCCCTTGGAAAAAACAAAAAGGAGGAAGCGTCCTGCAGGGGTACCTTGAAATAAAAGACAAGGAAATGAGAAAATGACTTGGGTTTACCACTGTCTCCTAGTTGTGCAGACAGATATTGAAGTATATGAGGAATTAGGTGGTGTTATTGATACAGGGTTGTCAGTGACAGTGATGCAGCTGAAAATTGTTCTAGTGCCAAAGTACCCTGGTGGGTGGAGTCTGAAAGAACCATGAAAGAAATGGGCATCAGGAAATGGGGGGCGGGGCAATAAAAGTGAAGAATGAGTAGAGAAGAAAAAAGTAAAAGAAGGAAAAGAAGGAGATGAGAATGGTGGACTGAGGGAACAGGTCCACTTGCCTGACCAATGTAAGCCCCCTGGAAGAGTGAGCTGGAGGTAGCAAGGAGGTCTGGTAACCGGCAGAAGAGTGGCCAGTGTGGAGAGTGTGGCACCGCAGCAAGGTGGCATAATAAGCTGGTACCTGGAGATGGCCAGGGATTTGGAAAGCTGATTTGTGCGTCAGCAATTGTGGAAGAAATTTGAAGAGTCTTCGGAGCAGAGCAGCTCAGATCAGAACACTGGAGAGAGAAGAAGCAAAGAGAAGACACTGGGGAAAGACTGGACTTTGCAGAGTGCCTGCCTCAGTTTTGGAGGGGCGAAGGGTTACTGTATTGCACACGTGTCTTTGAGACCTTTGGGACTGGGGTAAGATAATTGGCCATTTGTGGCATTAAGGACTTTTTGTTTTCCCCGTTGAATTCCCTTTTTAATAAAATTCCTTGTTAAACTGCATTTGCCTGGCAACTACTCACATGCAGGTGAACGGACCTAAGGGAACATGACTGGCAGAAGCCGCATTTTAAAAGGTTTTTTAACCTGTGGCTTGTTGGTTGGTGACTTCTTCCCATTTTTGTCCTGTTATCAGTATGAAGACTGGGAAACCATTTGAAAATATAAAAATACATAGACAGATAAGATATGTGAGACTAGAAAGAAATACACCAAATGTTATACATACAGACTCTCTCCCAGTAATGGCTTTATGAGGTATTCAGTTTTCTTCTAAATTTTTTGACTCTACCTAGTCAACAAAAGTAGGTGTTAATTTTATAGTCATAAAATACTTAAGTTTATATGAGTGAGATAAATTTTGATAAATACAGAAACAAAGACCCATTTCCTTAGATTAAGGATATCCTATAAACTATAGTTTTGATTTAAAATTCTGACTCTACTTCTTTTCTTATTTTAATTCTGTTATTGCTACAAGAGGGATATTAGTGCTAGCTGATACGTAATTACATACTTGTAAGCTGGGCCTGTGGCACGTGCCTGTAATCCCAGTTACCCAGGAGGCTGAGGCTGGGGATCACTTGAGTTTGTGGGTTCAAGACAACCATCGGCAGCATAGTGAGACCTAATCTCTTAAAAATAAAATAAAAACATAATAACATATTTATTAAATGAATTCCATGACTTTCATTAATGACTATCGTATTATTCATAATTTTCTTTTATTATCAAAAATGCTTAATGATGCAAAATTGTAAATGACCTCTGGACAGTAATTTCTTAGGAGTAATTCTATTCAAATCCATATACTGCAATACAACCTGCAATATTGGATTACCTATGTTCTCTCATTCAGCTTATTGACTGACATATTTGAAAGAGTAATTAGATTTTAGAACTAGTATTACCAACATCAAAAGCAGAATCTTAGTGAACTAGGAAACATCAAAAATTATCAACTGGAGTTGTCTTTATATTTCATTTTATGGGGAAAGTGAGACAGGGGAGGAGACAAGTGAATTAACCATTTTTTTTTTTTTGTCCCTTAACATTTCAGAAAATGAGTGCATCATAACACTCATTATCTCTGAACCTCAGGGATGTTATCAGGGATTTTAATAAAATATTATACAAGTATCTTAGAATTCAAAGATTCTAGTAAATATGCTTAATGGTAATCATTATCTTGCAAACTCATTTGCTTCTCCTTTTTATGTTTAGAAACTTTTGAAGACCATTTGCTATATTACTTTTATTCTCTTCAAAAGAAATATGTTTAAGGCTTTGAACTTTGTGAATTTGGTATGAAAAATAAACACAAGCTTTTTAATATTTGAGTTGCTTCTAATAGAAAAATAACTTTTAGAAATTGATAATAGAAAGATTCAGGATATTACTTTTTAAGAAAACACCTTGATAATGTTTGAAAACCAGAAGGTTGTATAGTAAATTTCTAAGAAAATAGTAGACATTTTGATGTATAAATATTTTTAAATATCTAAGATATTTTTGTAAATTTAAAATATTCTCTGAGCAGTTAAATATGACATCCTTATTAAGTAGACCTTTTTCATAAAGAAAAAGGTACCAAGTATAGAAATACTTTCAAATAATACTTAAAATAGCAATCTTAAATATCTTTATTCTATAATTTTTGCTTATACCAAATGTTATTAATCTTATTTAAAGAATTTCTGAGAGCATCTTGAGTGTATTGTGTTCACCACTGATTATAATTATAGTTGAACTGTTATAATGGGTAATTTACATAAAACAATTATCAGGCCTTTGTAGTTAATCAAAATAATGGTGATTCCAATAAGGAAAAGAATAGAGTTCTTTTCTATTCAGAACATAAATTAATAACTAGATGAAATTAATGTAAATTATCTTTCCTTTACATGACTTTCCAATCAGTTAAAAATATTACATCTCTAGGTAAGAGTGCTTTCAAATTTCATAGCTTTGGTGGATTTCCTTCTCCTCAACAAAGACTATTTTGTATTACATTTTAAGTTTCTCCACAAAAGAGGCTTAAATACTAATATCTTCTACATAACCTCACATACAGCCATAACTAATAAATATATATATATAGATCATTTCAAAATAATTTATAGTGTGGAGTGTTTAACTGTTTCTATTAAAAGTAATCTTTTCTGGGTATTTGCTATGGAGGTCTTAGAACAAATTTGCCTCCTTTTTGCTGTGTTTTAATTTCATATGTAGATAAATATATGTTATAAATTATAAAGACTTTTTCAGTTTCTTGAATGCAGGTTGCCATCTCAATGACCATAGCACAATTTTAAATATAGAAACTTTTACTTGCATTTAGCAAATATCTAATGCTTATCATCTTTTCTTTTTATTGTAAGCATTGTTTGCTTCTGTTCATGAGACCCATGAGACCCTTACTCAGAGGAAATTCAAGAGTTTCCCCAAATACTCTTTCTCAAAGCTAATAATAAAATACCATTTCACAGAAATATGTTATATATGGAAGGTTCAGAAATGTTACGTGCTCAAAAAATATGAAAATAAAAAGTACCACCAACGCTAACATTTTTTTAAATTTTTCTTGCGAAAGCGGTTTCAAATTTCACTTTCAGCCTCATTTTTATTGAAAGTTTTATTATGGGATGATATCCAAGAAGCAGATTTTGAGATGTGGTTGAAGGATAACATGCTTTATTATCACCAACATGTGGAAGAGAGGGAGAAAACAGAGCATGCGCAGTTACATGCACGCGTCTGCCCGTCCCAACGGCGCTCTAAACTGAAACGGTCCTGCAGTGCTGCGTAGACTTGGGGCCCACGCTGGGCTTCTCTGCTCAGCCTGCAGCAATTGTTGGGTTTGGACTGCTCCAAAAGAGGGACGTGGACAAAGAGGCTGTCTTTGGCAGAGGCAGTTTCGAAGAGGAATGACAGTAGGTGCTGCATCCTAGCAGTTCTCCTAGTACTTTGACTCAGTCTTCCATCCAAGACTGAGTTTCTGCACGGCAGATCACAGCCTCCGGAAGCGCTCTTCCAGCAGAAGCATTGATGTGCTGGCCCTGTTGTCTCCTGCTGAAGCACCTTCAGAGATTCTGCGAACAGTGTCATTGAGCAGATGCTGCTTTCTTTCCGCCACTCTTTTTTTCCTTGACCTCTTGCTTTCTTTGCATATTTAGAAAATCAGCCAATTGTGTGCTTTGTGTTCTGAACTTTTATGTGTTACAGATCAACGTGAAGACATGGTTTAACCGGCAAGGCATCTGTTTATATTGTTTTCTATGTGTCATTCCCTTAAAGCTCTTTGTCAGATCTCAATATAGTTTCTCTTTTGAGCTTGTTTAATTTGAATGGACACTTTTTTTTTTTTTTTTTGAGACTAGGTCTCGCTATTTTTGCCCATGGAACCGCAGGCTCACATTGCCCGGGGTACCACAGACTCAAGCAATCCCCAGCTTCAACTTCCCAGGTAGCTGGGAATACAGGTGTGCACCACCACGCCCAGCTTGTTTTTGGGACTAGGTCTCACTATGTTGACCCGAACAGGACTCGAACCTCGTTCCCTAGTCCCAGCTGCTTCATAGACTGAAGCTTACAGGCACGTGCCACTGTGCCCGACTGAATGGACACTTTTTAATTCGAGTCTGTAAAGTTTCTAAATGTGCAATATGGTTTGCATAAATGACTTAAAATATAAGGAAGGGTAATTATTGTCTGTGGAATCACTAGAACAATGTTCAGAGAGCCAACTGTCAAAGAAATTCAGTTATAAAACACAAACTGAAGAAATAGTGTCTTGAATTACATTCTTTCCTGAATTTTTAATTTCTATAGATTTGTGAGTAAAACTTGAAAAAAGTGGTAAAATCATCCTACCCGAAACATTTATATCTTTAATGGTGAATTGATGTAACATTCTGTCATATATTTGTAGCGATTATTTGAGAATACATTAAACCTTTAAAGAGAATTTGTTCTGAGTGTATTAAAATTTGAAAAATCATGCCTCTTTTATTAAATTCAGATATTCAAATCTGTCCATAGGCCTTCCTGACAGTCTATCTTGCCTTACCTGGGAAGCTAAAAGAAACCCCAGGAAAGTCAGTTATAACTATATGAGTATAAAGAATATGTAATATAGTCACTGATAAATAATGGATATGCAGTCAGATGTCATTGGTGATTTCAGCTACTAGTTTTGGAAATAATTTATATTTATATAAATATAGAATATACAACTGAAGAATTCTGACTATGAGATGTATAAAACAGAAAACAAAATTCTCTCTTTAATACCACTTATTTCCTTTTTGGATTTATTATTTTCTTTTGTCCAGAATTAACCATTGGTGTCAGTTCTGTGTGCCTTCTTCGTCTTCACTTCTTAAGTGTTTCCAAAATACCTGAATATGTTTATCTTGTATACAATTATAAAACCTAGCATACACCAATTGTATGTGCATGTATTAGTCTTTTTCTTTGTGTGTGTGTGTGTAAGCATTATCGCACAGACATATTTTCATGCTAACACATTTAAATCAAACTTACTATTTTATAGTACCTGCATACTATCTGTAGGTAATTTTAGCATTTAACTAACCATTTAAAAATATGTAAGTAAATGTTCTTTGAAGATACCTTGTTTTATTGCATTTCATCATTTTGTCAAACAGGTAGATCACTTGTATTATTCACTTATCCCCTCCAAATATTTAGCTGATAACATTTTTCTTCATCTGTCATGCTTCAATTTTGCAAAGCTTAAAGTATTGCATTCTTATGTAGATATCTCTTAAGATTACAGAATTGTAAAAGAAAGCAACCATTTTTTTTTTCAGATCTTTTTAAATACTTCTCTTCCATAAGTTCTTTTTCTGGGAGGCAACCTCTTCTGAACTTTTCTTTTTTCTGAGAGCACAAATTCCTCTACATCATTATGTAATGTGTAATAGAAATGCCAGGTACTTCTTAAAGTCTATCTTGAAATAAATTTTGTATTTTGGGTTAAAATTCCCATTTGAGACATGCATTGTAAACCCTGGCCTACTACAGTACTTTCTTCCAATTTCTAATCAATGTCCATTCAACCAGAGCACTAACTGCTTCATAAGCTAAATTAGAGTGCCTTCTTAGAGCTGATAATTCTTGGTGCAGCCTCTTGAGCATCAAGTTCAAATTTCAAGAGAATCCTTCCCTAGACAAATTCAGCATTATCAGCCTGAATCCAGGCAGCTTTTGCTTTCGTTTGAATGCTATAGCCTGAACTTTTCCATCTCTTTCATTTATGCTGCCTTTGTGAATCCACAATATTGTGTTCAGAAGACCAGTGAAGAAAGAGCATAGGGCCGTAACACATTTTCTCTACCAAAGCACTTTGGCCCCTACGGATTTCTCATTCTTGTTCAGTTCTCACTGAGATGTTCAACTATGTCTTGTTTGCTTGAAGTCAGAAACTCTTAAATTATAAACCTGGAAATATATTTTCCTCACACTACCACGTTAGGTGCCACAGTTTTCTCTTTTGAATCAGATTCATTATCTAAAATGAATCACTTAGATCTAAGTCCATCCTGTAATATGTTGGAATATTTTTAATATGGATCGACTGTATAGATCGATGATCCATCTCTTGATAAATGAGCTTTAATATTGCAACTTTTATATTAAATAAGTTATCTGTTTAGGTGAGGACTTGTGTTATATGTCTATATAATACCATCTATTCATTTCATTAAAAACTCTTAGCTTTCTATTGTGCCCAAGATATTATGTTCATTGCCGAGGGTATTTATTTTTGGACCACATGAAAATGATTTTAGACATTAAATCAGAGAGAATACACAAGTTTTACAAATATATATAAAGCAAGGCTGAATGTTCATGAAAGAACAGGACAAAATAGTGCTAGAATTCACCTAGTACCATATCAGGTTGGTTGCATGAGATCTGTTTCTGCAAAGTTGCCCCTCAAATGCTCTGTAGTGCTACTAGCCTGAGTGGAATCAGGTGGTAACAAACCTGCCAAGATACCAGGGAGAATCCTCCCCAAGGTCTGTCCCTCTCCTGACCTGTGAGCAGAACCCACGGACAGACAGGGATAGCATAGAGTAGCCGTTGTCACTGGCCGCCTTAAGTTGGTGTCTCTAAAACAGAGTAAGTGGATGATAGGGTTAACTATTTCTGGATCATACACACTTTTGCCTTAATGTGCTTTCTTACCCATAAAAAAAAACTAATGATTTTTTATTATAATGATATAGATTTGAATATTTGATATTATGCATAAAATATGTTCTTCAACCCAAAAAGCTTAAGATTTTAAAACAGTTATATGGGCCTGTAATATTATTGTGGGTCCTATGCACTGTGTCTAATGGATAAGTTGGCCCTGGTGGTCGGTGAGTGCCTTTCAAATAGATGTGGGATGGAATCAGAGGAAAAGACTGTCTCTGGAGAGCTGCTATGACACCCCATCTGGCTTAGAGAAGTGTGGGAGACCTTGGAGGGGTGAGGAATTGTTAGATGAAAGTTTGGAGCCGCAATGGATGGAAAAGAAAGTAGTCAAGATGCTGGAATGATGACTAAGTGTAAATTGGAGTCAAAGTAGGAAATAGTCTCCGTCTGATGGTGTTGAACTTTAAAAAGTAAAAAGTTTCGATGTTTTGATTTAGAGTTAAAAACTAATGTTACTGTTTTATTTTTACTCACTTGCTTTGCTATATGTGCAATATAATATAATAAGTCAACCACAAGTAATTTACTAAGAAATAAATTCTGGGGAAAATATCCTAAATTTTGAGAGTCCTAAACTCTATTTTCCTAGTTCATGTTTACTTGTCTGCAATTAACAACAACAAAAAAGAAATGAAAAGAAATGTTATTTTGTTCTGGATGGGCTTTCAAATGTAATAAGTGCACCAGTTTTTTGAATTGTAACTTCAGGTTTAGAATTCAGCACATTTATCCTTACTGCATGGACAAATGTTTCTGAGATAATTTTAAGCATTTTAGTATCAGATTATAGATGAGCCATTTTATCATGATAAGCATCATCTTTAATTATAGGTTAAGTGACTATAGTAAAAAGGGATACATTTATTTTACTGGGTTCCTGGATGCTTAAATCCTGGAATACATCAATTACGTTAAATTGATCTTTCCTGAAAATTTTGTCAAAAGCTATTGCCAAAGAGAAATAAAGTATAAAATTATTTCTGGATTTGGTGTGATATGTTTTGATAAATAGCTCCTGGTATGATAAACATCAGGTAAGGAAAGATACAGAGAAAAAAAAGTGCTGAAATTTAATAATAGGTAAAGAACCTAAGCAGATATTTTACTAAAAAGAATTATAACATAAACAAGCATAAAAGTTTGCTCTACAATGTAGTAGAGTAAATTACTAAAATAAAGTACCGACATGTTGCGTTTTTTTATTTTTTTCATAATATTTTTGTTTTTAGATAGCTTTCTTTCAAGAAAAATATATACTTACCGATTTTTTCCCTGCTTAATGTTTTGTAATATAGTTGCATTACTATTACAAAAGAATAAGGGAGGAAGAAGAAAAAGTAGGAGGGCAAGAAAGACATAAAAAGGATAAAACATTTAACTCTACAATTGGAAGTATTTAATCAGAGTCTGAATAACCATTTGTTAAAAATGCTGAAGGGACTCCTACAGTGTGTAGGAGTTTGGACTACTTAGTCTTTTTAGTTCTTTCAAATTCTACAATTGGATAAGTCAGTTATTCATAGCATATTAATTTTTTTTGCTAGAAAAGAAAATAGAGAAATAGAAAATAAGAAATAGAGGTGACATTATAAGTGACACACAATTTAACTGTATTCACAAAAATATAAAGCAAGCCCAAGCTTTTGTAATATAAATAAAGAGCAACTTTAGAACCCTAGAGCACAGGTAGTGCTAGTAGCTAGAGCAGAAGTTCCTGGTGAGATTTTGTTTCCTCTGAATTGGTCCGTGCACCCTTCTGTCATTCAATTATTGTAATTTGGGAGATGAAGTTCCAGGGCTGTCTCAGCCAAAGTCCTGCGCCTGCCCTGTGGCTTGTTGGTGCTTCTGCAGCAGACAGGCAGAAACAACACTGCCTCTACCCGAGCCCAGAAGAGGAGCTTAATACTCAGGAAAATAGGAGCAAAAAGCATTCTGTGCAGATGAATCATTACTAGAAAAGTTCAAAGTCATATCAATTTATCATTGTGACAGTTTCTATTAAACTCCCATGTGTGGTATAAATTGTAGAAATTCTAGATGTTGCAAAATATTCAGTTCATTTTAGCTAATTTGATTACTTAGAGCTGAGATGTGGGAAGAAATCCAACTCAAGGGGTAGGATTAATCAGAGGTGAAGGAAAGGAAAGAGGTTGGGTTCTGAGCTCCTTTTCTGAATTAAATTTGCCAACTTCTGCATGCTCATCTTGCCTTCCCAATCGCCCAGTGGTCTAGAACTGTCAGGCCCCTTATCAGTCACATTTTTAGCTTCTCTATTAGCTGTTCCAACTTGTCTGCCTGTCTCTCCCATTCCCATTCCCATAGGAGATCTTAAGCTTCCTTATGTTTTTCTGTTTTATCCTGATGTATGAAAGTAAAGCTAATACAAACAAGCCTCTCTCAGTGAGAAGCCAAGCTTCATACTCAAATTTCCCAGGAGAATTTTCATCTTGACTCATCTTATCAAAAAGAAAGAAGAGGTTTGGTTCTGGAAGTCTCTATCATCTATCTATTATGTATCTGTGAATCTAAGGTTTATTGTTTACCTGTCTATCTCTCATCTTTCTAACAGAACTGCAGTGTGTATTCTGTCCTGTGTATCAACAGCTGTGAAAACATGCCTCTTTCAAGCAGCCATCTTTAGAACAGGTGTCCCTATTCCATTGAAGATCCTTAGAGTGTGTTTTCAATTGTCTTCAACAGATCTTTGAATGATTTCTGTATCAATTCAGTTTTCTTAAGAGACCAGTTAGTCCATCATTGTTATCACTGTCCTTTGATTTCCAATTCCTAGATTTGCCCTCCCATCTCTTGGGCCCATCTTTTTCTCTCTCTCTCTCTCATGCTTGCATGTACTATTTACATTGCTAATACTTGTTCTGTACTATCCAACTGAAGAGTTATGCTATGTCCAGAGGGAAAGAGGAGAAGCAGAACCAATCAGTGTCCAAAAGATTAAAATCTTCTAGAGAATCCTAGCATTCATTTTTCTCAGGAGTGAACTTAAACTGGAGTTCAAGTTTTCTTGAACTTGACCAGATGAGTGCCAATTTGTTCCTGAAAACAAAACCTTAAGCTCTCAGCCAACAGAATTTATTTTTGAAACAGAGAACCAGTGTATACTATTGTAGGTTAAACTGGATGCATGTAGACAAATAAGCTAAACCCAACTATGAAAACTTATGTTCAAGATCAGTTTTATTGGCTCAACCATCTCCTTGCTTTGAATTTGGTGACTAATTCTATGAAGCACAAAAATAATTTTCTATACAGTTAGGCACATGACAAATTCATGTTTGTAATAAGATTTTTATTCCTCCTTTATTTCATTATTTGTTGCTGCCTTACACAGAAAGACTGTGATGACAATATAATATCATAATACACCGGAAACTTGCCACACCATGGTCAAGGATGATATTGGATCACATTAAAAATGAGGGAGCAATATAATAGACCCATCAAAGCATGACTTTGTCAGAACTGCTTTTATTAAAGGAAGAGAAGTTATTCTGAGCTTGGAAATTTCTTCTAAAGAAAAAGACATTCCCACAAGCTGTCCACATTCTGCACTGTAGTAGAGACCTTATCATTCTCAAGTCTACCAGATTGTTTCAGTTCCATTTTATTTGATTTTCATCAGCTCTGATATTATTTAGTGATCAAAAAGTTTCTCTTCTTTGGGTTCCAGGCTCCTGCACTGCCTTGTGCTGTTCTATCTCCTCTCCTTTTTCTCAGTCACTTTCGCTAAAAGCATCTTCCTCTTCCATTCAAACAATCCACTAACTTGTTTTTAACTTTTTACCAAATACTATGTGCATATGCTATGAGCCAGACAGCAAGTTAGGTACTGGAGACAGTCATAGACAAAACACATAGTATCTCTAAATTCCGGAGCTACAGTAACTAAAGTCAGTAATTCTCTGGGTTAGGTATTGTGTGCTGGCTATTCCTTAAAATCAATGATGACATGTTAACATGACATCTTCTCATTTTTCCCCTCTTAGCTAACACAAAAGAATAGATTGTCAAGTCAGACTCAGTCAGATAAGACATCTACACTGTGCTAATACTTTCCAGACTACAAGAAACCAATAGACACAGGTGAAATAGGGAGAAGACAGGACCATACTCTATAATGCCCTTCCTCTCAGGTCCTTCTACTCTAAAATGGACATACTCCCTGTAATCCTGAGTAATTGGTAATTATGTGTGTGATTTATCTTCTCTATACTATCAGGAACTGTGCAGAATCTAGGATTTTAGCCTACCTTTACACTCACAAGTTATGCTGTTACTGTTTGATGGATCTGAAAGAAGACACAAGACTCTTGAATAAGAAGAAAAGGAACTTAGTTGCTCATGGCAAAATCAGGAGCCAGAGCTTCATTTTTATCAGTTCCTCATGTTCCCTGAAATCCCATAGCAGCGACACAAATGGCTCATTATGGATGACTAGACAAGGGGCACACTGAGCTTAGGGAATCCGCCACTTTTCTGCTTAATGGAAACAAACCTGTTCTTTTTCACAGGAGAGGTGTTAACTCATTTTTCTGTGTAAATATAGTTTTAAAAACTAGCCTGAATAAGGAATGAGCAGGACCTTGTATTCTTGGCATATGCAGAAGATATGTGGAGAGATTCACAGGGCCATTAGAAGATTGTTTCTAGCAGTGCATGCCCTCTTGGGATGCACTAATAGGAGCTGAGAATTCCTTCTTTCACTTGTATATTTTAATCAACCATCTCTTTTGGCCTCTTGTCATAAGTATTAAATTACTGTAATTCCCATCCACCTTGAAACCCATTTCTCTCTACCACACTCTTCTAACTACAGTCTTTCCATGTCAATCAAGTCTATTTTAATACATGTTTTATTATGCACACACTTTCTTTTAGCTCTGTCTCTCTCTCTTTCTTGCTTCTTCAGCCTAACTCACTATAGTCTGTGATCATCCTCTGCTGCTCCATTGAAAGAAATTCTCCATTTGTAAGTGGGGTTAATCACAAAATTTCATTCCAGGGCTGTTTTGAGTATTAAATATGTTAATATATTCAAGGAACTCAAAGCAGGGCATGACACATTGTAATTGGTAAATAGTTATTAGGTGAATTATTGGCACTCTGCTCCTCATCAGTGTCATCAATGAAATACTTGTTGATAATTCTAATTGGCAATTTTCTATTTAGTATCCTATTTTGACCATATTTTTCTCTCTGCTCTAGGTTTCCATGATGACAAAATCTCTTGGTTTTCCTTCTACATTGTCATATATCTTTCTTGATTAGTTTTATTTGCCCTATCAGTCTGTTTTAAATGTTGATATACCTCAGAATTCTCATTTAAACTACTCTTTGCACTCTACATGCTTTTGCTTGGTGATCTCACCTCTTTTTACTTGAAGACTTTCCATATGGTGATAGCTAACACCCTACGGCTCACTCAATTACTTATTTGACATATATTAATAAAGCACATTCTATGTGCCAAACATTCAGATTATCATTTTCAGCAAAAACCAACATGACTGTTCCTGCTGTAATAGAACTTAGTAATTAATGTGGAATAAAGATATCAAACAAATAACCATACAATGAATTTACAATTACAGATGAACAAATTGCTCCAAAAGAAAGATAGTCCTAAGAAAACATAGCACATAAACCTGTAATTTAAAAATACAGTTGTCCTTGAAATAATGGTGGCTTTGTTGACACCTATCAGATGTGTATTTTCTCATGTAATAAAGTAGTAGAGGAAAGAGTAAACTAGAGTATAGTTCTCAAAGTACCTAAAGACTAGTGTTGCTAAAATATAGTGAGAGAAAAATAACAAGATGAAATTCTAGAAGAAGGTGGAAATCAGGCCATTCTGGGACCTGTAGAACATATTGGTGTTAGCATAATATTAGGAACAATGGAAATGATTGGGAGGTATAAATCTGTGACAGGAGTAAAGGACTGAGTGAGGATCAAATTGTAGCTTTAAATCTTCTTGTGGTGCAGAATTAAGATAATGGAGGACCCAGTGGAAGATGCGGAAGGTACTTTAGTATGCTGTCACAATATTGCAGCTGTGAAATTCAGATGTAAGTGCTGTCGGTGGAAATGAGAAGTGGAAGATTGTGTATGTTTTTGGACATAAGTTTGGATCAGTAAAATTTCATATAACATCAGACATGGGTAAAGGAGAGGAAAGTGTCAATTGTGACTCCCAAATTTTAGACTTGTGGAGATAGATTGATGGGAACAACAACAAAACCCTGTTCATAACTTTCCCTGATTTTACTTTATAAACTCAGTTGTTTCCTATATGCCCATCAACTTGCCTATCAATTCATTTATGTTTCAAACTGAACTATTTTAGTATCAAATGTTCCTTCTCCTGTGCTGTTTCAGTGAACAATGCAATAATTCATTTAATTGTTCCAGGCCATTGCCTTCAATTCTTTCTTCATCACATCCAATGATTAAACAAGTCATATTGCTTTTCTCTCTTTAGTATCTTTTATATATATCCATATCTCCCTAATCATACTGCAACTAATTTCAGTCAAGTCATCGTATTTTATCAAGATTTTGGCAGTAGCTACTACTTGTCTTCTCTGCTTCACATCTCCTATGCCACTAGTCTATTCATCATCTTCCTTGTACCCATTTTCTATGAAATAAAGCCTGACTATGATAGCCCTTCATCAGACTCCAACCATTTATGTAGCACAATCTTACTTCACTTTGATACTTATTCTATACAGAATAAACAACTTACATTTTCAATGAAAATACATAATCTCTTATCCTAAGCACAAGATAGCAAGTCATTTTAATTAATTTATTTTATAAATACTAAGTATTTCATTACTGAGATAATACTGATTTATTTACAGCACTGTATATACAAATTTTTGAGGCTCATTTCTTCCTAGTGCTGTTATTACTTTAAATACATCATTACAATCCTGTTTTCCCTCTTGTGAAATACGTAATAGCATCTGCAAAGTTACCAACATGCTTTAAAACCTACTCACTTGGACCTTGTGCTCTGAATTGATAACTATCAATAAAGGAACAAAAGAAGAAAGTGAAAACCAAAGATTGGAGGAATGCTAGGGAAATATTGCTCACAGGGAGACTCTAATAAAACCACTCAAGAAGGCATATTCAACCTCTCTGACGTTATCAGATATAAAATTTACACAGGCAGTTTGATAAATCCTGAATATTTGTAATTATGATTTTGTCACCAAAATTGTGACAAATCTCCAATTTCACTTGAATATTTATGGAATGTAATTGATCCAATAACTGCTGTGAGAAAGAGCTACAATAAAGCAATGTATAGTACCTAATGGAATCTCCACCACACTCTTTAATAGTTCCTTCAAACCTACTACTTTTAGCAATATAATTTCCAACTTAAAATAACACATTTCCAATCAACAGTATTCTCAGAATTATATCTTAAAAATCAAGAATAATTTATCATACTCTGGTCAAGATAAGAAAAAATAATATAAAATAATTTTAGTTGTCTGGAAACAAACATGGATCATTGTCTCGGAGCTTTTATGGGCAAACTGCATTTTGTAATAATGTGTATTATATTCGGCTATGATATTCTGCAACCATCTGGGGAGACAGTGTTGGAATAAATACAACAGAAATATTTAGAGAAAAGGACATTGAAAAAGAAAAATAGAGTTCATTCTGTTTAACATTCTTTTATAAAATAAAAATTATGAAATCCTTGGTCTATATCTTAGTGATAAAGCTGAAAAAAATTCTAATCACTTAAAAGTGATTATTCCCAACAGTGCCCTGGAGTGCCAGTTCTAAGGGCAACACTTTCTGTAAACATCTAATACAAAGCTAGAACTCAAAGAATTTTTGAAGATATAGTTTCTTCACATGTAAGTATACTTGATAATACATTTTAATGTAATATTGACATTTCTGGTTTTTAACTCTGTTGGGCAGCATCTAGATAGAAAAGAAAATCACTTGTGACATCTCAGCTTGAGAGTCTAATATCATGGCAATTTCACTCACTAGTGCCTATCTTGGAGATAGTCCCTCAGAAAGATGTAAAGTGCCCTTTGTGTTATACAGAAACAAGTTATTTTTCATAACAGATAATACTAAAGTTATCATACAATTATTGTTTAATAAGTGAATCCTCTGGGGAATATTTTTCATTTGTTTATAAAAGAGTTTTTGATAAATTTCATATATATAGATATAGTTTGTCTTTTCGACTGTGTTGGTCAAACAATTGAGAGGTTGAGCCACATCATGATATTTGTGACTCATGTAATAGCAATGGTTGAACAGGGAACAATCTATATTCTTGCTACTCAGAATATGATAATTAGGCCAGATACACCAGACTGTCTTGACTCTCTTAGAAGTGAAGAATCTTGATGCCCAGCTCCAGATTTAATGATTCATTAGAAGGCCTTTAATAAGGCCTCTAGGTGATTATAGCACTAACTACATCTCATCTAACTGAACCTATCTCTTACTGCACTTTGGAAGCACACAGGATGACTATATATTGTTTGCTTCCCAAACCTTAACCCAGACCAATTAAATCCCATTCCTCAAGGACATGGGCATTTTAAAATACTCACCAAGTGATTCTAATGTACTGGCAGATATGAAAATCATCTGTTGTATAATGCCCATGCAAATTAGTAAATTCAGTGTATTCTGGAAGGGAAAAAAGAAATAGGAAGCCAAACCTATAACTTTGTATTTGATACTCTGTAAATGATTGTGTGTGTGTGCACATTTTTTAAACTGGTAAGTTTGCTTAGCTACTGTGTGAAGACAACGTATTATGTCTCAATTTCCCCAGCATTGTAAGTCATAAGAAGAAAATTGTCTTATCCAATTTAATTAAAGAAAAGTTTAAGCTTATTTTTTATTCTCTTTGGACTTTTTTCTCCAACCTGGCTCTCACACTCTGTGCATTCACACCACTGCACCTTTGATATACCAACTCTTCTCATGCACTCAGTTCTGTTTATACCTCAAACATGGCATCCTGAGTCTAGTCCAGATGGATTTCCCTCCCTGAGTTTAAGTAATGCTCAGTGCTCTAATCAGA
Source organism: Uropsilus gracilis (assembly GCA_004024945.1). Classification (NCBI taxonomy): domain Eukaryota; kingdom Metazoa; phylum Chordata; class Mammalia; order Eulipotyphla; family Talpidae; genus Uropsilus; species Uropsilus gracilis. The sequence goes on from PVHY01000256.1 coordinate 221,863, forward strand.
CAGTCACTTTATGGCCTGATATTATTGCATTTGCTGGTAAATAAATACAGCAATGATATTTAATTTCTACATATAAACTCAAGGGTTAATAACCTACTCCAAGAAAATGAGATTAAATGAGAAAGGAAAAAATATAAATCACAGCAGAGTATCTAAGGCAGTCATGACTATAACATTTCATAGATAAGGAGAATGCCTCTCAAAGAGGTAAGCTGACCAAATTTCAATGCTAGAAGACTTTCCCTAAGACTTTATGTCCCGTGGTACAGAGAAAACTTGGTTTGTGCACATGGTGTGTATATGTTTCTATTTTATTGCATTACTCTTAATAAAAATTTTGGGATAGATTAGTAATATAAAACATCAAAACATATTAAACAGCTCATTCTTAAAATCAACGTGAACTCTTATCTTTGGAATGGATCTAATGATTTTTCTTCTTCATACTTATTTGATTTTTTTTCTCTGAAAAGTATTAAGGTTTAATGGTAGGGGTGAAGGACATATTCATAGTATATTTATTTCTTTGTTCTTTTAGTATACTTATTTCTTTAAAAATTTTATTGCACAAGTTATACCTGAATAAATTTATGATACAAAAATTAGATCATGATAGATATGGATAAAATCTCCAGCCCAGCGCCTCTCCACACACAACTTTACCCAGACTAGATACCTTTATCCCTCTTCAGAAATAATCCTTTTTCTCTGTATACCTCCTTTAAGATTATATGTTTAGTATGTATACATGGCGTATCGAAATTTTTAATGATGGCAAGTATTGATATTTTGTCATCTAAAAGATAATATCCTTGAGTACTAAGAGTTCTGTTTGTATGCTTATGTGAAAGAACAAGGAGAGTATCTAATTCAGAGATTGACAACAGTAAGGTTCAAAATTATTTATCACAGATGACGAATCATACCCAAAAGCTGGAAAGAAAAAAATAGCTAAGTAAATGTTAAATTCCTCCATAAAGTTTAGGGAACAAATGGAGATTTCTGTTTGTTGTTATAGTTTGTATAAAAGAGACTTGAAGAATTGTTTGCAGACTGAAATTTTAATAAAAAATTTAATACATTGAAACATCTCTCTAAAATAAGACTTCTTTAAAAAAATCAGAAATTACTCCAGAATACCTAATTTTAGAAGGAAAATGGTTATAATATAGTCAACGAATGCATTCAAAATATGAATCTTATTATGCAACCTAGTGTAAAATTTTTTTATAGAAATTGGTGTCAAATTAAAACTCTTTCTCTGCCCTCTGGATAAATCCTCTAGATTATAACACAGTACAAATCATTTGCTAGAAATCCAGTAAATTTGAGTTAACATATTGATGTCTAGTAAGGATCTCCCTTTTCTAAAGGGAGATGAATATTATTTTCATGAATCATTATCCCTGTGTGATCATTAGATAATCGTGAACAGGACTCGACCTTTTTCAGGTTTTCGAAAGTTAAAGAAACCTTTTATTTAACGCCTAATTTTTCAGAAAACAGAAACCTGAATGAAAAGAAACAGAGTCAATAGAGCAAATGTATTGATGTAGTTTTAAGAATGCCAAACCATGTTTTATTTAAATATATCTGTTTCTTCCCTGAAATTCATTATAGCACATGAGGAAGAAATTAAAATGTTAACTCTGTCAGGAGTCTAACAATTGTGTGAGTCCAATAATAGGTGTTTGTTTACAAATGTGTGCTATTTCGTGAAAGTGGCTCAAAATTGTAACACTCCCTTCCATTTTCCCTTGTGGAAAAACATGTCGCAAATCTGTCTCATTAACCAATAGAAAATTATGAGACCATACCCTTGCTCATCATCACTGAGCATTAAAAAGTCCCGTAAAGTGTCTATCTGCACTTTCTTGTTTACAGTGTGGAGTAAAACACATCAAACAAGCAAAGATTTGTGGCAACAGAGATGGTGCCTTTGTTCAATATAACACATACTGTGTATCAAAGAAAAACTGTGCCACTTCTTTGAAGCTGACATTGGAATGACATTGTAATCCTGGCCATCTGTCTTTTTCCTCTAGATGTCGATGCATGTGCGGTGGTGAATGGAGGCTGCCAGCAGCGTCGTATTAACACTCTAGGCACCTTCCACTGTGACGGTGATACAGGATACAGACTCCATGCTGATGAACGCACCTGCATAAGAGTAAATATTAGAAGCAGCTTGAAGTCGTTTTCAATGAAAATCGACCTGTCTATGGTAAGGGCAGGGTGGAAAGGCTTTCTTTTGTAAAAATATCTATAAAGATGGACACTTTCCAAGCACTATACTCAGAAATAAAACAGGTATTTTGTTACAAAAGACTAAAAGACTAATAAAATGAGGAAGTGTATAGAAATCAACATTCACAAGCAAAACTTGAATCTCCAAATGCATATTTCCATAGCCTATCATTTTGGCATCTCCAGAAAAGCACCAATTTGTAGGTTGTGGCTTGTTCGAAAGTGTACCAGAGAAGCACATGTGAGAAAGACTGGGCTCTTCCACTTACTCTGTTCCTTCAGTTTCAGATCAGACTCAGTAACAGACTCATAATCATCATAGCAGTAGTTCAAATGGGTTCTAAGACAAGGGGTTTGCTGTTTCAGAAACAGTTAAAATTGCACATGTTAAATCTGAGATTACTACATATTTATTGTACATAAAAGTATTCTTAGATGTCAGTTTTATATAATTAGATTACCTTAAAATATCTTTTCTGTATGTTTTTTGAGTTGTATGATTTTCTAAATTTAGTATGTGCCTTTACACCACCCAAAAATTCTCAAATTTTAAGATAATGTGTCCCCTATATGATTTATAAATGCTATTGATCATTTTAACTGAAATCATTTACATAAAAGTATTTTTCCTTAAACGATGATCCTCAGATAGCATTAAGACATATTCTAGTTTCATTGTCCCTTTTTAAAATATTATGTTAAGAGAGTAGTACTCTGCATAGAACAATTTAAATGTTAGTTTCATTTGTAGATGGATGCCTTTTAAAAGTCAGCTATTAGAATTTCTTGTATTCATTCTTAAACCCCTCAATGAGGTGACAATACCATGTCCCTCAATTCCTATAAATATGCTTGGGGTTCCTGATATTGGTAGAGAAGTATCTCACCCACTTACCCCTCCCCACCACCACATGCCATCTCTGCACTGGCCTAATTTTTCTCCAAAGCAAAAGCCTCAGAACTCCAGAGGTTGAAATGCCAGATGGGAGCCTAAAGTAAAGGAGGAAATGATGTAAGGATAACTAATAAGTCCATCTACTTAAAATCATAACTATTCAATAAATATCCTATAAATAGGAAACTTGAAAAATAAGTCAATTTCCCCTAATTCATAATGTTTTTAGAAAACAGAGAAAGTCAAGGGTAGGGTTAAGATCTTCTAGTCATAGGTCTGATTTTACTGGGAGAAAATGGAAATTCTGAGAACAAAATAAGTGTTTTTGTTTGAGAACAAAGTCAAGTGAGCTAAAGAGAAGTCATTTTGTAGTGTACAGTGAAATCATATCATAATGATAATATCCACAGCGGTCACATATGGTGTGACAACAGCATTGGCATCACTGTTTATCCAAATACCTACTTTTGGCAGGACTACGGGCTTAGGAATGGAATACCTTTCTCATTCCCATACCTAACCTGTAAAACCTTCAGCTAGTAACATCTTTAAACTGGAACTATAACTTCTGTCTTTATAAAATATTTAGGAGCCACAGAATTACTAACACATGCAAATGCAGTACTTATGAGTAAAATTGAGACTGTTCTTTAGTGCCATAAAATTTTTTTGATTATGATACAAAACTATTTTGCAAAGTAGTGATTGATATAAATCTAATATATTGGTGGCTATGACAAGGCAAAATATAAACTCTATAACCCATTAAAGTGTATTTATAGCTATCATTAATTTTCTAAACTCTGACAATTTTTAGTTATTCATTAGAAAAATGACTAGGTTCTTTCTATATGCCTGACCACCTTTGAATTTCCCAGTTTTTCTTTTAATAAATCAGGTCAAAAGTGAGGTTGGATAAGGAAATTATAATTTAGGTTTTTTATTTCTACTCCTTAAAAGCCATTTTCAATACAGTGACAACAGCTTATTTACATAGCTGCTTCCATATGTTGATGATGTCCTTATGTAGAATTTCTCAACAGTGTATAAATTATAAGGATAATCTGTGTATGTATATGTATGTATGTATGATTTCTGTCTCTTATCTATCTCTATATATCTACCTTTTTTTTTTCAGACTAGATCTCTCTATTTTTGCCTGTGGAACCACAGGCTCACGTTGCCTGGGGTACCACAGACTCAAGCAATCCCTAGTCTCAGCTTCCCGGGTAACTGGGATTACAGGCATGCGCCACCATGCCCAGCTATTTTTGGGGGGACTAGGTCTTGCTATGTGCACCTGATGGAACTCAAACCACAATCCCTGGCCCAAGCCACTGCTTCCTAGACTGCTGCTTAAAGGCATGAACCACCATACCAAGCCTCAAATCTATCTTTCTGAGAGAACAAATTAAGCCAATAAGAAATATGGATTTCAAGACTGTAATCATTTTACTCTTTTAACCTCTTTCCTTCCTGCCTGCCTCCCTACCCCCTCCTCTTCCTCCCTCCCTCCCTTCCTCTCTCCTCCCTCCCTCTCTCCTTCTTTTCTCTCCTTCCTTCCTTCCTTCCTTCCTTCCTTCCTTCCTTCCTTCCTTCCTTTCTTCCTCTCTCTCTTTTTTTTTTGAAGAAAAGGCAATATACTGGAATACACTGATAGAAGAAGCAGCAGGTGAGACTGGGGAAGTGTGCTGCTCCTCACTTAGCCCCTTTTATGTCACTCCAGGCAAGCACTGCACCAAGAACCCAGCAGTTGTCCCATAAGGAACGCTTCCATACCTTCCTCACATGCAGATGCTGAAGTTTGGGACTACAAAAATGGTCTAAGTTTTCTCAGCTGACTTAATTGCAGCAGTCTCTATTATCTCACAAAGAATTTAAATCATTTGTATTTAAGAACTAGCAATGAGTACTTGAGGATAAAATTATTTGTTTTGAACAGAAAATTTCCTGAAGAGAACTCTCACTTTAGTGTCTATATTTTGAGTTGTAGTGTAGGAAGCATCAGAATGTTTTTATAAACAAAAAAGTTAAATTAGTTCATTTTCTTTTTGGGGTTTCTTTTCTGGAAGGGCACTGAGGATGGTATTTAATGCTTACCAGACAACCACAGTAGAGATGCTCTTTATGATCCATGGCAGTCACTGAAAAGAAAAGGCGTTATGATACTTTGAGATAGCACTGCTGGGGAGTCCTTGAAGTTGATAATATCAATTTCTTCCTTCCTCTTCCACTTTTCTTTCCTTTGTCCCATGCTGCTCATTAGTTATAGGCCTGGTCTGATGTGACTTTTGAATCTGAGCCCCTCTTGCTTTTAGCATTTTTTTAAAATCACAGGTAGAGTGAATTCCCTGCACCCACACACACACTTGAAGAGTTTCATGTGACCCCATTAAAAGAAAAAAAACCAAGTCAGTGCAGTAGTGTTGCTTTATGTACCCATCATTTACTAGAGAGCCTCTGCCAGAGGTGATGTAATAAGGGACAGGGCCCGTAACTGCTGACGATAGTGGCAGAAAGTACACATTTCTGGTCGGGTTGCCTTATACAAAACTGGAGTCTTTGGTGTTGGGAATCCCAGTCTGAGCCTATACATTTCTGGAAAATCATTTTTCCAAAGGAAAAGATGTACTCTTTTTTTGGATTCATAAAGGTATCTGATTCCTCAAACGTTTTTTGTTGCCACCATGATGACACTTCCTTAAAAGGTGTGCATGTGGGAAGATCTGGCCACACTGTCATGTGTGATACTGTCTCAGGGACTGCCATCCCGATGACTGGATCCCTCTGTGTGGTAGCAGGAGATGGGCATTTGAGAGTTGGAGAGGTTGAGCTCCGCTCATGAGCACAGCTTCTTCATGTGGGGTCAGTCTGGGCAGAGTTAGTGAGGGGTTGCTTCTCCCATTCTCCTTGAGTAGCACAGTTTGTGGCCAGCTGTCACCTCTTGTCTTTGACCCCTTTTATTCTGTCATCCCAGTCAAGCAATGCCCACTGAGTCCTAGGAATTTGTTCTTTATCCTGGGACTGTTGGGCTAATGCTTCTTAGATTTTGCTGCCATTATCTCTGGAGCCTCCCTTGCTCCTTGGGAGCTTTTTTCTGATGCTTTTCTACCCTAGTAGTTATCAACTTGCCCTGAGACTCAGTGAGACCTTTGGAAGTTTGTTGACTTTAAATCAGCTCACAGACTTCTCAGGATGAGGTTAATAGCCAAATATAAAAAACTACCAGCCTTCTTGCTCTTTCTTTCCGCTATATGAGGATGGACCTTCTAAAAAACAGTCATCTGAAACCAGAGGGAAAACTCTCACTAGAAACCAAACACTGCTAGAAATGTCGTGAGACTTTCCAGCCTCCAGAACTATGAGGAAACAAATTTCCCTTAAACTGCTCACCCTATGGTTTTTCTGTTGTGGCATCTTGAGTAGACTAATGCACCCATTTGTCCTTTATTTATCTCTTCTCTGGTCTATCTTCATGTTGTTATTTCTACTTTTATTTATAACTTAGTACCTGCAAAAAAATCTGGTGGGTATTAATTAGATGTTGGTTATTATAACAAAATATGAAATATGTAAAGATTTTACCCAGATAGATTTTCTTGTTTAGGGATCTAATCAAATTGTTTGCAATACTTTGTGTTTTGGGACCTTTACCAACAGTCTGTATTATAATTTATTCTTTCATAGTTTTAATAGTTTTTAGTTGATTATTTTCTCATTGCTGAGACAAATGTTAGGGAATATCATTAAGTTTAAGTAATTGAGATAGAGACTAGTACCCTTGGAGATACAACAGGAAGAATAAGGACTGGGACCCCAGGAGACACAAGAGTGAATAAGAAAAAAAAAAAAAAAAAAAAAAAAGCTCAGGACACTCTCACTAATTAATCTATATTAGGACATTGGCCAAGACTGACCAATCAAGAAAACGCATGCCCACCATGGCTCAGCCCCTAGAGCCAGATATGAACAAAACTGTAGAAACCCCACAGTTGCTGTCATCAGTAGCAGCTTCCCACGTGCATGGGAGCTGGCTTCGCTTTCTTTTGTTTTGAGTTTGCATAAAACTCAGGCTTGCTTGCTGTTGGCAGGAATAAGCCTGTTTTTTGTTTGTTTGTTTGTTTGTTTGTTTGTTTAATCCTTGGGGCTTTACTCTCAGGAGCTGGCCTGTGTCTTTAAATAAACTCCCTTGGCTTGCTTACTGTTGTGTGCCTGCGGTGTTTCAATCTTTTGTTATACTTGCCCTGGTTACAGATCATCATATCACTTCACCTTTCATATTTGGAGGCTCATCCACTACAACCATAATGCAACACAATCATGTAGAGAAAATGTCTTTATCAGTCGATATTTTATAACAGCCAGGAGATAGATTTGAAAAAAATGTTATTCACATTTGCAGTATTTAGGTTGGTAATTTGCAATGTAAGTAACTTGTGGAGTTTTAACTATAATTTGATAGATCTTGCAAAGTCTTTCTTGGATTTCCATTTTTAATAACAGCCTTGTGAAACATGCTCAGCTCAAATCTCCATTCATAATCATGTCCTTCCCCTGATGTGTTTACTGAAATTGGCCTTCCCAAAGGGGTGAAATAATTAAATGATAGAAAGTTTTAATGTTCCTTGTGCTCTTACTCCTTTAACACAGTTTTATTAACAACTGTGCTCACGTAAACAAATACAGTCACTGATGTCTGCACAGAGGAACCTCAGATAAACCACATTTTAATTATTTTATTCTTCAATATGAAGTTTCATTTCCAGTTACTGGGAACAGTCAGAATATTTTCCCTACCTCTTTTGGTTCCTTTTTATTCTCACTAAAGTAGGGAGAAGAAAAGAAGAAGAAAGCTTATGAAAAAACTATAAACCAAAGATTTTCCTGTGAAATTGCATACCATAGTAGAGTAAAAGGTCATATATTATTAATTCCAAATAAGCAGAAGTTAGGTGGCAAAGAGTGCGTAGCTGGGTAAATCTAGAAACCTGATTAATTAAGATACTCTTCATTAGATTTTGAACTTAAATAAATTTTCTTATGTCAGGTTTTTATGAGCTTCACATTTTAAGATACACTAAGCTTTGGGGGGAAGTTGAGAAATTGTTAGATATTGTGGTCTTCACACAATGAATTCTTTTGTTTTTTGATCTCAGCATTCAGTTCAGCAACGTCTAAGTTTTTCCATTTGTTTGTTTGTTTGTTTGTTTGTTTTTGATAAGAGGAATGATATAGTCTTTCCAGGGAATAAAAGAGGTTAGCCTCAAATTAGAGATAAAAGACTTCCATTATTACTACCTTTCAATTAGTTGCATTATTTATGAAGACAAATTAGAAACAGAATTCATTTTAGATAACAGCTGATGTCTTGAAAAGGACATGTCAGATTTAAAAACTTGTTTCATTTTGTCAGGTGGATGGCTTTTCTCAGTCACTATCAATTTCATCACCTTTGTATGTTAATTACCTTTTCGTTGTAGATGATAAATTTAATTCCTTAGTTGAATTTCATGTCTGCCTTCCTCAACTCTAATTTTTGGACTTGCAAAAATAATCACAAATGTCTCTAGTTATTATCTGCAGTATTAACAACTAACCCAATTCACACACTTTTCCGACAATTTAGATTTTAGTAAAGAATTTAGAAAATTTTCCATTGTCTGTAGTTCCCTACAGTTTGCAGGCTTGGAAAGGTACCACTGACAATTTTAGAGTCAGAGTGAGGTCTAAATTCTACTCATATCTGAGTTGTGTCATTTTGGCTCAGCTTGTTAGTTTCTCTGATCTTCTAAGTTTCTATCATCTCAGTTTCTGTCTCTCTATCCATGTCTATACCTAATAAAACCAGGACAACATTTCACAGAAATCAATATTGTGCATTATTCAAAGACACACACCATATGAGATGGGATGTGTTTAACACACTAGCATAGATGCCCCTAAGGAACAGAAGAAATGAAGAGTAGACTCAGCATCTAAAAATAAGCAGATGAAACACTGGAAGTCTTTCCAAAGGTTTAGAAATGAAAATAATTTTCCTTGAACTGAGCAGTATGATGAACACTGACTTCTGTATTGGAGGCTGAAACAAAAATAAAACAATGGGATGAAAAGTCAGCACGATGGTCTTCCTACTTGGCAGCTCCCTTTTCTTTCCCTTTTTTTCTCCTTTTTGAAATATTTAAATGTCTTCCTATGGCATAATATCTATGATATTCTTCTACTTTTGTACACTAACTCTAAACATAAGTAAGGGTTTTATAATATAGATTATCAAATAGTAAAGCTTAATATTAAACACCGTAACTTCATTTTCCTATTTTCTAGGTAACTTCATAGAGCACTACAGAATACCCACTTCTAGCATGAACTCCCATATTAATAGATCAGAATAATACCTGGCATATAGTGAACCTTCAACAAATAGTGCCTTGAATCAATAATTTTTAATTAGTAAGCATCTTCTCTTACATTGTTTTCTCACAGAGCACCTTTCCAAAGCACAAAGTGGGAATTCTACATTTGTGCAACTAGTAATGCAAGAATTTAGATCTAAATTGTTAATTTATAAAAATACAGCATGGGATTTAGAGTTCTGAGAAAAATAGTAATCTTCAAATAGCATATTTTGGTAAAAAATTGCCCATTTTTAGGGTAACATACTAACTTCACCACATTGTTATCCCATTCACAAGTTGTGTATTTTGACCTAGTCAATAATTCAGTTTCTCCATATATATATGAGATTGACAAAAAGTTATTCTAATGGTGAGTTCATCATTCAGTGTCTGACACAGAACACTCAATAAATATTAGCAAAATTCCTGATGAGTATTCCATACCTGCAGTTTGCCATTGTAATATGACTCAATGAAATTACAGAGGGTCAGATATGGTAAAAACATGGTTTAGTGTTCAGATGGCTTCCACTGAACATATGTGTTGCTATTTACTGATTCTTTTAACAATTCCATTTCACTCCCCCCTCCTGCATTTTTAATGCTTTTGGAGTTTTACAGCAATATTCACAAATATATTTTTACTGTGTGGTAAAATATTCCCATTTTCATTTATCACTAGGTTGAAGATTTATATCCCCGTTTCCAAAAGCTCTGGAGGCAGCAAGCTTCAGGCTGCTTATGCATTTTCACAGGGTACAAAGTGCAGAAAGACATTAAACATAAAATAGTGCTGCCTACATCTAAAAGAAGCAGAAGGATTAAGTGCTTGGAAATACCAGATATGAGCATAAAACTTAAATCCAGATCTAGTGTCCTAGTCTAGGTTTCTAACTGGTGGCAAGAAGAGAGCCATGTGAATTCAGAGTTTTATGTTTTCTAGCAACAATCATAGATGCACTTTTTTTTTTATTCAATGATTTCATAATATATTACTCAATATGTCTCCTATGTTGCGAAGAAAGCAGGAATGATCAGTTAAGGGGACTTCCAACGTATACATTCATCTGGAAGCCTTAATATTAATTCAGTCTGTCTCCTTTGCTCCTCACTCAGAGAAGCAATCCGATGTCACTTCAGATGGCTCTCACCCTGCTTTCTTCCTAGAACCTTGCTCCTAAAATAAGTCCTACTTCCTCCTCCAGCATAAGCTTCTTTCTCTCTTAAAACAAAGTTCCTCCATTCAACTAGTTTTGCCAAGGTTATCCATATATTGATTGGTTCCAGAAGTATTTTTCAGTCACCTTGCTGAGTGTTGCGATATTAATATTTCCTTCTTTCTTGACATTCACTCTCCTTGGGTTCTATGGCACAGCTTTCTCTTGGTTCACTTCCATCTCTGTAATGTCTGTGTGATCTCTTTCACACAGTCAATTCCCTCTCTCCACTTCAAACACTTTTATGATCTTCAGAGTTCTGATTTGCCTCCTCTCTTCTCCCTCTTCTGTTACCTTATCCATGCACAAAGACCGACCTATCACAATCACCTGGACACGAACAATGTTCAAATGAATATTATTAAAACAGACCACTCCCCTTTTTCTTTTGACTCATAAATTCTTCTATAACCTGAACCCCTTTTTGAGGATTTCATGTTCTCCAGCTTTGGGGAAACTTAATGGGTTTAAAGCTAAATAGATCTTCCTTCCCATCACCCCCTACTTTCCTTTTATTTTCCCATCTTAGTAATTGCTCATTTTTAGACTAGTTTATTATAGCTGGAGTCATTCATGATTCTCTTTGACCCCTCACACCACACACCAATAAGATCAGTGGACTCTCCTTTCCTAAAGCCCTGAAGAGCTGTCTCCACTCCTGTTTTTGCTTAGATCCTCATAAATTCCTACAGAAAAAACTATTACATTTGCTTTTTAATTGGCTATTCTCTTCCATACTTGCCCCTTTCAATTTGCAAGCAGGGGCTGTAAGGAATACCAGAAACCCAAAGTCTGAGATAGGGCACCTCCTTGAGAGGGGTGCCCATAAGGAGAAATAGCCCAGAGGAGACCTGCCTTGAAGGCAAGCAAGCACAAAGCAGTGCGGATGAGAATACTAAGAAGAGTATAAAAGCTGCAAAAAAGCAGTGCTGGAGAGCACCGTTCAAGGCTTTCTGCCCCAAAAAAGTGGCTACCCCAGGTTTGGCCACCCTGGGAAAAAAATCTTTGTTCTTCTCAGAGGGCGAGTTGGACCTGCTGGCTGGAATTAGTGTCTGCTAGGGATGGGGAGAGGTGAGACGCCATCATGGAAACGTGGTCTTTTGCTTGAAACACTTGATTCAGGTTTTGTGTGGTGAAAAGATGCCTCTTGGAAATGGTGGCCCTCTGTTCAGGACTCTGAGACAGGACAATAACTGAGGTAATATAACCGGCCACTTGTGGTCTCATTAACTGTTGTTTTTTTCCCTCGTTTGTTAAATAAGTCTTAGTGTTGTTATTCCCTAAATCTGATTGCAATTGTGTGTGCAAGTGGAAGTATTCACAGTGACCGGTTAAAATATCGGCCTCTCCCTTTGCTCAGTTTTAGTGCCCAGCTGCCACCCAGTTACAGCTGGTGTCTCCAGTCTGAGAGATACACAGACCCCAAGTTTCCAAACAAAGGCCCCTGCTTGAATTTCTAGCAACTTTCTCCTCTTTCCCAGGGTGACCAAATCCTGGGGTGGCCAACCTCTGGGGCACGCTCCTTCTTCGGGGCCAAAAACTTGAACGGTGCTCTCCTGCCTGCTTGTTGCAGCTATAACACTCTTCTTAGAATCCTCACCCACACTGCCTCATGCTTGCTTGCCTTTGAGGCATGTCTCATCTGAGCTATTTCTCTTTATTGGCCCCCTCTCTAGGAGGTGCCACCTATATCAGACTTCGGGCATCCAGTTTTATTTCATAGCACCTGGTTACAAGACTGTTATCTAAAGTGCATCCAGAAACATCTTCTGAAAATACAAATAAAAAAAGTATGTGTCCATGTTAAAATACTTTATCTCTACATGTTTTATTGAAGTAACCTCAAGCTCTGGTCACAGATTGCAAAATGCTTCAGGGTCTGACTGTTGGTTACTACTGCCTCACTTGACATATTTCCACGTTGTACTTTGTACTCCAGAGTCAAGACACACTGAACATTTTCTCGTTCCTTAAGTATCAGAAGGTTCCATATCCCTATGCTTTTCCTTGTAGTATTCCATCTGTCAAGCATGCCCTGAATTTATAAACACATGACACTTGACTTAAATGCAAGTCAACACTTTCCCTTCCCATCTCATTTTCTCCTCATTCCTTCTTCCCTTTGCTTAACTTCTTCATGAATTTCAAGACTCAGTTTAGTATCATTTCAGATTCTACCTCTTAGAGGACTTTGCAGACCTACTCCCATTTTGGCACCTATTATTTTTCATTTAAAGATTCTTTTTGATGCTGAAAAAGAATATAAAGGCAAAAGATGGACAACTCATTGTTACCTGACAGCTTCATATGAGAGAAGGCACCAGCCAATTGGGGCTGCATATCCAAGATAGGGTGGCAGCAAGCTACTAGTGGAGATGGTAAAACTGGGCAAGTTGGTGGGGTTAGTTTAAATTCATGAGATTCCTTGGGTTTAGGCATTTTGAATAACTGTGCATGTCCAAGGAGGAAACAGTCATCCCTGAGTGTTAGGTACCTGGGTAGCTCTGGAGTTAGTTGGGTTGTATGAATTGTACACTGGGAATGCTAGAGCCTAAGGAACAAGATTGTTGGGGTGAGAGTTTCACTGTGAAGGAGAATTGAGTTTTGAGTTGTAGTTTCAAAACTAGATCAAGGCAGCACTTGAAAAAGTATATTATACCAGGACATAGAGTCAAGGGCTCTTACTCTCACAATAGATTATAAGTTTCTTTTACTTGACTTCCACTAGATTTTAATGTTTTGTATCCTCAGGACCTAACATATAACTGAATAAGCAATTTAATTTTATTATTTTATATTCACGCATTATTTAAAATATATGCTCTGTTTAGAAGTAGGGACATTCTCTCACTTTAAAATCTATTTCTCTTTATTGAATGAGAATTACATAAATACATGGTTGGCTTGCAGGAATTCCAGCACTAAGTTGAAGACTTATTTATAAGGATTCTATCTACCCTATATTAAAGACTTAGTTTTTTCTACCTCACTTCGTAACATGGTTCTTGTTGTACTACAATGGCTATTTTTGTGTCCTCTACCCTCTTTTTAAAACTTAATTACAGGAGTTTCACTATAGATATATTTTAGAAAGGTCCTGTCTTAGATTACCTTAGAATTTAAAAGATAGAATATAAATATAATAAAATTAAATTCGAACTCTGGTTGTAATTCATTACCTGACTTCTTGCAAAAATACAACTCAGGGTAATGTTTTTAACTCCACATGTAGCAAACATATGAATATGCCATGCAGTTGGAGGCTGGGCATAGGGTTGCTATGCATGATGGAAACAGAGCTTGTCATCAGGAAAGGGACCAGTCTCTGCATAAGAGTGGGAAGACGAATTAACCATATGTATAACGTATGCTCCTAAGTGACAGTCGAAGGCAGAGCTGTGGTGAAAGACTAGGATGTTAATTCCAATTAGAAGATTAGAAAAAACACAAAACCTGATGGGGGTGGGAACAACAAGAAGGGGAGGGGGGAGGGCTATGCCTAGGGAGAGCAATAATTTTACAAACATGAGTGATGTATGGAAACAATAAAAAAAATACTACTTTAAGGAAAAAAAATCATAAAACAGCTAGAATCACTATTAGGAATTCAGGTGGAATGCCCATCAGAGTTTGCCACATGCAATCTGAGAATTAACGACTGTAGTGTGGAGATGTGTGGCATCGACAAGTGCAGATGGCATCCACAAGTGCAGGCCAAGAGATAAGTCTGAGCCAAATATAAAGAGATCAACAGGAAAGAAGCAGGAACACTGACAGTGAAAGTGTTAAGGAAGCATTTCTTCAGCAATCACACAAGAAGAATATAATCATCTGCCCAATAGCCGAGATCATTGATCATCCTACTGTGGGTGAGCTAAGCCTGATGGGGTCTAAAGCTCTGCCCAGGAGAGGCTGGTCTCTCAGTGCTCAGTTCATTGGACTGACTTGCCATCAAGAGACAAGCACAGTCCAGATATGTGTCAAGATATCAGTCTTGACACATGATAGTCAATTCAGACTCAAGTTCTAGAATCCAGGTACTTACACTTTGGAAGTGATGTTGGGTGTCCATTAATTGCTGATTTTAAAAATATTATCTTGAATTCTCACAACAACTTTGAGGAAGGTTATTAGTCTCGTGTAAATATACTGAAACTGGGGTTCATGGAGGTTAATATTTTAATTTTGGAACCCCAGACGTGGTTGCAGCTCTCTAGCTTGCTCTTCTGTAATCAGTAGGCACAGTGGAGTAAGCTGAAATGCATTCCTTACTCTCTAGAAGGAGACAGGTTGACTGTTGACTGTAACCTTTGTTTTATAAACTGCTCTCGTCCAGCTCTGGTATGGTAATTTAGAGTCTTATTTCCCACCAAATTGAAGAGATTAAGATGATTCTCTGTGTTCCCTCTTGGAAAATAAAAGTTGGCTCATTCTGTGGGCACACGCGGGCAGGTCTGGACAGCAGTCAGTTGGCTTTCTGTCCAGGCAGCAGTACAATTCAGACTCAGAAGCTTTCACAACAGAATGTCAGCTGAGCTTCCCTCGTGTCTGGGGTCTAAATCTTATGGCTCTCACTTCAATTGACGGTAGAGTAATTCAGCACCGGAGCCCCGGGTAGAGGATTTGACTGAGAACTGAATGGGAGCCAGCATTCATCCAAATCTTTCCCCCAAGACATCTGATGTACGGAGTGCGGAGCACAAAGATCATAAGCCTTGGCAACAAGAAACTCAAACCTCGAATCCCAGCTTTGCACCTACTAGCTGTGTGAACGTGGGTCTGTTGTTAAATGATAACAATGACTAATATTTACGGCCTGCTTGTTATCTACCGGGGCACATTGTTAAGTACTTTATAGTCACTGTTTCATTTAGACCTCATAAAACCCTGCGAACAATGTGAAGAACTGAGACTTAGAAAATTTAAGCAAGTAAGGAAAGTCACTCAGTTTCTAAGTAGGAGACCCAGATCTGAGAGATGTCTTTCAGTCATAGCTGATCAAATGAATCCAACTGTGTTCAAACACAAACAAGAAAACACATCTAGAAGAAGTTAGGTGCTTGGAATTGGATGTACAAGCTTTTTTAGGAGGGGAAAGACTAATGAAAAGTTAAAGAATTTGCATCATAGTGTCATATGGAAAACAGGAGGCATATTTAAAATCGGGGAGATTCGCTAAGCAACCGTGCCCTAAGACTGGACTAGAGAGAGATCCCTGCAATCTGGACTGTGACAATAGTCCTGAGGTTGGATGCCTGGAAGTTCTGGGCTTTGTTACTATTTATACCCAACTCAACATCGGAAATTCTGTTTTATCCTCTGGTATCAAATAGGCCTTAGAAATGTTGAAGTTTGATGTTTCATAATTTCAAAGTTAATTTTGTCAGTTAATGTTATCATTTAATAATACATCTATTTTCATGGTGATTTGCATCAAATTATAAAGTTTTATATTTTTAAATGACAACCCATTGATTTTTAACAAGTTACAGAGAAAGGAATTCCAAGACTTCTTCTTGTTGGATTTTGTTTGACATTTGATTTGAAGGTTTTATATTATATGATTTTATATTTTCTCAAGGCCTTCATTATATTGGTTCTTGTCAAATGAGAGTCAGATTATAAACCAAATGCAAGAGTGCCTCTATCTATTCTGCTTGGCTATAATCTCAGTGCCCACGTTCCTTCATTTTATAAGTGAAATTAATATATGACTTAAATTTTTAACAATTGTCATGAAGCATTGATAGGTTTTTTGTTTTGAGCATTTTCTATAATCTACCTTGGGAAAAATGTCAAAGACATCAACACTGTTTCAGGACTCAGGAGAAAATTGCAAATTAAATTTTATATCAAGCTGATTATTTATCTATTTTTCTGGGGAACTTTCTCTAATTCCTAAAGTTCACATTTTTAAATTCTTTAAGTTGAAATAGAGTTTAATTTTAACTGATTTTATTTCCAAAGAAAAGTATTTAATACTCACTCTTATTTCTCATAACTTTTCTGAGACCTGGTGTAAGAACTACATTGTTGTCTCAGTATTTCCATAAAATGGCAATTTCACTAGGTGCCATATCACATGCATGTCAGAACAATGGATTAAAATAAAAAAATTTTTAAATGTTTATTAGGCCTCTGCAGCCCCGTTCTGAATTTTGAAGTAGTGTCCTGCTTTGTTACACTGCTGATTGAATTTATGGTACAAGGAGTTTAAACTTGTATGGAATTATCAAACAATAAAGCTTAAGATATGGAAGAATGGACTTCCTTCATTCCAGTGACTGACATATTTGCTTAGTCCACTCTTCGTAGGAATCATCAGTTAATAAGTGCAGAATCTCCAATTTTGTAGGAAACATACTCAAGCACAAAATTACAAGATCCAGAATAATTGCTAATCTGTGTGACCCATTAAAACAGGTTGCATTAATGCGATATGCTTAAAAATTGTCTTTTTTAAGTAGGCTAACTTGAATGTCAACACCCTTTTTGCACTTTACAGCAGTTCCCTCAACAATCTGTATTGGAGGAACTGAACTGAGAACACCTGTTTAATGACAGCCAGACTAGCTATTGATTAAACACTGACAATGTTCAGAGGAATTGAGAATCAAAAAGCCTACCCCATGGCCAGCTCTGCCATGTTCACTTCTTAATAGATGGCAAAGGAGGATTCTAAATGAGGTCTGCAGCCCTGCTCATCCTCAGAACTCCACAGGCAGTGGGATTAATTTCTGTTTTTCAGTTCTTTGGAACTGCCATGTCAAAAAATGGATACAGATATCCATCCCTTTTTATTTTCTTGTCCTTTTTTTTTTTTTGAAGAAAAATTTGTCCTATGAATATAAGGCATGGAATGACATTGCCTCAACTGTGGGATGAATGAGAGCTAACCATTAATTAATGCATAAAAATAGAAAAATTCAAGGGAAGGTAATTCTTTCTGAATAATTTCCCAAATTAGCCAAGGAAACAATAAAAATAGTAAAATAAAATATAAAGGAGAAATAGTACTGCAAGTGAGGACTATGATCCCCATTACCATTGCTCTGTAGTGCTGGATAGTATTTAGAGGCTCAAATAATTTTGGGTTTTGCTTTTGTCTGCGTAGGAGATTGTGACCCAGACAAAGGAAGAAAGACTGTTTCAGCTCTTTTAGAAATGTGGTTTTCAATGGGGATCCACCCAGCTATTTTACCTTCAACAAACAGCGATGGAACCACTAGGGGGTGTAGGACAGTACTTGGTGCTTTCCCCTTCATGGTTTCTTAATACTTCCAACACTTCTGAGAAATACTCATTATAATCTTTTTAACCATATGAAAAAATGAAGCTCAAAGGAATTCTAGAAATCCTCTGCTATCAAACAAAAATCAGTAAATAGGCGAGACTAAAGTCATGCTGCTATAAACTGTCAGAACAAAGATTAAAATTCTGATATTTTCAATAATATTCTATTGAGCTAATTACCATTACCATGTAATACCTTCTTTAGTTTAATAATACACAACTAATGAAAGGCTTTGTGGAGTGCTCAGATTTTTTTCTATCACTGATATTCCTTTTCTTTTTTGCATATACATGTGTATTTTTATTTATATTACATTATTGAATTATTGTGTACCCCGGGGCTTTCCCACTTCACTAACACCTATTGACCATCCTGATCTTTTGTGCTCTTCACCTCCCCCACCTTCTTCCCCCTCCTCCTCTCTCGCTCCATTGTTCAGTCCCATTGGCTGTTTTTATTTTTTCTTGTTCGTTTGTTTGTTTTTCCCTGTATCCATCATGTAAGTGAGACCATCCTGTATTTCTCTTTTTCTTTTTGACTTATTTCTATTAATATGAGTCTTTCTAGTTCCATCCATGTTGCTGCGAACGACATGTGTTTGTCCTCCTTGATGGATGCCATCGTGTGTTCCATCATGTACATATGCCGTCGTGTATATGTACCACATTTTTTTTAACCAATCATCTGTTTTGGTGCATTTGGTTTGTTTCCAAGTCTTGGCGATTGTAAACAGAGCTGCAATGAACATGCACGTACAGGTGTCCTTTTGAATTAATGTTTTCATGTCCTCTGGGCAGATTCCCAGTAGTGGGATTGCTGGGTCAAATGGTAAGTCTACATTCAATTGTTGGAGGGTCCTCCACACAGTCTTCCATAGTGGCTGAACTAGTTTGCACTCCTACCAGCAGTGTAGGAGAGTTCCTTTTTCTCTACATCCATGCCAACATTTGTTGTCCGTTTTATTTATATGGGCCATTCTTGCTGGTGTAAGATGGTATCTCAGTGTGGTTTTAATTTGCATTTCTCTGATTATTAGTGATGTGGAGCATTTTTTCAGGACTTTCATAGTCTTGTACTGAGCCAGTCATTAGGTGCAGGCTGTGGTGTAATAGCTCTGTGAGCTTGGACAAGGTAGCTCTCACTAGCTAATGGTTCTCTGAGAGAAGGTCTCAGCTGAAAGCTACCAGCTGCTGACACACCCAGAAGCTGAAGGAATGAGCATTTCAGCCCCAAAATGAAATCTGGGCAAAAAACGGTGATATCTGTTAGAGTCGTTATAAATGACCTCTCACAATTACTGTAATTATTGTTATTTGATATGCTCATTTTGTTGCATTCACTGTTCTTGGTTTGCCTGCTGATTTTGTTCTTCCATTTTGCTATATAGATGATTCTAAGTAGAGGGTTTTCACATATCATTTTTTCATTTTTAAAAATTATATCCATGTTTCCCTTTTGTATTTTTTTCTCCCATTTTTTAATTTTTTCTGCTTTTATTTTTTTACTGATTGCAGATATATCTGTATATATACATATATATACATACATATATATATAAATCATTGTCTACCCTGAAGTTCTCCCATCACCTTATCACCTGTGAACAATCTGTCTTTTATGCCCTCCCCCTTCCCCATTTTCTCCCTCCACCCTGTAGCTCACTCTGTGTTTCACTTCTATATTTTTGGCAGCTTTATGTTTTTCTTGTCCATCTGTTTGTTTGTTTTTCCTAAATCCCTCATATAAGTGAGACCTTTCCATATTTCGCTTTTCCTTTCTGGCTTATTTCTGCTAACATGATTCCTTCTAGTTCCATCCATGTTGCTGCAAACGGCATAAGGTTGTCTTCTTTGATTGATGCATAATATTCCCTTGTGTAAATATACCACATCTTTTTCAGCCATTAGTCAGTTTTGGGGCATTTGAGTTGTTTCCATATCTTGGCAATTGTAAACAGTGCTGCCATAAACATGCAGGTACAGGTGTCCTTTTTAATTAGTGATTTTGTGTCCTTTGGGTAGATTCCCAGTAGTGGGATTGCTGGGTCAAATGGTAATTCCACTTTCAGTTCTTTGAAGGTCCTCCACACTGCTTTCCATAGTGGCTGGACCAGTTTGCAGTCCCACCAACAGTGTAACAGTGTTCCTTTTTCTTCACATCCATGCCAGCACTGGTTGTTGCCCATTTTTTTTATTATGGGTCATTCTTACTGGTGTAGGATGGTAACTCAGTGTGGTTTTGATTTGCATTTCCCTGATTATTAGTGATGTGGAGTATTTTTTCATATACCTGTTGACCATCTGTATTTTCTCTTTGGAGAAGTATCTTTTTAGTTCTCCCCATTTTTAACTGGATTTTTTGCTTTGTTTTTGTTGTGTGCGTTCTTTATGGACCCTTATCACTTGTATGGAGGGCAAACATTTTCTCCTAATCAGTTGGGTTTCTTTTTATTTTGTCATCTCCTTTGCTTTTCAGTTTGATGTAGTCCCAGCTGTTTATGTTTCCCTTCATTTTTTTTTTTTTTTGCCAGCTGTAGATGTGTCCAGAAATGGATTTCTGAAGTGTAATTCATGGAGGGTTTTGCCTAGGTTTTCCTCTATGTATTTCATGGTTTCAGGTCTTACATCCAAGTCTTTTATTCATTTTGACAACTGTGTTTCAACATAGTGCTGGAAATTCTAGCCAGGGCGATAAGGCAAGAGAAAGACATAAAAAGAATACATATAGGGAAAGAAGAAATGAAACTATCATTATATACAGATGACATGATACTCTATGTAGAAAACTCCCAATAATCCACAGAAAAACTAATTGAAATAAAAAACCAGTTCAGAAAAGTAGCTGGCTACAAAATCAACACAGAAAAATCAGTGGCTTTTTATATCCCATTTTGGTTTTAAGTACATTTTATCCAGTTCATGGATATATGAAAGTAATTCAATCTAGTACTTTCATGCTTGTATTTTGTTAGTGTTCCATGTTTAATCCATTTGGAATCTTGGTAGATATTATGAGGTAAAGACTTAAATTGTGTGTATGTGTATTTTCTGGATAACTCAGTTTTCTTACCGCTATTTTTGAAGGATACATCTCATCTTCAATGATTTTAAGCTTTCTATGTAATATATTAGTTATATTAACTTATCTTACATCCCAGATTTTATTTATACAATAATTTTTAGCTCACTCAACTTATTTATGGTTAAGTCAAAAACACATTAAATTATTATGGTTTTATATCATGCCTTTCTACTTAAGTGAACTCACCCACCATAATAAGGGGTTATTGATACAGAGCGCATGGGTATGGGTTAGCCTAGACAGCTACATGTTCACTCTTTCTTTCCTTACAAGGACACATCTATTCTTCGCTGCTGATGCTCAGTCTATGCATTTTAAATTCGATAAATGCTTTAATGTACAATTTTGGTACTGCAACCAGATCCTCACTGCCCAGAGATACCCTAGGGCAAGACAGCTTTATGCCTATGGATAGTCCTTCTCACCCTGCCCCAGTGCAGCTTGCTCTGGCTGTGGCTCCCTGGAACCAGCAGGCCCACCAGCCTGTCATGATCTGAGAGCAAACTGGACTGAGCTTCCCTTTTTTATGTCTGCTGCTCTAGTATTGAAAAATGAACCAATCAGGTGTGAGCTAAATAAATAAATCAAATGCAAGGTAAATGGACCAATGAAGTGCACACTCAATTGGTCAATGACTTATGAGCTAAATGGACCAATCAGGCTCATACGCACTTCATTGGCTATTATTTGTATTGAAAAGTTGTATTGGATCACTTAGCACCCGTTGAACCCACAGGTGCTAAGTGGTCCAATCAAAGACTTAGGATTGAAAATGGCCTAATTAGGCTTGTAGGATGGGGCCACTGAAGGGGATATAAGATAGAGCAAAAGTCAGCTTGAGTTCTTCTGTTTCCAACTTTCAAAGTAGCATTCTGCTCACCACCTTTGAGGAAAAATTGAGACTGTAGCCAGCCTCCAAAGTGAGCAGAAGAATTTATTGGGCCAACTTCGATAAAGGAGTGCAGCATCCATCCTTTGAAAAAGAAGCGCTCATCGGATCACCTTCTAAGAAGAAGCAGTAGGCAGCCAGCCTCCAACATAAGAAGAGGATTCATTGGGTCACCTTTGAAGAAGTGAGTGTACAGCCAATCTCCAAACTGAGAGGAAGGGGTCATTTGACCTTCAAAGAAGGATTCTACACCTTCTCTGAAGAGAATGATGCCTTGAGCAATCAACCTCCATGGTAGTCATCAGATCTTTGTGGACCTTCATAAACTGCACAGACTTTGTGGACTTGTAGCCTTCCACTTCTCCATGAACTTCTAAACCAAGCTGTTGCACCAGCCTCCAAACCTGCCTCTGCCAGTTCGCAGGAACACCATCAGGCTCAGTTCAGAGTCTCAAAGAACTGGCTAGTTTCTGGTTCCTGACACCACCTTCCGGTGCTGTTGAGTCCATCTCTGTTTGGTCCAGCCTCTGGTCCAGCCTTCAGGCAACTGCCTGTCACCTCATCCACCACAAACAACCTTTATTTGAGTCTTCTGGACACAGTATGGTGTGAGACAGCTGGCCACTTATGATCTCAAAAACTTTCATTTTTTTTAATGCTTGTTAAATAAACAACACTCTGTCCTTGTTGGGCCATGAGCCTGAGAGGGCTTGCCATTGTACATGCAGGTGAGAACACCCTGATGAAGACGTGCCCTCTACCTGCGTGCTGTCAGTTGATATTGAACACAGCTGAGTGCTGATTTTGTACTGTTTGCCTTCTCTTTGCCTTCTCGTTTGCTGACAAACAATTCTTTAAAATGATTATGGAGTTGCTTCTTTTAAAATTTCCCTACAGTGTCTATTTCAAGCCCGAGCACATGATATAGCAAAAAATAATTGTATCTTGGGTTTTACGTGAATGTTTACCATTTCCTTTCTGTGCCAGTGGCTTGGCACTTGGTCAGTCTACATTAGAAGTCATGGATAGAATAATTAACAATATGAAAGAAACTTTATTAAAATTTTATCTAAATATGTCCTTTTCTTCCTTTTTTGTTTGCAAAGATGTCACTTATGAGATTGAAATATGTAGATTCATTTTGATACAGGGTAATGACGTAGTTGAAAATTGAATAGGTGCCAAAATGCCCTAGTGGGTAGGGGCTGAGAGAAAGTCTAGCAAGAAGAAGCGAGCTGCGCTAAAAGGCAAACAAAAGGAAAGAGCAAGGATAGGAGGCAGAGGGGAAAAAAGGAGATGAGAATGGCGGACTGAGAGAACAGGCCCATGTGGCCTGGCCAGGGTAGGCCCCCTGGAAAGAAGAGCTGGAGGTGGCAAGGAGCCATGGTGACCGTTAGGAAAGTGGCCAGTGTGAATAATGTGGCACTGCAGCAAAGCCACATAGTGAGCTGGTACCTGGAGATGGCCAGTGATTTGGAAAGCAGATTTGTACATCAGCAATTGTGAAAAAAGTTTGAAGAATCTTGGAGAAGCGGAACAGCATGGAACACTGGAGAAGAAAAGAGAAGATGCCGGAGAAAGACTAGACTTTTCAGAGTGCCTGTCTCAGGTGTGGAGGGACAAAGGGCACCATCTTGGATATGTGTCTTTAGAACTTTGGGGATTGAAAATGGTGACTGGGGTAAGGTAACTGGCCACTTGTGGCTTTGAGAACTTTTCGTTTTCCCTATTGATGCCACTTGTTAATAAAACCCTGTTGCTGAATGGCATTTGAGTGGTGAGTGCTATGCCCGCGAGTAAGGGAAACTGAGTGGCAAAAGCTGCATTTAAAAATTTTTTTTGTGTGTGGTTTGTTGGTTAGCGTCTTTTGCCCCCTTTCATCCCAATATCAATTTGCTTTTATTCACTCTATGTAATACTGAGGTTAGGTCTGGTTAAATAATTTGTAGAGACAAGTACAAAAGGAAAAAGGTACCTTGTTTAAATAACTTTAAAATCTTTAAGATGATTATGGCAAGACATTCAACCAAGCAAGGGTTATGTTTTATTCTTTTTTTTTTTTCCCCCAGTTTTGTTGGTTGTATTCCAACTAACTGACCCATGACTGAAAACAACCCAGGCATTTTTCTGGGCAGAGTGTTTCAGTGGGAGGAAACTGACATGGCTTTTGCCCTGGTGAAATTCACAGATTTAATATACACCAAAGCAGAAGAGTGCAGGCTTATTTTCTTAAATGTTTTCTGCAATCTTTTCTGATTCAGAATTTGTTTTAAAATTTTGATTTAATTGCTGTAAGGAAAATGGCTAAGATCAGGCTGTTTTTCAGGTTCAACACAAAGGAGAGGCTATAACCTTGAGATGTTAGCCAACAACAGATGGGCCTTGCATTCTCAACAGTGTATCCGTTGTGTGGCTGTGGGCACTTAGCAGTGTAAAGGGTGGTTAGGATGGGAGCAGTTGCAGTTCAGGCTCTGAGTTAATGTTTCTCTTTGCCTGCCTACCCTGTATATGGTGTCCCCTGTCTCAGGATAAAGGCACAATGGGTATACTATAAAAGCCCCAAGATTATTCTTACATTGGACCAAATTGACAATGAGCCTGCCTGATTTGGCACGGTTGCACATCACGTGCACACTCATCGCCTATTCCCAAGAGTTTTTAACTGTTATGTCCTTGTATAACCCTTTAGCTGAAATTGTTTAATGTCCGCTGCCTAGAGCACATCATACTGTCAGCTACATAAAGAAACAATTAAATGAGAAACCTGACTTTATCATTAAAAAATTATTTCTATAAAGCAGTATAAAAGTCCGTTATAGAGGATATTTCCCTATCTTTAGTTGTGTAACCAGGGGCTGACAGGCAAAGACAGAAGCCCAAATGTGATATAGGTGGCGCCCCCTTTGGAAGGGGGCAGGTGAGATGTGCCTGGAGGACAAGAGAGATGCAATGTATGGAGACTCTGAGGAGGGTATGAGAAGCTGTAGCACCAGTGCAAGAGGAAGCTATTTTCCAGGGTTTGACCACAAAGGGTGACCACTCAGGAAGCCAGCCATCTTAGAATCTGGGGAAGACGAGAAAGTTGGTACAAACTCGAGTAAGGGCTTTCTGTTTGCAAATTTGGAATTTGTGGACCTTTTGGTGATGAGAGAGGTAAACTCACTGCAAATGGAATCTGTGGACAAAGGGAAGTTAAACGTATTAGAAACTTAAATTTGAACCTTCCAGAGATGAAGAGAAGCTGTCTTGGCCTTTTGTTCAGGACACTGAAGATGCTGTCTTGGAAGTGTGGCCTTTTGTCTGGAGTACTTGTTTCAGGTCTGAGAAAGGTACCATTTTGGGCACCTTCTGTTTGGGACTTTAAGACTGGGCAATAACTGGTATAAGATAACTAGACATTTGTGGCCTCAGTGACTGTTTCCCCTTATTTTTTAAATGAAGTTTATTGTTGTTCCCTTGATAGGGTGTGCCCCCCCCCCCACTGTCTCCTGTTTAAGATTGCAGGTTTCAAGGACAGGTAATGTTAAAATGGGAAAATGACCTTAGCTGGAATTTCCCTTCAGGGGGATGCAGGGGGAAGAAAGAAGTGTAGCAGATTTCCTGGAAGGCGGGAAATCAGGGTATATAAAGGGTGTGCAAACAAAGAGAAAGATTCAATTTGATTCTAGGCGATTGGATTGGGATTTCAATATGGAGAGGAGATGGGAATCGGCCATCTTGTAAAGATGTGAGCCATGTGAGCTTGGCCAGGTGGCCACCGAGGGCCTGTAACCCTCGGCTGGCCCAGGCTGGCAGCATGTGTGCTGAATGCAGTTAAAGAGTTTGCAGATTTGAACTCCGTGTTAGAGTTTGCTTTGCTGAGTTTGAAGTTAGGCCTGAGAAGAAAGTGAACTTTGCTGGTTTGGCACCGTGGAGTTCCTGCTACCTGAAGGTGACAAGGAGAAGACAGCGTAGAAGACAAGGGAGCAGCCTAAGGAACATGTCTTCAAGCGTCTGGAGATGGACTCTGTCTGGACATTGGTGAGATGATCAGGACTGAGAGACTGAGGATTTTGGGGCAATCTAGGAAAGGACTTTGGACAATACTGAGAAAGGTTTTAGACAATGTTGAAGTATTCTAAGTCTTACATGTTTCTTTTGTAATTATTAGGATAATTAGAAATCACTTTGTTAGAAATAAATTAGTCTGCACTGCACTGATAGTCTTACATTGGCTTGGTATTTTGGTTGAGAAGGCTGGGGATGGTGGTAAGGACCCAAGAATAGAAAGTTTAAACTGTGTTTTAAAGTTTTTCTTTTCTGCAGTTTTTAGAGCTAAAAGCAGAGAGCAGTTAGCTGGCTTTTGCATATCAATGGTAAAAGTGATCAGTAAAAATGCTAATAAAGAGTGTGTAGCCTGCTTTGTAGAGAGTAGCAGGCAAATAAGAGTATCCAGTTAAGGTTAAAGGTAATTGCAAAAAAACTGCTTGTAGCCTGCTTTAGAGAAAAAAGCAAGCAGATAGGGGTAAACAGTTAAAAAAAGTCAGAAAGTCTTCATTTTTACCCACTTTCACCCTGAACCCCAGTGGTTTTTAATTGTGCACATGGTTGGGAGAACCCAGGTAGTGCAAGGTTTGGATACTGGTCTCCTTGTTGTTTCAGTCTTCTCCTCCACCCAGTATGAATTGTGGTAGTGTTGCTGGGGATAAGAGACCACTCCCTTTTTAATTTTTGTCACTGAGGGTTCTTCTGGTTGCACACAAGCAGTTGCCCAGAGATCAAACCTTAGTAATAAGGGTAAACACAGAAGTTTATTTACAGAAAATGAAAAAATAAATTAAAAGACTCTAACAGTCCACACCCTCACAAGTTTCCCAAACAGAAAGGATCCCCATTTCTGCTCCTTAGGTTGCAGCGTGGGGTTGACCTCAGTCCCAGTGTACCTCAGACTGATCGCCAAGTTACATCCTTGCCTCTTGGTCCTTGGTCACTCCAATCAGCATCAGGTAAATTTTAGTAACATGAGGTTCAGCTTGGGTCTGTCCTCTATCCTCTATCCTGGTTGCACAGCTGCTCAGCACTCCGTCAGGGTCTCTTCTCCTCCACCTTCATATAGCTCTCCTTCCTTCCGGCTGATGCTGGGGAACCCACAAGACTCCACTTCTGGCTCCTTCACCTCCAGATGCCAAAATCTCGGGCCTCTGAACTTCTTCCCCCTTCTCCTTGCCCAAAGTGCAGCGTCGCAGTCTCTGGCCCTTTCTTTTTATCCTCTCTCCCCCTCCTCCAAGCAGGAGCTCCAGTTTCCCTCTGCTCATCCTCTTGGTGCTTCATTTTCTCTTTCCCACCTGGAATTTGCAACAAAGTAAAAGAAAGGAGCTCCCTTCTCTGGTTTAGGCCTCTTTTACCTCTGTGTTTTTCAGACACAGCTAATGGCATCAGTGCCTCAATTTTAATGCTACTCATGTTGGGGTTGGGCTTCAGTAGTAATAAGGAATTTTCTTCTCAATACCCTGATTCTCTGAAAGGATACTGTCCTTCAAATATGAGAATCACTATCCCTAAGGAATAAAAATGAATCATATTGGAATTAGAATATTGTAGATATTGATTATACATGTGTGATGGTTTTATTTTTGTAAAGGAGAGAATGTCAAAATATATTAGCTAACAACCCTCAGAAGTAGGAAATAGAAATAAATTTTCTTTAGTAATTGATTCCTCGGCATGCTAACTATGCCTAAACAAGCATAGAACTTTTTTGACATCTGTCTTTTTGTTTTTTTTTTTTTTTTGCTTCTTCTAGCATTCAAGCTGTCAGCTCTTGCTCTATTAACAGTGAGGGCTATGAGCCAGAGTATATTCAGATCACTGATGAGCACTACAGAACTGAAATGAAACCATGGAACCATAAACACTGGGAGTGGAAGTCACAGTGAGCATAGTACCTGCTGGAAAGAAAGTGTGTTGAGAGCAATAAAACTTTCCCCAGCACTGTGCACCATTTTACAATATTGCGTGTTTGAAACAATCATCTTCCTCTACAGTTTCTATCACACTTTTCTTTCCATAAACAGTTGTTAGCATTTTATTTTTGTCTCAGAAAGTATTTGTGGTTTTAGGTTCATTTTCACACATTTTTAAAGGAGAGCAGTCATCTATAGTAAATATAATACAAGGTGGTGAGCTGTGGCAGGATTTAAATTGATGCTAAGTATTCCACTGAGTTTATACAAAGTCCTAAAGAAAAGTTTTTGGTAAATACCTAAATGAACAAACCAAGTAGGATAGCTAAAGACTTTTATTTTCTGCTGTTTTGTTATTGTGTAGACTTCATAGAAAATAAAATTAAACATATCAGTAATGTTTTTGATAAAAAGCAATTTTCTCTTATTTTATTTAATTAATTAAAATTCTCTAGAAAGACTTGGCAAACCAACCTCAGCGCATTGTCAGCAGGAATCTTGAGGGGGAGACTGCATCTTGCCATGATTTTCATGATTCCCAACTGAACTCCCTAAGTGATAAGCATCTCTTTTAATATGGGCTTTGCATTTTTCTCAGTCATAAGTAGAATATAAATAACTGATTCAAAATGCTGATTTTCTTATTAATCTTTGGTGTAGAGTCTAACTAGAAACAGTTTGCTTGTTTCTATGAAAAATGAGCTTCCAAGAAGCTCACTTCCAAGAAAACTGTTTTTCTAAAGATCCTTTTATATACATTTGGGGGTCACCTCTAATCATTCCCCAGATGGTTTAGACTTTTTCACAAAAAAGTTAGATCTTTTGAGTTTTTTTTTTAATCAACTTTTATTGAGCTGCTACCAGATTATAATCCTACTTAAATATCAGGAGTATTGCTTCATATTTCAGTAGGGTCTATGACTCTCAATATCCATCACCAAGTTCTAATACCATTTCCATTGTCAAACTGACTACCTCTATCCTCTTCTACCCATTCCTTCCCCTTCTGCTCTGGTAACCACCATAAATTTCAGGATTCTCTTATTTTTGTTGTTTTTAGGTAGTTTGCTTTCGTTATTTATATTTCACATATGAGAGAAACCACCCAATTATTATTTTTCACTTTCTGGCTTATTTTGCTTAGCCATTCAAGTTCTACCCATGGTGTGGTGAAATATAAGATTTCACCTTTTTAAAAATGTATAGATTCCAGTGAGTATATATGCCACAACTTCTTTCTTTGACTTATTTTTAAACTGAGGTTACATTGATATACAACCATGTAGGTGATTCAGAGGCATAGAATCACACATTCTCAAATATATGTCCCACAACACACCCAGCACCCAAGTACCACAGTCCTCCACCATAGACCATTCAGCCCCCACCTTACTAGGTTCCCCCTCTTGTAACCAGAATCCCACAGTCACATTTCCAGAGATTTTTATTGGGTTGGTTTCGTCTGACTGTTCATTTTGCTTCTTTATATTACTCATAAATGAAACCATTCATGGTTGGTCTTTTCCTTCTGACTTAGTTCACAGAGCATTAACTCCTCCAATTCCACCCATGTTATGTTATTGCAACAATTTATACCACATTTTTTTCTAATGCATTCATCTGTCTTGGGGCAGTTAGGTTGTTTCCATAATTTGGCTATTGCATGTAGTGATGCAATGAACATAACCATGCATTTATCTTTTTGAATTAGTGTTTTGATGTTTGTTTGTTTGTTTGTTTGTTTTTCATTTCTTAGGTACCTAAGAGTGGAATTCCCAGATTATATGGTGCATTTTTTAAAAAATATTTTGAGAAACTTCCATACTTTTTAGCATACCATAGAGAGTGAACCAGTTTACATTCCCACTAACAGAGGTTTAACTTTCCTTTTTCTCCACATTCAATTATTTGCTATTTCATGTATGTTCGATATAAGGAACTTTAATAGTTATGAGGTAATATCTCATTATTGTTTTAATATGCATTTCTCTAATGATAAGTTATGTTGAACATTTTTAAATATGCCTGTTGGCTATCTGTATGTTTTCTTTCTAGAAGAATCTATTCAGAATATCCCCAGTGGGTTTTTTTTTTTTTTAATGAGCTCTTTTGGATATCAACCTGTTGTCAGCCATGTGATTAGCAAATATCTTTTCCAAGTCAGATAATTGCCTGCTTGTGTTTCAACAAGAAAAGATTTTAAGTTTGATGTAACTCTAGTTAACTTATTTTTGGTTTTGTTTCTTTTTATTAGACTTGAGTTCCTGAATACAGCTCTGGTCAGAGTCCAGGTGGGCATCACCTGTGTTTCCTTTTTGTATTTTATGACATCTAGTTTTATATCCAAGTCTCTAACTCATTTTTAATTATTTTTTCCATCTTGAATTAAATGATAATCTAGTTTCAATTTTTTTTAATATGTGGTTGTCCGGCTTTGACAATATTGTTTTTAAAAAGACTTTCCATTCTCTGTTGTGTATCTTAGCTCTGTCACAAATTAATAATCCATATATGTGTGATTTTATTTCTAAGACCTTGATTTTATTTTCTTGGTCTGTGTTTCTGACTTTGCTCACATATCATACCGTTTTGATTATTATCACTCAATAGTATAACTTGAAGCCAGGGCACCTGATAATTCCATTTAACTCTTTAATCCCGGGAATGCATTGACTATTGAAGGTCTTTGGAGGTTCAACAAACATTTTATAATTGTTTATTATATTTTCTTAGAAAAAGGGTATTGGGGTTTTGATAAAAACTGCATTGAATGTGTAAATTAATCGAAGTAAGACTACAATTTTCACAATGCTTGCTCTTCCAATTTGAGTTATTCTTTCCTCAATTCCCCATTATTTTCTTCCCTTCTAGTTTCTTAGTCAAACTGGAAATAAAGTTCTCCTTACTAACTTCCTTTGGAATCTTTGCTCTTGAACCTCCATCCTCAAGTTTTCTTATTGTCAGTAAAATGAATTCGTTTTATGTATTCTGGTAGTTCCATAACTATAGAGGTCTTTCTGAGATCACAGGAAGTTATGCAAAAGAATGACAGCTTTCATGCACCCTAAATTTACTTTCTTAAGCAAAAGCTTAGAATTAAGTTTGAAATCACAGGACAGTAGACCAAGATAAAAACACTGGTTATTTTGAAGTGTGGATTATTCTGCTGCAGTCATTGAGCATAAGCCATGGAAAACACCAGAAGCTATTTTCCTGACCACCAGCTGAATGCCTGCAACTGATCTGACTTAAATGAAGTGCAGCTTATGGTGGTGTGGGGCTGATGTCCTTTACATATAAAGTCCACATTTTTTCTACCAGGTAATAAGTAATAATTAATTGCTTATTAAAAAATTTGGAAAGGAGTTAGAGGAAGAACATTATTAACAAATTGAGGTTTTTTGCTTTTATAATTAAGTGAAAGAACTAAAATAATATATTACACAGCATGGATAAAGTTCTCAAGACTGTAGTTTTGATACATTTGTGCTAAAATAAGGGTTAGCTTTCATCTGGTATTCTTGTACACCTGGTAAAAAATTCCAATAGTCCCAAAGCCCCCAAAATAGGTGCCTCCCAGCATCTGTTATGATTAACAATTAACTAAATTATGTGTTGACATATGCAGGTTCTCCATGTAAAGCCATCTAATCCTAATTTAACAAAAGATGAGGAAGACATCTTCATGTGCTCAGCAATTGAATCTCCTCTTCTTTATTCGGCAGAGGGAGGGACAGTGATTTTTCTGCCCTCATGAACATATCATTATAAATGTTTTCTAAAAGACTACATTAGGTATATATTGAAGTTTTGTAGCAGTATCCATATTCCTATAAGTATAGAGTGAATGGTGAATTACATGGGGTGGGAAAGTGGAGTTATTTTCTAATGTGTGATTTATAATATCTTTATAATATCTTACCATATTTTACTTAATGTCAGATCAATGTTTGTGAATTTCTTATTACACATATTTCTCTATAAAAAGCCATTGGGAATATTTAGATTATAGTCACCTTTCCTTCTAGTTATAAAGTAAAATGTTTGCAATATCATTGATTTTATCATATTGATTTTTCATGTCTTTTTCATTTTTACATATCTTATTTTTTAATGTTTTCTAAGTAAGGGTACTAGTTAGTTTACTACATTATATCAGAAGGTAGTAGGGTCACATTCCTTCAGACATATCAAATCATATCCACCACCAAGACATCCTTAGTTCTCCACCAAGTCCCTTGTGCACCCTCCACACAGAAGGGTAAAATCAAGCCTTTGTGCCAAAGGTGTTGACATTAGAAAGCATTCAGTCTTATGGAATTATCCATGTTTCACCTATATTTTTATTCAAAACCACCAAAAAAACCCAATGTGTTCACTAGGAAGAAGTTCTCAGTGCTTATAGTTTCAGGGCCATGGTTTTGCTGATAATGTGTTGCTCTCCTAGGCAGAAAACACAATAAGGATCAAGTGTATGATAACTATACATGCAATTTAGAGAGTACTAGTGTTTGTTATCAAGCTACTTGTCATCATGAAAGGGATACAGAAGTTAAAATAAAGGTTAAAGTTACACAAGGAAACAACATTGAGTATAGAGCTACTGCTCAGTAAGTTCAAGGCTTGAGTGTAAAGACACCACCAATCAATTGCCAATCCACACAGGAACATTGGCTTTAGAATTGTGTGAGACTTGACTCTTTCACTGTAAAAGTAGTTCCAGCTTGTAATGAAATGGAAGATTCAGAAATAGACACAGGAAGAAAAGCAAGACACACAAAGGTTTTAGGTACTATTGTAAATTTGACCCTTTCTGAAGCACCAGTTTCTCCTTATCAGTATGTGATAAAATCTTCCATCAACTGAAAACAAGAATTTGCAGAAATCTTCCAGTGGAAAGGAAGACTGGCAAGAGGAAACAGAGACTATGGCCAGAAGAATGAAAGAAATAGAACACAGGACTGTTATGCATACATGTCATCTGCAAAACATAGTTGGTTTACACATGACAACTGAAGCACAGTATCAAGGGAAAGAATAATCACCAGTGTCCACCACTTAACCCTGGAGGATCCAACCTAACCTCTTCCTCTATCCCCAACACAAACATGGTAATTTCCACACCTATCCCATAAACACTCTTCAAATAATATCTATGCATGCATTCATTCATTTATTCAACTATTATTTAGAGTAGATATTTCAGACTCTGTCTCCTGTTCGTACCGTTGCTACATCTTTTTCATTTTTCTTTGTTAAGCAAATGATAAATGTTTGCTGAAAATGAAGTACACAATAACAATGGGTAAGCAATTAAAATTTAAAAAAACCTCACCTTTCATCCCACAACCTCAAATTAACCAGTGGTTAATGGTTAAACTGGTATCTTATTATATTTCTTTGAGAAAATATAAGTATTCTTCTTGTCTGGTATTTATTAAATATAAAGTTGATAAATACTTTCTTTGTATGGTTTTGAAACATATCATGTTATTTTTTTCTAGCTTAATGGCTTATGAACCTATTTCTATGTCAGTTACCATAATTCTACTACAAAATTTTCAATAGCTATAATTTTCCATTGTGTTAATATAGAAGAATGTCATTAATCATGTTCTCATTATCAATGGGACAAATAAGAAAAAAATTTCTCTTTTTTTTCAAAACAATGCTGCAAAGAACATTTCTATTTTTTTTTTAACAAATATCCTATTTTCTCAAGCTAAATTATTGAAAGTGTAATTCTGGAGTCAATTATAAAACTTGGCTAGGAATCCAAACCATAATCATGAAATGTTATTCTACTAATAACATCAAAGTATGCATCTATTTTAGCTTCACAAATTTTAGTGATCCAAAGGCATCTATCTGATTGTTGTCCTTACTTGCATGCTGTTTATTGATATATGAAGTGAAAATTTGTTCTTGTCTTTTTGATGTTTCGAATGCATAAATATATCTTTATGTCATTTACCATTTTTATAAAGGCCTTTGTTTGATATGCAAAAGCTTACTTTACTTTGTGGACATGAAAGAATTCCCTTTAAATTTAATATATTTAATATCTTTGCAATTTATTATTTGAGATTTTACCTGATTTGTAGGAATACTTCTTGCCATTTTAAAGTACTTTATAGGTGTAACATTTCATGTTTTCCCACAAATAGAAATTTTGTTCTCTGTAATATTTCATAACCACCAAATTGTGAATTTTAAAATGTATAAAGCCTTAATCATAACTTTAAAGTATATGAAACATCCACTACTAAGAGATAATAATGTAGTTTTTTACTTAATATTTTGTGTGTATTTAGTGTCCCATTGCATGTATTGCTTTGGATTTATTTATTTATTTATTTATTTATTTATTTATTTATTTATTTATTTATTTATTTATTTATTTATTTATTTATTTATTTATTTTTACTCAACACTTCTGACA
Source organism: Uropsilus gracilis (assembly GCA_004024945.1). Taxonomy (NCBI): domain Eukaryota; kingdom Metazoa; phylum Chordata; class Mammalia; order Eulipotyphla; family Talpidae; genus Uropsilus; species Uropsilus gracilis. Next base: position 256,268 of record PVHY01000256.1, read on the forward strand.
TCAAGTGTGTGGATTTTCGACATCAGTCAATACTCTAATTCTCCTCAACCTGGGTTTCCTACAAATCAATTCAATTCTAAGTACTAACTACTTGTACTTAGCATAAGCCCACAGATTTTGTACTGCCCTCATTGCAAATGTCAATCGTAACTCCCAAGTTTCCACATTTATAATGCACTGGTTATAAATTGAGGTTTTCCATGATCCCTTCCTTAGGCTTAATAATTTGCTAGATTGGATAAAGGAACTGAGGAAGAATGCTACCTTCTGCTATCAGTCTTATTACAAAGGGTAGAATTCAGGCACAGACAAATGGAATGAATAATGAATGCCTAGGATATAGTACTGAGGTAGGGATTACAGTTTCCATGCCCTTTCTGAGAATACTAGCCTCTGAGCATAGTAACTCAGTATCTTTACCAACTGATTCTCTCTAAATCCTATTATTTAGGTACTTTCTGGAGGTTCCATAATGTAGGTAGGATTGGTTAAATCCTGGCCACTGGTGATTGACTCAATCATAATATTTTTCTTTCCCTTCCTGGGTGGAATGGGGGGGGGGATGAGGAAAGTAGGGGAAGGGGAATTGGTTATGAGAGTTTCAAACCTCTAATCACATGATTGGGTCCTGAAACCCTCTAGGAACCCACAAAAAATCAACTGAATAAAGTAAACTCTGGTATGGTGGAAAGGGGCTTATTATAAATAACGAAAGTTATTCCTCCCATGATTATCATTCAAGAAATTCTAAGGAACTTAGAAGCACCTGTGCTAGGACCTAAAAGATGAAGATCAAATATGTATTTCTTATATCACAATTGCCATACTTTATTTGACCATTTCCAAATATATAGAAATTTCAATTAATGCCCTCATGCATAATATTTTGACATTTATTATAGGACATACATAGTATAAATTTCAAAATATGGAATTGTTGAATGTAAAATTTTCACAGATTTTTAGAACTTTGCCACAATTTCCTTACATTTCTTCAAGAAAAGAAAAGCAATTTACATTTTCAATAGTTTTTTTTTGTTTTTTTTTTGGAGACTAGGTCTCGCTATTTTTGCCCGTGGAACCTCAGGCTCTCATTGCGTGGGGTACCACAGACTCAATCAATCCCCAGCCACAGCTTCCAGGTAGCTGGGATTACAGGTGCACACCACCACACCCAGCTATTTTTTTTGAGACTAGGTCTCACTATGGGCCCCAGGCGGGACTCGAACTGCGATCCCTAGCCCCGGCCTCTTCATAGGCTGAAGCTTACAGGCACGAGCCACCATGCCCAGCCTACATTTTCAATAGTTTTTAAGAATTCTCATTTTTCATACCAACAAAACGTTTCTTATTTTTATTCATCTTGCCTGTGGATAGACAAAAATAATTTTATCAAATTGTATTTTATAAATGTAAATTTTTATTAATGAGGATGGAGGAATCAAACTTAGGTAACCCTTGGATAACCCTTGGAATTCAACCCTTGTTTGAATTTATTCTAGAAAAGAAGTAGGAACACTGCAGAAACTGAGAATTTTCCTTCTAGATATTTTTTTTCATTTTCCACCCCCTCCTTTCTTCACCATGAACTTACTCACTCTTAAGTTTATGAATAAGATCATAAGCTGTTCCTTCTCAAAAAAGAAACAAATAAAAAAAAGTAGTAGAAAAGCCTTTATCTCTTGTCAGCCTGAGAATTATGTAATACAGTTTTGGTTTTAGGTAAGTCATTGTGATTAATGATTAAGAAATCTGTTGCAATTATTCAGATATAATCAAATTAGTTTAGATAAAGATATACAGGAAGAGTCATATACAATTTGGGGAAAACTAGAGAGTGTGATGAGAGATTAAAGACAAAGATAAAAGCATTTTAATGTTTTCTATTAAGAGCAAAGAAAGATTGTAATATAATTATGCTAACAGAGAAGCTGTAAGGAGAAGCCAGGTTTAAGATCATGAGGTGTGAGGGAGATAAGGACTGTCCACTTGGAGGGCCATTTGCAAATTATTTAGGAAAAAGAATGAAAGGCGGAGATGGGACCTCAGTAATATATCCATGATGTGTTTGAAACATCATCAGTAAGTATCATACTTACACTTCAGGTGTTAAAAACCAAGCTGTAAGAGAAATAGGTTAGTAGACTGAAATTTCCAAAGTTCAGATTATAAATTCTTGCTATTGGTTAAGAAATTAGAATAAAAAATTGATCAGTCTTTGTTGAAAGATCTAGAATTACAGAATATTGTAGTTTGTCTAATTCAGCAGTTTTTACAAGTTTTGAGGAACAAAATTGAGTTAATAAATTGAAGTTTTAGAAGAAATGTGTGTGAGAAAGAGACAAGGGGAAGAGAGAGAGAGCGAGCGAGCAGGATAAGGATTTGGAGCTGTTCCAGATTTATCATCTCTATTTAACAAAATAAAATCCTACTTTCAACCATTTACTATATCAGCTTTTTTTTTAATGTAAGAGTTCATGTTTAAAAAGTAAAAGTAGGGATGATGGTTCACAGGTGACAAGGTGGTGGGAGGAGAACCTTGGTTATACAGTGATGTAAAATATATATGTGTGTGTGTGCGCACGTGCAATCAATTAAAAAAAAGTAAAATTTTTTAAAAAATAGGAGTAGTTATAAATGATTTTAAACATAGTAATCCTAAATGTACATGTGGGAAAAGCTCAGTTTAAAGGAGACTAAGCAATTTGTTTAAGCATATTTATTAGTTCATTTATTCAATGACTATTGTAGTGGGCACATGTTTCATGCCAGGAACTAAGATAGGCACCAGAAGTATAGCAGCAAATGAGCCTAAACAATCAAGTGGAACAGGTAGAAAGTGATCATAACCAGCATTTAAAGTGGAATACAAATGACTGTCTGAGGGTGCGCATCTCAAGGAAGCACCTTCCTCAGTGGGGTCCCACTGCCTCTTGTGGCAGAAATGAACCTGACCAGTCCTGAAACAACATCCAAAACTCACCAGACAATAAAAAGAACTCTAAGGAAAGCATAAAGAAGTTAATGGATTTAGTCAGGGCCTTACATATTAAAGTCAATTTAAAGTCATTGTGTTTCTCCATCATTAGAAATAATTATTCCCTACTTCTGTGGTGGTGATCTTAATGTTGAAATTGCAGCTTTTGTGTTTTCAGTTGACATTGACTTTTTGGCTCTACTGTCATCAACCACAAATTCTATTACTTTATATTGAATATACTGAGTTCCCCACCACATCTTTCTCCCTGAGGTCTTTTTAGTGTCATTATCATCTCTTGCCTCAGGAACTATTGACATTCTGATAGCAACAACTTCTTCTGAGGTTCTTTAAACTTTGTCATGGATCAATATTTGCTATGCGATTAATTTTATTTTTATGACTTTACACTTTATAATATAAAAGCAGTACACATCTACTGAAGGAAATTTGGAAGAAAAATGAATTCTATAGTAACCTTAAAGAAAACTAATAGAAATCACCCATACAACCACAGAGAAGTAAAATATTTTAACATATTGTGTATATCTTTTAAATGACTTTTCTTAAATACTCTCATGAAATAAAACTACACTGACTTCCTTTATTAAACCACTTAAAAACATCATTTAATGTCATCATATAATTTTATGTTATTTAGTAAGTGCACTAAAACAACAGCTTTCTTAGCATTCCTTTTTTTTTTTTTTTTGCATTACCAAGTCATTGCTAAGAAGTAAATTTATATACAGTGTACCAGTTAAATTCACAAGTATATAAAAATACACACTGTTAAGAACCATACTTCATGAGAATAGAATAGTAGGGTAATAGAGCATGGACAATTGATCAGAGATTTTGTAGTTTGAAAGTGGCAGAACTAAGAATGGAACCTAGGAGTGAATCTCGGAACCCAATAGTTTTCAAGTTGATAGTCTAATGCACAGCTTACTATTATTTTTATATTCACTATTATGATTTCCTAACATTGTGTACTTAGATTTCACTTTTTAATAATTTTAAAGAAAATTATAATATATATTCTTTTAGATAAATTCTTGCTCCCATCCCATAGATTATGGGAAAATCTTGAGGTTAAATTATTAGGATTCAAAATTTATTTGCACTGTTTATGAGATCAAACTTTTGTGCAAACAAATCTTATAGCAACCCAGCCTAACCAACCTAACCAACACAGACCAACAACTGGAAACAACAGAACACAAAATTCAAATCCTTTTCTATTACTAGGAAGTAACATCACCACTATTTATCTTGTGGAAAATAGCTGATTTTATTCCAATGTTAAGAATTATGAAATATCTTAAAAGTTTAAAAGACTTTCAGGTGCAGGTGTCTTGCATATATGATGGGTTCTCAGTAAGGATGTGGTGATTCATCAGTCCAGATATGGCAAGTGTTCTTTATTTCCTATTATTGTGACACTTGACTTGGATAAATGTTCACCTGAATCCTTTGATAATTGTAGAGATGATCTAGAACATGATTAAATATCATATTGAAAGATTGTGTCCAGTGATCTTTGTTGCCCTGTTTATTGTATATTTGCAAATACATCATCAATATTGTATCTACTACTTAATAGAATTTCTAGGTGTGCCTGTTAGCACACTTATGTATGGAAATGCCTTTATATATGGAAATTATGGATGACAGATATTAACACTTTGGAATCAACTTGAATGTTTTGTGTGTTAGTATTTTCCAAATGAAAGATTGAAATAACTCACATATATATATATCGGAAAAATTTCTTTGAAAAATCTAGCATCCCAATTTGGGAAATAATATTCCAATATTCCTCATGAACTACTGTGAAATAGTTTCCCTTATACAGGAAGGGCTATAAAGCATAAAGATTCATTTCCTTGTTTTTCCCACTTTTGAAATAACCCAGTGTTACTGGAGTCTCTTGAAATTATTTCTGTACATTTCTTACTGCAGCCACCTACTTAAAAAGTGGCCCTGCTAACCAACCTGTCTGTGATACTAGGAGCAGGTCTTCCTTGAGCAGTGCTGAAGTGGGACCTTGGAGGTTGTCTTATGCTCATGGTCATTGTCAGCTGACCCACAAAGCCTGCCACTGCCGGTGTTCTCCATCTCAGGTCTTTATATATTTATCCACCATACTAGTGAATTGGGCTCAAAATTCTTGGACACTCTTTTTTTCTTTGGTAAATTGTGTTATTAGAGAACCAATGTAACCTAGTGGTATAAAATTTGAAGTTTCAGCTTCTTCATTTGCTGTGTTGAGAGAATTATTTAAGCTATTTGATCATCCCTTACTCATCTATGGTTTGGGCATAATAAAAATATCCATGTCGTAAGGTTTCAAATGAAGATTAAGGTATATAATAAAACAGGATGGGTTTAGTAAGGTTTTTTACTGACAATAAATTGCTCGAAACTTAGAGAGGGAAGACATTGTACATGTTCAAATGCAGGGCTACAAATTTGTTTCTTTCTTGTGTGTGTGTGGTTTGAATTTTTTTTAATAATTTATATATATATATATTTTACATCATTTCAGCCCCTGGGAGTCACCCACCGCCTCCCCTTCCCACCCGCTCCAGCTGGTCCCCATTCTCCCCTTGTGCAGTTTCATTTGGTTGACCATATATTAGTGAAACCATTTGATTTCTGTCCCTTTCTATCTGACTCATTTCTGCTAGAATGATTTCTTCTAGGTACACCCAGGTTTCCATAAATTCATCAAATTTGTCATTTTTAATTGATGAGTAATATTCCATTATGTATATGTACCACATCTTTTTCATCCAGTCATCTGTTCTGGGGCATTTGGGTTGTTTCCATGTCCTTGCAATTATAAATAGTGCTGCAATAAACATCCGAGCACAGGTGTCCTTTTGTACCCACATTGAGGTCTCCTTTGGGTAGATTCCCAGAAGTGCGACTGCTGGGTCAAATGGTAATTCCATTTGAGTCACGACTGGAATTCAGATTTAACCAGTGTTGACAAATTCTATGCTCAAGCTGCATAACCTGCACCAAGTATAGCCCTCGGGGTACTGGCCTAGATGTCTCTCAATACTTGTTCTCATTGAATTTTGGCAATCAAGTCTTGTACACATCAAATTTTTCTTCAAAGTCATTTGTCTTATCATATAGGAGCAAAGTTCTATTTCCCCTCTAGTTTTTCTCTTTATTCACCATTCTCTTATGATCTTAATTCTGTCTTTTCATCAGTTATTTTCTAAAACCAGTTGAATCTACCACTCCATAACCTTTTGTTATTAGCCCAGTCTCTATAGCTATTGTGAAACAGCACAGACCTCTCCTCCTTCGATACAGGGTAGGAGTTCAGAAACATGTTCCGAGTACAACCTGTCAGAGTTGGAAGACCTCTTTTTCTACAAATCCCAGATCTGTCAATTTTTAGCTTTAGGATTTTATATGCATTTTTCTACTTCAGTTATCTAGAAAATGGGTATATAATTATACCTATTTCATTGATTTGTGAATTAAATGATTGATATATCAAAGCACTCATAAAAACTAGCTCTTTTTGTTGACTCAACTTCTTAATGACTGAACACTTTCACTTTTACTTCCTTCTTGACTCTTTCTTTAGATTCTATGAACTTATAATTTCCTTTTCTGAACTCTTTTACTAATAGTTGTTCTTCTTCATCTATCTTTTCCCATATGCCCATACTTGTCTTATTCCCATCTAATGAGAGCTCTTTGAGGACAGTGAGTATATCTTTTTTTCTCTCTCTCATCCTCTCTACACACACACTGAATTTAGAAAATCTTTGCTAACTGTAATACTTTTTCTTCATTCCTTTTCTCCTTTTGTTAGAAGCCATGGATGGGAAGAAGAAGGAAAACAGGTGGGAGAAATTAAGACAGTCTAAGAGGGAGAAGAATTCATAGACTAGAGCTTAGCAAGCTTGACCCAAGCAATTTATTAGCATTTCCAAGCCCATATACACCCAGATAAAGGAATGGTTGTAATACGGTAATAATTAAGTCAAAAGGAAGAGGTAAGTCAAAAGGAAGGTGAAACAAAGATTCAGTTGTATGTAGCATCTGAGGGTATGGAGCTCGTTATCCTGGAAGAAAGCACCGTGGGGGAAAACACCTTTATCTTTCAGGGAAATGTCTCTCAGGTGGGTTAATCATGGGAGGATAGGGGACTGCCATGCACAGATAAGAAACCTGCTGGAACCATCTCCAGTGTGCTGGAGTGATGTTGGGATGAATAAGGGTGAGCCCTTATTCATCACGTAGCCCTTATTTGTCTATGGCATTCCACATCCTTTAAAAGGACATTTTTAATTTCCTCAACTCTATTCAGATTTACATAAGCACAAGCCTTGCATACACTCTGGGTTTTCATATTACTCATAGTTCTTTCACTTCAAATATCATAAATTCTATAATCTCCCTTTCTTATGCTAACTTACTCTTCTATTTCAATTTCTCTCTCTTCTTAGACTAATAATGCCTAGCATTTATCAAATGGCAACATATGCTAGATTTTGTATTAGTTGCTTTCTGTTCATTATTTTACATAATAATCACAACAATCTGATGAAATAGCCATCATTATTCTTGTTTTATAGATAAGTAACTTAAAGTTCTAAGAAGTCAACCAATTGTCTCAAGGTCACAGTGACCTTGGCAGTCAAGTCACAAATTCCTGTCTCTTTGGTCTTTTTCTAAGCCATTTTGAAAGTTCAGCATATTAAATGTCAACATGAATATTCTAAGTACTAGAGCAATTCTGAAAAATAATGTTTTAAAGTAATATATTTAACTTAAAAAAATTTGTTTCCTGTCCCTCGGTTTTTTCATTGCACCTATTGATGCTTTACAAAGCAGACAGTCTGCAAGTGCCTCAGAGAATGTACGGTTTGACTACCAGCCCTCTTGTCAGAGAGGGCTGCAATTGTGTTGGAAATTGGCTCTCCAGCTGGGCTGGACTGCAGTTAGGAAACATGATTGTAGATGGTGAACTGCCGCTGCTGGGATGTGAACCAGACATGAATGCTAAAGTAATAGTGTCCACAATTTGCAACCCAGGAACTGTCAACTTGACAGCTAGACTAAACTATAGCGGCATGGGAAGATGTGTCTCATTTCTCCACTCAGTCAATACAAAGTATTACATTGTACTTTGATGAATACATTCTTACTGTCCCATAAACTGAGATGCTGCCATTTATGACTCTCAGATTCTTCGTATTTCATATCTGAGCGCCCTTGTAAGCCTCATAATGGTCCTGACTCTTTTTGGTTTGGATTAGCCTTTCAAGTGAACATGCAGTTCATTAAGCATGTAGATACTTCAACGGCAGCTGAACTTCTCTCCATGAACTGATAGATTTCTTGCATTTTATCTGGGACTAGATGAAAGGGATCCATAATGCTGTGCTAGGAATAAGTCTTGACTCTCTGAGGGACTTGAACAGATACAGTGAGTACATGAAATGATTAATGTTAGTAATGAGCAAAACTTAAAAGGAAAATGTAAAGATTTGGGGGGGGGGGTCCTATCTCTGTTTAAAGAACATGTACCAAGTGATTGTTTTATCTCATTTTTGCTTTGAGGATTTATTTCTTTTAGGTTGGAGCTAATCATCAGGCATTTCACCAGACTGAAAAATCTACTTACCCTCCTGACCGTCCTCTCACATGTTGCTTTGCCACTCATTTCCTTCCTACATGGGACATTTTCAAATTCCTGTTACATATCAAGTCTTTGAGTTGGAAACAGAAACTTCTTTGATTTCAAAATCAAACATTCCTGCTTTCAAAAAACTTATAGCATTGAGGGAGTTACATGCATAAATAAAGACCATAGAGCACAATGGTAAAGATGTGTGTCATGTATTATAGGTCTAATGAATAGACCCTAAATCAGCCAGAATGGGATTAAAGGAGTCCTTTAAGAGGAGATGACCTCGAAATTAAAATTTGAAAAGAAAATCTAAATTGAGAAAGAAAAGCCCAATCAAGATAAGTGTCAAATTACTAGACACCCTTCACATTCATAGGATTATTAAACAACCCATTTATTTCATATATTAACTGTTGTTGACCTTTTTAATGTAGAATATACACAAATTGATTTTTAACATTGATCAACTAAAACTTAAGTAAATTTATGATATGGTAATAAAATTTTTTTCTTCAATATTTTTTTTTCTTAAATTGTTAGGGAAGTTGTTAGGACTTTAGTGTAGCAAAGCACAGTATATATCCATATAGACTAGTAACTTTAGAATCATATTACTTGGACTAGAATATATTTTCTGGTATAATGTCACTGTGCCTTTGTAGGTGAAGGTATGTGTTATTTAGCCAAAATAAATTAATCATGAATATATCAACCTCACATGTAAAATTATTGACGTATGTGCTTGAGAAAATCATTCTTAGAAAGTGTTGCATGAATGTGTTGGGAGGTAACCGGTAGTCACAGTGAGAACAGATGTAGCTACATTTTTTTACAGCATCTTTAATCCTCTGACTTCAATCGCCAGAAGTCTGATCTGGTAAATATGAGAAGTTTAATAGAGGATCTTGCAGAAATATTCTGAGCCTAAGTTTGAAATTTGCCTCTGGTTATGTTAGCTGGTGAGAGGCAGGTAAATTACCTCAGACCTCGCAAGGGAAAAACCGGTCTTTAAATCCACCATTGCCATGTTTGTCCACATATGTATCACAGTAGTACAAGACCGGGTTAACAGAAATAAGGTTTATTAACGAGAGGATAAGGAACCAAGAGTCCTCAGGGCCAACCTGGTCCCCTGGATGCCTCACCCTAGTCCAGTTAACACCAAGTCCAGGTTTCCAAGAAGCCCCTCTTGTCAGGGACAGAGGTAACCAAGACTTCTCAGTGAGCTGACCTCTCCTCAGGGAAAAACATAACCAAGTCCAGGTTTCCAGAAGCTCGCAACGTTTCTTCTCAGTCCATCCATAGCCTGAGCGGGGCGCTACATGCTACCTGCTCCTTCTGCCTCTGCTCGGGTCTGGGAGTGAGTTTCTCAGTCTTCCTGCATGTGCTTTCATTCTCTCTGGTCTCTCATCTTCTTGTGCCTGTGCTGTCTTCTCACAAGGCTTTGCTCCTCCTTCCATGTGCTTTGCCAAGTCTCTGCCCAGTGGAATCTTCCTACTCAACTGCATCTTATTAAAGAGATGGGGTCACAGCCCCCCTATTCAAACTTATCACCCCCTTACAGTTATAGTAAAATAGTATTTGTCTTACTCAGTACTTATTTGGATAGATTCTGAGCATTATTGTTTTCTAAATTCAGAGGTGTAAATTTCAAGATATGTATATTTTTATCTTAACAAATAACTGCAGAATCTCTCTTTTTATTATTAGAATATATTTTTGCTTATATATATATATTTTGGTTTGCAATACTGTGGTAAACATGATTAATAAATGAAAGATTATACCTCTTTAGATGTAATTATTAGAACTTTTGTCATTTGGTACACACACATCCAGAATTTGTTTTCTTGAAAAAAAATGATTCGATGCTAATATAAAATGATACTATTCTTTTTGAAATCTACTTTGTATGAAATTATTGTAGTAGCTCCAGTTTGCTTTTTGTTATGGTTTTGGTTATAGATATCATAGAATATAATCTCCATCATTTTGAAAATATATTGTTTCTTTTTTACAGTTGAAGTGAGTTTATGGTAAATGGCATACAGTTAGGTCTCAGTTTATTTACCCAAATCTGAGAACACTTAATTTTTAATGAGTATTTAGTTCATTCATATTCAATAGTATTTTCTATTTGGGTTTAAATCTGTGAGAATGGGTCCTAGCAGCATCACGATTCCGGTGGACACCCCCTGGAGCAGCAAGGCCAATCAAAACAGGGACTCAGATGAAGGGGAGAAGCCAGCGACCACCCCAACAAGCCTACTGACTTGCTGACAAAGGAAGAAAGGGCAACAAAAGTACAAGAGTAAAACACACCCCTGCCAGAAGGGAATAAATTACAAGCTCCAGTGTTACCACCAACCACAGACACTCCACAGAAGTAGTCTTAGGGAAAGAAGGAAAATCAGGAAAAAGAACAGCTTGAAGAAAAGGGAAAAAAAAAATCCAACTGCCCATTATCCTCTCTGATTGCAAAGAAACAGGTCTGCTACAACAGTCAACAAGGAGCAAGAATTTAACAACTACAGCAGCATAGGTGTAAAGCAGAAATAATCACATCCTGGTTAAAGAATCGAATTACTATGCCAGCCAATATAAGAGCCATAGTTGCCCAATATGTAGAACAAACCCAAAAGCAAACCACAGGAAGGAGAAAAACACTAATACTCAGGCAAGTCATCCTGGAAACAATACTTCACCAAAGAAAAGAGAAGCTCCAGAACTCAACGAGGATGACATAGAAGAAATGCAATACCTATCATTACTCATGAATTAAAAATGACAAAATCAACGATTTCATAACAACGTGGATGTATTTAGAAGAAATCGTATTAGCAGAAACAAGCCATAAAGAAAAAAGCAGAAACCAAATGGTTTCACTAATATATGGGATATAGTGAAAAAAATAAACAAAAGCCATGAGGAAAGTCAAAACAAGCTAAGCACCAAAATGAAGTGCACAACTATGAACAGGAGGGAAAGGGGGGGAAGGGAGGAGAGGATGGGGGGAGAAAACCCTTGAAATTACAATGTTGTGAAATTTATATATAAATAATATATATATAATATATATAATATATATTATATATATTATATATATAATATATATTATATATATGATACATACATACATACATATATATACATATATATATACATACATACATATACATATACATATATTATATATATATGAAGAAGAAATGCAATACCTATCAGACAAAGAATTCAAACCCATATGACTATTGGCCATTGTATTTCCTCTTTGAAGAAGTGTAAGTTTAGATCTTCTCCCCATTTTTTGACCAAACTTTCTGTCTTGTTTTTGTTAAATTGTGTGAGTTCTTTGTGAACCTTTATTATCAGGCCCTTATAACTTGTGTGTAAGGAGATTTTTTTCCTATGCACTTGGGTTTCTTTTTGTTTTGGTTATTGTCTCTTTTGCTATACAGAAGCTTTTTAATTTGATGTATCTCAGGTGTTTATGTTTTCCCTCATTTATTTATTTTTTTAAGCATCTGTAGATGTGTCTTGAAAAAGTTTTCCAAAGTATAAGTATAAGTGTTTTGCCCACATTTTCTTCTATGTATTTTGATTTTAGGTCTTACAACAAGTCTTTCTCCCATTTTGAGTTGATTTTTTGTACATGATGTGAGGGTTTGATCTAGATTCATTATTTTTTTTGTATGTAGTGGTCTAGTTTTTCCAAAACCATTTACTGAAGAGACTATTGTTGTTCCACTGTGTAGTTTCAGCCCCTTTGCCAAAAATTAGTTGACCATACATGTGTGACTTTATTTCTGAGTATTCAATTCTGCCTATTGGTCTGTCTATTTTTATTCTAGTATCATGCTGTTTCATTAGTATGGATTTGCAATATAATTTGAAATTTTGGAGTGAAGTAACTCCATTTTCTCTTTTTATGGTCAGGAATGCTTTGACTATGCTTTATTATTCCATGTGATTTTCAGTAATTTTTTTCTATCTTTTTAAAGAATGACATGGGATTTTTATTGGAATCACAATGAATCTGCAGATTGCTTTCGGCAAGAAGGCCATTTTGATGATGTTAATTCTTCCATCTATGAGCAGGGACTGTCTTTTCATTTTTTAAAGTCTTCTATTTCTTTTAACAATGTTTTATAGTTTTCTTTGTATTCAGATCTTTCTCATCTTTTGTTAGACTCATTCCCAAGTATTTAATTTTCATTGGGTTTTTTTTTTCTTAATATCTTCTTTTTTGTGTGCTTTTTTTTTGCATATAATAAGGCAAGTGACTTTTCTGTGTTCATTTTGTAGCCAGCTACATTACTGAACTGGTTTATGGTTATGTAGTTTATCTGTGGATATTTTTGGGGGGTTCTCTACATAAAGTATCATATCACCTGCATATAATGTTAGCTTCACTTCTTCTTTCCCTATTGTATTCCTTTTATGCCTTCCTCTTGCTTTATTGCCCTAGCTAGGATCTCCAGTACTATGTTGTAAAAATAGTGAGAGAGGCATCCTTGCCTGGTTCCAGATCTTAATTGAAATGATTTTAGTTTTTCACCATTAAGAATGATATTTGCTGTGAGTTTGCTGTGAATGACTTTCATTGTGTCAAGGTATGTTCCTTTTATTCCAGATTTTTAAAGGACTTTCATCATGAATGGATACTGAATTTTATCCAATGCTTTTTCTGCATCTGTTGATATGATTATATGGTTTTTGGCTTTCTACCTGTTGATGTGATAGCTTATATTGATTGATTTTTGGATGCTGAATTATCTCTGTGCTCCTAGGATGAATCCCACTTGGTTTTATGGTGAATAATCCTTTTAATGTATTGTTGGATTTGATTTCTAAAGATTTATTTTGAATTTCTGTATCTGTGTTCGTTAGGGAGATTGGCCTATAATTTTCTTTCTTTGTGCTATCTTTATTTGGTTTTGGAATTGGTGTAATATTTGCCTCATACAATTTTTTTGGCAATTTTCCTTCTTTCTCAATCTTTTGAAAGAGTTTTAATAATATAGGTGCTATTTCATCTTTGAAAGCTTGGCAGAATTCATTTGTGAAAATCATTTGGTTCTGGGCTCTTGTTTTTATGGAGAGTTTTGATGACTGCTTCACTTTTGCTGTTTGTAATTGGCCTGTTTAACTACTCAATTTTCTATTTGTTCAACTTTTGGTGACTGTGTAATTTTACAAATTTATCCATTTCATCCAGGTTGCTGTATTTGTTTGCATAAAGATACTCATAGTAGTCTCTGATTATCCTTTAGATTTCTGTTTTGTCAGTTGTAATGTCTCCTCATTCATTTGTATTTCTATTTGAGTTTTCTCCCTTCTTTTTGTGAGCCTTGCTAGGAGTTTATTAGTTTTGTTTATTTTTTCAAAGAACTAGCTTTTGGTTCTGTTTATCTTCTGGATTGTCTTTTTGGCGTCTATTTTGTTTATTTCTGCTTTGACTTTTATTATTTCCTGACTTCTGCTGGGTTTTGGAATTTTTTTTGCACATTTTCTAGTTACATGAATTGAAAATTAGATTATTAGCTTTTTGATATGGGCCTGTATTGCTATGAATTTGCCTCTAAGTACTGCTTTTGCTGAATTCCATACATTTTGGAATGTTGTGTCATCTTTATCATTTGTTTCCATGTAAGCTTTAATTTCTTCTTTGATTTTCTCATTTACCTACTGATCTTCCAGTAGGTTGCTGTTCAGTTTCCATGTAGTATACACTTTCCTTATCTTTTGTTGTTGTTGTTGTTGATTTCCAATTTGATATCTTTATGGTCAGAGAAAAAAATTGGCATTATTTTAATTTTTGTGTATTTTTCATGTTTGACTTATGGTCTAATATATGACTGATTTTGGAGATTGATCCAGGTGTGTTTGAGAAGAAAGTGTATTCTTTCCCTTGGGGTTCAGCCTCCTATAGAGATCTATTAGGTTCATTTGTTTAAATCTTCCTTCAAAGCTTCAGTGTCCTTGTATAGCGTTAGGGGTCCCATGTGGGGAAAAAGAAGAAATGAGACAGAAGAAATTGATAGAGATCTGTGGGGTCAGCCCACAGTCCAGGGAACCTGGGAAGCATATCTAGGTCCAATTTAATGAACATATGAACATCTTTATATACCTTAGCAAGAGAATAATAACAATGACCTAATGAGGAAGTAGCAACCTGATTCCTAAGTATAGGTGACATTTTGCAGGGGTACACATGATAACAGGAGAATTTACCTGTGGGGTTAACTACCTTTGACCATATGTCATTAATTGGTCATATGTCTCTAGGACATTCCAGAGAAGTTAGAAGCTGGGTTACAGGTGAGAGAAGTGCTGAAGACCCTATCTAGTATGCCAGAGGGGACTAGAAAGGTAAAAGGTATTCTTTCTGTCAACCTGCATCCACACCCCACAGTGTAGCTTCTGTTCATTGATCTATCCTTTGGTGAGATTGGAGTGTTAAAGACTCCTACCGCATATGCATTTTCACCAATGTTCAATTTCAGTTCTACCAGTAGTTGTCTTAGAATTCTGGTGCTCCCTCATTTGTTGAGAAGAAGTAAGAAGGGCAAAAGGGCACATAAAAAGAGGAGCCAGAGAAAAGAGGATAAACACAAGAATTGGCAGACTGATAAAGCAGGTCCATGTGGCCTGAGTGGACAAAAACCTCCTGGAAGCTTGAACTGGTGTGGAGTCGGATGCCAGAATGGCAGGCTGGGGGTGATCAGGGGCTACTGAGGGAGGGAAGGTCTGGTGAATTTGGTCAGACACTGCCAAAGGCAGGCCTGGTAAAGGAAATTCATGCATGTTACCACAGCAAGATGGCATGGCTGGTACCTAGAGATAGTCAGGGATTTGGAAAGCTGATTTTCCATCTGTATTTTTTTTTTTGGAAAAGTCAGAAGAACCTCGGAAAAACAGAGCAGCTAGAAATGATGGAGAGAGAAGAAACAAAAAGACACTGGAGAAAGACTGGACTTTGCAGTTGTCTGTCTTAGAATTGGAGGGGCAAAGGGGCACCATCTTAGACATGTATCTTTGGAAACTTTGAGACTAAAAAGGTGACTGGGGTAAGATAGCTGGTCACTTGTGACATTAAGGACTTATTGTTTAACTTCCTTTCTCCCTGGTTAATTTTCCTTGTTAATAAAACCCTGTTGTTTAAATTGCATTGTGACTTTAGCAACTGTTACACAGAGGTAGTAAAAACATGAAGAAATCTGGACAGCAGTAGCTGCATTGTAAAAGTATTGCTTTTTTCCTGTAGCTTTCTGGTTAGAGACTTTTGCTCTATTTTTACCGAATATCAGAAAATAAGTATACTTTCTCTGATATTAGTATAGCCACTCTTATTCTTTTACTTGGTATATGCATAATATATCTATATTTGAATATATTTGTAAAGTTTGCATGACTCACTTATATTTGAAGCGAGTTTCCTCTGTAAAGCACATAATTGAGTCATCTTTTCATCCACTTTTTGAATATGGACCTCTTAATTTGTGTATTGCATCATTTATATTAATGTAAATATCGATATGCCACAGCATATGAAATGTTTATCATTTCATTTTTCTGTTTATTGTTTCTGTATCTTTTATTTGTTTCCTGGATGTTACTTTAACATTTTTTAGAACTCCATATTGTTTTGAATAAATTGATTTACATAGTTTTTAAACTAGTTGCTTTAGGTATTATATCATGTATATGTAACTTAACAGTTCAACTGAGTAGTAGAAAACATAAATCCCTTTCCTTTTCATAGTCTCCAATTATATATACTTGTTTGAATATTACCTCTGTGGACATTAGAAGTGTATCAGACAATGCAGAATTTTTTCTTCAGTCGTTGATCAGAAATAGAAAACTCAAGTGGAAGGAAATTGCATTGTACTTACATATTTTTCCCTTATTTTTAATTCCTCATTATGTTATCAATTGGTCTTTTCTTATTAGTTCCTTTTTATATAGAGAGCAAGCTATGGAAGTTATATTATGGTATCTGCTAATGATCTGATGATAATTTTATTTAATATAACATTTCTTTGTAGCTTTTATTAGATTAAATATCTTGTTAATTCTT
>PVHY01000257.1:0-217576 GCA_004024945.1 Uropsilus gracilis
CTGGATGGCTGGATGGCTGGATGGCTGGATGGCTGGATGGGTGGTAGGAGGGTAGATGAAAAGGCAGATAAATCCTCTTTATGATGAGCCAACAAGTCAACATTTCTCTCTTCCCCTCAGTCGGGCCTTACCCCAATCCATGTTGCTGCCTTCATGGGGCATGTAAATATTGTATCACAACTAATGCATCATGGAGCCTCACCAAACACCACTAATGTGGTAAGTGTTCTATAAAAGAAAGAACAAATTGTAAGTATTTAAAACAGTTTGCTTTTGTTTCCTTAGTATTCATTATAATTGAGTTAATTGCTATTTAATGTGATGGCCTGAAAAGATAAAATTTGAGGATTTTTATGGTTTTTTCCTAAGGCAATATTTATTTGGTCACAAATTGTTAGAACTTATAGACTATACCCATTAAGCATATTGATATTGATGAGTACTGATTTTGTGTTTTTTAAGAATGAAATTTTCACGGTGAAAGCAAGCTTATTCTATAGTATAGGCAGTAAGAAGGGTTATTTATTGAGGCAACAGTTAAAATGCCATCATTGTAATACATTTAAATAACTTCAAAATAATGCTCCTTTAATGTGTTTAACCATGTCCTGCAAATTCACGGGTCTCCACTCATATGTCATTGTGTGATATTTCTCCATGTTAATCATCGCTCTGCAGAGCCTCAAGACTTACTGGGTAACTATCAGAGGAGTAACTTATCACCCTCGCTCTGCATGTGGCATTTCACATTGTTTTACAAGACATCATAACAATATTAGCACACCAGACCACAAGCATAAAACACTAGTTGGTCTCATTAGCACCAAAGAAGTGAAAATAGAACAAACAACATTCTGGCACAGAATAGACAAGTCACGAGTCCCTGTACACTGACCTAAGAGTGGGCCTCCAGCAGGACATGTCCCCCAGTGTTCTGAATCTGCACATCCACTGGGTAGAAATGACTGAAATTCTCTCTTTCCTGGTACTAAGACAAGGAAAAGAATGTTTCCTCCTAGGAGAATAAACTGTGTGTGGTGAATTATATCCTCAGTGCCTTTCCT
The DNA here is from genome assembly GCA_004024945.1 of Uropsilus gracilis. Taxonomy (NCBI): domain Eukaryota; kingdom Metazoa; phylum Chordata; class Mammalia; order Eulipotyphla; family Talpidae; genus Uropsilus; species Uropsilus gracilis. Next base: position 1,065 of record PVHY01000257.1, read on the forward strand.
AAGTTTCGTGTGAAGTAAGCCTTTATGCTGTCTCTTGGAGCAGGGTTTCTTATAAAAGCAAAGCGCTCTCTCTCTCTCTCTCTCTACATATATATATATATAAAGTATATATATATATATGTATATAAAGAGTTAAAGGTGACCAGCTGTTGTAAGAGGAAATATATTTGATTTTACTCTTTTTTCATTTTGACCAATCCATGTTTTCTATCTTGTTTGTATTTTTTCATTAAATAAGTGAACAGATAATCTGAAATCTCTTTGTTAAAAGCAGTGGACTAGGGGATGGGGATGAGGGGTGTAATGAAGTTCAATGACAAAGAAAATGTCCCCTTGCAAGAATGTCCACAGATAGGACTCTGATATGTTGTGATAAAGCAGAGCACACCAGGTCAGCAGCACGCAAGCTGTGTCTAGACTTGGGAGTGTCTCTGAGTATTCTGGTCTTTGTTTTGTTTTTATCTCTGATTTCGTGGTCAGTGTTACAAAGAGGTACACAAATAAGCAAACTGTCACTGCTTTTGAAAATTAAGGTGTGGCATGACACAGCTGGCATCGTGGGTAATCCCTGCCGCATGCAGCTGCCAGAAAGCAGCTCCATCTGGGGCTTGGGGACTCCTTCCTCACAGCCTCCCCACCTGCCCAGTTTGACTCATTTGCCCTGTTGCTTGGCTTCTGAACACATTCATCTCTCAAACCCTGTGAAGTCGGAAAAAATTGAGCAACTTTTTTGACAACACTGATGACTTGGCCCCCTCCCATTGTGGGCTTGGGTCCTGTGAAACTCGTACACATTTAATTTCTTATCCACCCTCTTTTCAGTAAAAACGTGCTTGGGGCTATCTTTTTAATGAAAACAAAAAAATCTTCCATTGTAAACTTTCTGCAAATAAAATATACCACTTATCTTCAGAGCTGCAGCTAATTTACTTTGGCTCCTTTTCCCCCAGAGAGGAGAGACAGCACTGCACATGGCTGCTCGGTCCGGCCAGGCTGAAGTAGTGCGGTACCTGGTGCAGGATGGAGCTCAGGTGGAAGCTAAAGCTAAGGTACGTGTGACACAGGAAAGCCTTGGCTGTGAGGAAAAGAACTTTGGTTTGAATAAAATCTTCGAAGATTTGTACACTTCCTTCTGCAACCACTTTTTGGAACTAGTAAACACCCTTCAAGTACAAAAGTCTCTAACCAAGTGATAGTGTAAAAGAATCCCTTCCCTGCATGTGTTATTGAACAGAGTTAAATAGAACAAGAGCTTTTTGCCAGGAAGAACTTTGTGTCCTTGGCATTGACTGATTAGAGACTGAACCTAGAGTTGGTCAGAGTTCTTCGCACTCTCTGAAAAAGGTCTTAAACAGAAAGCTTCTAGAACAAGTCCAGCTTGGAGGTGTAATTGAGATCTCCTGGTTGACTTATATATCACCTGTATTAGCCACAAAAGAAAAAAGGAAGCTTTTACTTTTTCTCCACAAGTTGTGAAACCATAAACCTGAGGCTCCTTTAGAATTGTGCCAGGGACCTGCCACTACGTTGAAGGAGGTCAGAATTGAATCCAAGTACTACATTCCCTGCAGGTGTTTAACCTACAGAATAAACTTGCTTTTTTGTCACTGTTGGACGAGTCACTCAGGTCAGAAATCATAACTAAATACTTATATGCTTTAACCATTTCATTTTAATGTAGCAGGTAAATATTTACATTTACTTGTCCTTTATTTCCTCGATCTGTAATTTCTAGCCTCAAGTGGAGTGTAGAGAAAACGGAAATGGAATATTTCTTGATTTTCTAGATTCTTCCCCAGCATAGTTAATTATCTCATCCATAGCTAACTGGAACTTTGTTTTTAATCACCTTCCATTAAGCCGCTCCAAAGTTTCAATTTTGTGTTCTCAAGGAAGAATAAGTCCTTTCCTTTCATGTACATATTAGCTTACATACTCTTTACTCTTTAAATACTCTTTCATTATATAATTAAAACATTTAGTCCAAATATAGAACAAGCTGATAACTGGTACTGAATACTATATTGGAAGCAAACACAGCTAAGTTTTCTCAATAGATAACCCAAAGGTGAATGTAGACTGTGACATTCTAAGCAGCAGACCTCAGCTTTGAATACTTGGTGTATTTTGGTATCAGTGGATTTCACAAAGGCTCTAGACAAAGCAGGACACACAGTCTCTCTCATAGGAGCTCCTCTTGCTACCACTAAGCAAAAGCAATACTAACCAACACATCAGCATGAATGGGAGGTATCCCAATAGAATCTTATTTACAAATGCAGGTGATATCTGGATATGGGATCTGGACCATAATATTTTGACCCCAATCTAGAGGATTTAATTAATCTTTTAATAAATTAAGTGGAATGACTAAGCTAGGCTGCACTCCACCTTTATAAGAAACCTCACATCAGTAAATATCCTTAGTTACTTATCAAGCATTGTGCCTAGGGAATGATTTCACCAGCAAGCTGAACTTGAGGCTAGAATTTATAGTTATCATTTCATTTAGCATGCAGTGTTAATCACAATTAAGAGCCTGACTACTTAACTCAGCAGTGTACGTGGGTCTGGGCCTAGGTCTACTCTTAGTAACTGTGTCGTATCACCATTAGTTAGTATTTCTGGACCGTGTTTCCTTCTCTAGTTCCCTCATAGAAAGTGGGAATAATGATAGTTGCAATTCTTAGCATCATTTTGATGATTAATGAGCTGGTATTATAGATGGAGTACTTAAAACAGAGCTCTGGCATAGAAGTAATTAGTAAGTTTGAAGTAGGAGTGGCAAAGACCATCTTTCTTTGACCTTGACCCTCATTCTATTTACCATTAAAAAAAAAAAAAAAGAGGTGTTGTACGCTCTCATTTCCTATATAAAATCTTTGTCAGAATTTTTCACTTTTTAATGGGATTTATCTCTGGAGGACCACTACCAGGCATATTGGATGAAGATATCCCTCTTCCTGTAGGTCTATCAAGTGCTTCATGCCTTTGCTCACAGACACACATAGCACATGGCACTATACTCAACTCGGTCCCCGCAGTCATGCTGTCCAGGAACCTTCGCAGAAGGTTATTATTATTCTTCCCTCCTTTCACTCTGCTTTTGGTGTGGGATGACACACTAATAACATAACTTATTCCATGTAAGTGCATAACACCTGGTGGAGGCATATCCCTCCCAGATAACTAAGTTTTACCAGGATACATTTCCTTTTCTTCCCAAAAAGGAGTCACTCAGCGTTAACAATTCAGTATGTAGGTGGTAGGATAATTTATGGATAGAAATATCCTTTACCAGTTTCATATGAATAGGTCCCTCAGAGGGTATTTAAGGTGCTAAGAGCTTCCATCTCCACCTTTCTGAATCTTGTGGGAAAAAAAATAATCAAGATTCTCTTTAGAACTGAATAGAAGAGCTGAAAGTGGCCCTGATAACAAGCAACTAAATTCACTTTACTTTTGATGACACCATCATTAACTTATCAGCCTTATATTTCTGTCCTGCCATTTAGGATGACCAAACCCCACTCCACATTTCTGCCCGACTGGGGAAGGCAGATATAGTACAACAGTTGTTGCAGCAAGGAGCATCTCCAAATTCTGCCACAACTTCTGGCTATACCCCTCTCCACCTCTCAGCCCGAGAGGGCCATGAAGATGTAGCTGCATTCCTGTTGGATCATGGCGCATCTTTATCTATAACAACAAAGGTAAGATAGCAAATCTTGGAACCCAACTCTCTTCCCCAAAATACATCCTCCTTATAAACTTGGTGAGGTAGCAAGTACTAATGCTATGTTTGGCAACCCTGGGGAGGGCTAGTTTACAGTGTGCATAAATGCATAGTGTTTGAGTGTAGTATTAGTATGTATGTGTCTTCTTAGTTTTTTAATAACTGTCCTCTGGTGAACTTTTACTGATATCTAACATCAGTCATTTTTGCAAGTTATTTGATAGATTTAAATAATGTTTTAAAAAAAACAACCACAAATTCTCTTGCATTTCAATTCTACAAAGCACATTATTAAACCTCAATTTATGTTTTTGTAATATTTTTAAATCTGGAGGTGAAATTTGGGTTTGTTCATTATTGATCTTTCTGTTATTGTCTGATTCATGCTTTTTTAAAAAAAATTCAACTTTAATTCCTTAGAGATGTAACCTTCCACAGTTGATCTGCTTGTACAGGTGCAGAATGTAACATTTAGAGCTCATTTTTCTTGGAATACTATGTAAGACTTGCAGGTGTGACCACAAGACAAATTGTCCTATGGTTTGTCTTAGAAAGCTAGAAGTTGGTATTGTACCCGACTGTTAGAATGCAGATAAAAAGCTTCAGTATGTGATCTGTGCAAAAGATAATTATATTAATTATAAACATTTGGAAAATTATCTGCATTAATAACAACTACCTCAAACTTCACCTTCCATGACTATAGGCTCTGTAGTAGAATTAAGGTCCCCTGTTCCTATACCTCATTTACATGATTCTTGGTGGAGTTTGAGTACCCCCAGGCCTTCTATCATGCCAACTACCCATTGTCCCGTGTTAGTTACAGTTTCATGAGGTTTACTGTGATGATGATCTGTCAGTCTCATGCTTGGGGCCTTCCATGATAGTGTATGCTACCTGGATAATTGATAACCAGAACCTTGTAGAAGTTGAGAGCTACTCAAGTTTATAGTTCTCGCATACTTATTAGGCTAGACAAATGTGCTCTTATTCAGTTACCATGGAGGCTAAGATGAGAATGTTTCACTACTACTGCTAACGACCAGAGTGTACAAAGGTATATGTGAATAAACGTGAAAATAAGCAAAGACAAAGAGAAGGGACTCAGGCTGGTGATGTGGTATTACAGGATGTCCAGATCTACCCTGAATTTTGCTAAGCTCTTCAAATCCAAATTGAGCCTAGAACCTTGTAACCCATTCTTCCTATAATATGAGATCCCATAATGGCCTTAGGATACCATCCAGATCCAACTTTCCCCTGTTCTCCTAGTCTGATGTTTGCTTAGTCACAGAAGTAATGGCATGTGTGGCTTAGTCATTAGAGGGAAATAGATATCTCAGTAGGTACTCTGCTCATCTTTGTTCGTAAAAGCATCTTTGTTACCTACCAGTTTTGGTTCTTACATAGGGACTTCTCTTCATCACTAGAATAATTTATCAGGTCCAGAAAACTCCTGCCTTTGAATCATCTTGTTGTTCATTATTTTTGTGTTCCTTTTTTCAGAAAGGATTTACACCTCTTCATGTGGCAGCAAAATATGGGAAGCTGGAAGTAGCCAATCTCTTATTACAGAAAAGTGCATCACCAGATGCTTCTGGGAAGGTATGAGGCCATCAGTCCACCTGTGACAGGCCACTGCCATGCTCACAAAATAAACATTTGTGAATGTTCACCACCCACTGAATTAATAACTAAGCCACATTTAAGTCTCATAGGATGAAGAGCACTTGGGAAATTGGAGGAAAATGATGGGGCCCAACTATTGTGGAAACTGGATTGTTAACAAGACTTTTTGTTGTATCAAATCTAATCCCACCTCCTAAATCTAGACTTCAGATGTTCAAATGCTTTTGACACTGGTTGTTGTTTCTGCATGTGTTTTCAGAGCGGACTAACTCCACTGCATGTAGCTGCTCATTATGATAATCAGAAAGTGGCCCTTCTGCTTTTGGACCAAGGAGCCTCACCTCATGCAGCTGCGAAGGTACCTGTTGTTCTACAGAATGAAGAGACTGATGGGCACTGCCCATCAGGTCTCTGTGTCTCTACTTGTACTTCATCTGTGACACCCTCCTCATTTAGATACCACTTTAGAATCACAGAAAGTATAAGCTCCTTGAAAAATCTGTATCTTCAAGTATTTAGCCAACTACCGTGATAGATACTCAATAAGTATGTTTTGTCAATAATTCCTTAAATATCCAGAACATCCTGCGCCTGAGGAGGAAAAGAAGTTGAAGTGCTTTTCATCCAGATTAAAGGCATACGCAGACAACCAGAATGAGAAGGTGCTAATGTGTCAAAGTTATAAAATACGTGCTACATTTTCCTGGCCATAAGCAGTCCCTTCTCATTCTTCATTTATGTTTATAAAATAGGATGGGAGGTTTTGCTTATCTGTTTTTACTATTGCCAAAGAGAATCTGTATTCTTACTGTTTGGGCATTTTTGAGCGATAGTGAACCTAGGTTTCTCAGAAAGTAGCATAGAGTAGATGATTTTCTTATTTCTCTACTATTCTGATCTGGGGCAAATCATAAGGAAGACTATATACAAATAGGTGAATAGAATGCTGTTGGTTTCATACATTCTTGTCAAGCAGGTAGCTATGATCAGAGAAAACTAAAATGCTACAAACTACAATTTAAATAGCATTTTTTTTTTCATTTCGCATTTTTGGGGGACTCTAGCATCCCTAACATTTTTCACATGTTTTATCTTCCCCTTTGAACAGTGACAGTGCTCTCCTCTAACACTGGTGTTCAGATCAAATCCTTTCTTAGCACAGAATAATTTTGACTATTCCAGATTACTTTGGAAATTTTAAGAAATAATATTTTCAGACACTTTTACCACTAAGAGTATGTAAATATATCTCTCTGACAAATATTTCTCCTCAAACGCTTATTCTCTATCTCTCAATGGTCTCTTACCAGAATTGTACCCACTGAAATCAGCAATTCAAAGTTAGCCTTCATTCATTTCAACTAAATGTGATTTCATCTTAATGTGATTCCTACCCTCACCCAAATAATTTCTAACCCTGACAAGTGCTCTTCTTATTGAAAAGTTAGACCTTAATCTAAAAGGTGAAATTAACCTAAGCAAATGTCCATTAAAGGAATAAGGGACCAGCAAAATGGGATTATAGAAATCATGGTATATGGCTCAGTGTTAAGAAATTCTACATGTGTAACAACATGCATGAATTACAGAGACTCCATGCTGGAAAAAAAAAGCAGACAAAAAAAAAAGGACCAATAGAATCAGGAAAATGAATGCTGCTTGCCAATGTAGCAAAAGAGGAAGCATAAGAGAACAGCACTAGTCTATTGATAAGACAGTGGTAACTCTTCCTCACTTTGTATCCTTGGTTCTTAAAGAATGTGAAGATTTTTTCTAGTCTGTTCAACTATTACTTGGATTTGCTACTATATTTTCTTCCTGATACATGTTGTATAATGTGATGTGATTTTAGAGAATAGGGATGTGGAGTGTTGCTGCTGAAAACAGTAGTTAGGCTTCTGTACTCTATTTTAAGCAAATGTACTTCCCAAGGAAGGATACTCTGGTATAAAGAGAATTGACTTGAGTTCATGTATAACCTCTGCTCTAAGGACAGTGATTTATTTGTGAATTTTAACTTCCATAATATGCACAGTGTATTTATTGATATAACTCGGTATAGAATGTGAACATTCTTGGAAGAAAGTGATGTAAATATATTAAAAATTAAAAAAATTATAATTGCTTTTGTATTCATAGTAAAAGCTCAACTGAAAACTACTTTGTTACATCAAGAAGAAAAAATATTAGGACTATTCTAAGAGGTTCTTGAATCTCACTGTTTTATTTCTTTCTAATAAAGTCATCTGTTTCCTTTAGTATGTCATGTAAGAATCATTTTACTCTCCAGAAGTTAGAAATAATTTAGGAAATTCAGGAAATTTCATTAAAATTCTCAAGATAAACAATTACTTGAAATATTTAAGTCTTTCTAAAGTTAACTTTTCATTCTACTAGACAATGAATTGTTTTCCTCTTGCTTTGTACTTTCCATTGTATCTCAAGTAAGGATCTCAGGATAAGCCATTCATTGATAATGAGTAACTTGTCTGGAGTTGGTGTGCTCATAAAGAGATTCTAGAGCTTCTCTTGTTCAGTGTTTTTAGGATCTAGGGTTTTTGAGTGGAATTAGAAGTCCTTTTGAGGATTGTTACATCTCTGAGGATGGTGATCTATCTTATCTCTTAGGGTTGAAAAACAACTGAAGTTTATGTCAGCAGCAAAAACAAAAAGAGATAAGATTCATAATAAGAAACTAAATCCTGATTTTATCTTGCTTTACATACCCTATTAGCTAATGTTTGACTAATTGTATCACTTATCACTCCTGTGTAAATTTTTTTCTTTTATGCAGGGTGGGGATGGTAGTCAAACTACTCACCCTCTCCTCTCACTCACAGAGTTGGGGTTCAATCCAAAGCTATGCCTTCTACTCTAAAGACATCTCTGAAGGGTGTGTTCCTAGCAGAGGGTCAAATACTTCTCAGGTCAGTTGGAGTTTCCAGATGGCATTTTGTCAAAACTAAAATTAGGGATAGAAAATGTTCAGCCCTGGCTCATTCCATTTGGCAGAGCCTGGTTTCAGAAAAAGTTTAGATGTGATGTTTCCTTTCATGGGGGTGCTCTCCAACAGCCTCAGTCCTCTTCAGTGGACTATAGAAAGGTCCTATGAGAAATGCTGTCATGCTAGGACTTGCCAGGCACTTATAAATGAGGGTTAATTGTAGTAAACAGGCTGATCAGTGGGGTAGCAGCACATATCTCCCTCTCTGTTGTTCTGATGTCTCCATAAGGCCTAGAAAGATTCTGACTCATCTGTTATCTAGATCTAGATCCCATTACCAAATATAAATCCTCTGATCTTATGATCTGTTTTAAAAGCTCATTCAGATTTACAATTGGCACATTTTATATGGTAAGTCATGTCCATGTCCTAATATAATATTGAGTTCTCTTAACTGTGAACCATGAATACATTGCCCAAGAGAGAAAGGACTATCCTTTCTCAGGATAGAGGACTTTGACAGTTCCTGAGGCACAGCAAATTAACAGTTTATCAAAGGAATTTTAGTTGCTTCTACCTCTGAGCATCAAAGGTCAGCCAAAAGGAAGCATTTAATGTTCTTAAAATGCTAGTAAGCTTGATTGAAATTGTGAGGATTTATCAACCATTTTGAGGCATTATAGATACAAAGACAAATTTATACTTAGGAAGAAACACAGTGTATAGCTAAGGTAATTAATAGTAAATATTAATTTCTAAAATAGCTAATAGCTATCTCTAGGACTTTTACTGAAGTCAGTAGGATGAGAAATAGATGTAGATGGGGAGAAGAAGTCAAAGACTCTGTGAGGATATGACCCTTGAGCTAAATTTCAACTAATAGATATTAGCTCCAAGAGAATTTGGAGGAAAACATTCTTGGAAGTCTAAAGCAAGACAGTAACATGAGCTGTGTGTTTTTGTTTCTGTGTTTTTTTTTTTTTTTGGGGGGGGGGTCAGTTAAACCAAAGCAGAGAATAGAAATGTGGGTTTCATAAGAGGCAGAGGGGCAAAATGAGAATAGATTCCAGATTAAATTACCATGGAAAGTAAAATTTTCAACTTGTAAGTAATAGATGGCCATTAAAGGGATTTTTTCCTCCCCCCACCCCAAAGAGATTTTAAAGGTAAAATGTCTGAACATGCTGAAGTGGGGACAGAATGTTTGTTGTTTTCTTCTTATCTTCAATTTAAGTAAAGCAAGTAATCATTGATCATCTACTAACATGACTGCCTACAAGAAAAAATTCTGTAATCCTTTTGTATAACCAGAAGGTCTCTGACACTTTAATTATATTATCTATAGTATGTGTTCCACCTTAGGAATGGGGGGAGTGGAGTGTGGACTTGAGAGCCCCACAGTAAAGGCACTGCTTGATTTATCGGTGTTTAGTTGCTTAAACAATTCTATCTTTTAAACCCTCAAAGAAAATCACTAGAAGGGAAACATGCTATCTGAAGGTTCTCTGCACACATTTTTATCTTGGCGCTGGGCATGTGACCGAGTGATTTATGTTGACAGAATGGTTATACGCCACTGCACATCGCTGCCAAAAAGAACCAGATGGACATAGCGACAACTCTGCTGGAATATGGTGCTGATGCAAACGCAGTTACCCGGCAAGGAATTGCTTCCGTCCATCTTGCAGCTCAGGAAGGACATGTGGACATGGTGTCACTGCTCCTCAGCAGAAATGCAAATGTGAACCTGAGCAATAAGGTAACCTTGTTCTTTCTCTATAAAGCATAAAACATAACACAACTCATCCCCCAGGAAAGTACTAAGAGGTCATGAAAAATCAAATCAAATAGAAGATATAATGTGTGATATTGCTTGAACATGTTTCCAGAATATTATCCCAACAAAAACTTGAAAACAACCTGTAAATAAAAAGACAGTAGATTTCTGAGCCTTGAACATTTGTTCTCCCTTCCTTTCTGACCCAAAGCCTCTGTCACTATGCTCTTCCAGATCCTCAGTTAGGCCAAGAAGCATCCTAGCTTGACTTCCTCTTTGTACGAATTGACGCCGGAAGTACTAGAGGAGTCAGTGCTATGTGTCGCATGCTGGCTTTGTCCAATCCAGATGTCAGTTGGGACAAAGAATTCCGCAAAACCCCTGTACAAACTGGGTCACAATGGTCCGTACAAGTTCCACTCCGTGAGTGTAGATTACCACCAAACTAAAGAAAGGAGGTTCAGCCTTCTAATTGAAATAGTTCACTCTAAAGCTGCCTAAAATGAAAACCATCCAGAAGAAGTCCATAGTTTTCCAGCCAACCAGGAAATATTTCCACTCTAAATGCACAAAATCATGCTGGTCTATTCTGTTGGAGTTTACACTAATTACTATTTTGAAAAAAATTAAAAAGTAAGATAATGGCTGATCCATAACTGCAGATCCCATCAATTAGAGAAGATAGCCCCATAAAAAGGAAGTTCACAGGACTTTTACTAAAACCATGAAGTTCTGTAAAAATAAACTTTTAGCCAATAAAAACAAAATAGTGGTTATTAGGAACTAAATAGTGGCTAACTGAAGGGAAGGGTAAATGTTAATAGAGTAAAAGGGGTCAACTAAATGGTGATGTGTGGAAACTAGAATTCTGGTAATGAACACAAGTTAGTGTATGCAGATGTTGTTTTTATTTTATTTTTTAGAATAACAAAAATATTTTACTAAAACATAAGGTCAAGAGAAGTTTCCATACAAGTCATGCAACATGATCACAAGCTTTTTCTTGAAGGGAAGATTATAAACTTGACAGCAAATCACACTGTTATTAGTGAGATCTGTGATGTTTAATGTTCCCATTTTGGTTCATTCAAGCATGTCCATCTACAGTGTCTAAATAAAGTTAGATTTGGCTAGAGAGAATATTCTGAAGAACTGTCTATCATTGCAACTAGATTGTCATATAAAGGGAGCTAGAAGACCATACAATTATAACTACCCATATGCTTATATAAACATATTGCAAAAATCCCAATGACAATTGTAGCCTCTGCTCATGCATTACAACAGTGAAGTAGGCTAGAGCATAGATTTGATAATGGACATTTAGTCACCAAAGGACACAGTCTGGGCTTTTATTCTGTAATGTTTCTAAGACTATACCCCTTAAATGCAAGAAAAAAGGAAGTCTTGCAGAGCAGGAGAAGTGATACACACTTGGTCATGAGATCAATTTAAATATTATTCATGGTGCACAGCCGAGTCCATGCTCCTGCTCTTTCTGTGGCCTGCACTTCCTTGATCTTCCTCTGCTCCATGACTTAATCTGCTAATGGATCATCTGGAATGGGAGGACTTAGCAAAACCTGGATCAAAAGCAGAACTATGCTGATATGCAGTGCTGGAGACCACTTATCTTGCAAAATATTTAGGCATATTCTTCTCAAGTTGTCTATGTTAGAATGACAAATTTTGGTCATGAAACATACTTTCAGAATATGGTATTCTGGAAAAAATAGTTCAAGTTTATATGTCCTCCCTCAAAGGGAGCTATCCTGGGAGCCAGCAACGCCCATATGAAAATGATAGGTGTTGCTTTGATCTGGCTCTGCTTTCATACTGGAATTGGTTCTGCCAGCAAAAGCTGGGTTTCCTTGATAATTCTGTCAGGCAACCCGGTCATCTTGTCAGATCCAGAGGTCAGCCTGTGATCTTGTCTTCAGCTACATAGCCTCACCTGCAAGAGTCAGCCCAGGTTCCACAGATGTTGATTTTAAAGGCTGAACACCTGAAACTTAAAATAGTGTTACATATAAACCCCTAACACTTCAACTTTAAAAAAGTTAACTAGGAAAGAACAAAAACAAATAATTTTGTTAAAATGTTAATTCACCAAGCAACATTATTACTTCAGCAAACATACCACTTAAGAAGTTGTAAATTGTGCTATGTTGACTCATTCCTCAAACATTTGGGGAGCACTGACTCCTTGCCTGATTCATTTTTTTTAACTCCTGGGTTACAAAGAATGATAGGAAACAATGTGACTCCAGAGTTCCTCTTAATAACAAAAATTTACAGTAGTTGTTTTATTAAATAGGTTGAAAAGCTTATTAGCTTACGTGTATTGTCTTTGCTTGTGAATTAGCATTTCCAAGAAAATTGGAAGTTTTTGCCAGGATTCTTCATATCCTCCTGCCTTTTTACTTGACATTCTCAGTGAAAGGACTCCAAAATTTAATGAAGCAAAATTAGTGAAATTAGTGAAAATCTAATCTGTAATTGACCAGAGACATGTTAATAAGTCTCTTGTTACATGTATCAAAAAATCTGGATATACTAAACTACCCATTAATACCTGAGCCTAAAATTCCCCCCTAACACAAGTCAAATGTTTCAGAGTCTTTCCAGACAGGGAAATCCACGCAAGTGTTCCCTGAATTCTTGATAATCCAAACTCCTAACACTTAGTTGGTAATGGCATAGCTGTGACATATCTCCACTTTAGCTCATATTTTGGAGTAGTTTCAATATAGAAATAATTTTATGGTGACAAGGAATGACTTAAATATTTTTGACATATGTGGCCTGTGGTTTGAAGTCACAAAAAGTTTGAGTCCAAAGTCTGATTTTTATGAGATTATGTGAGCCTCACGGTCTTCCTCTAGTAAATAAAGACTAGAATATTTGCTCAGTAGAAATGTTGTGAGCACAAACTAGACAACATTCAGTACCTACAAAGTGTTAAAAAAAAAGAAAAAAAATATTAATTTTGTACTATTCAATATTTTGGGGGGGGGAAAGGTTACTCTGCCCTACATTGAATTCCCAAGGTTATAATTTGACAAATTCTGCATAATAAAAGACACATCTACTACAGCAGAGAAACTTTTTTCAGTTTGTGACTTGAGAATCCTTTCAAAATAAGCACATTTTTTCCTACAGTGCCAATTTGCTTTTCTTATATACTTCCTAAACATCCTTTCTAAAAAATCAGTTGCAGTATTAATGAAAAATCACAAAACCATTTCACAAAGTCAAATCAAGATTTATTTGAACTTTTGAATTTTCTACATACAAATGTGTATAAACTAGTCTTATAACTAGTGCAAAATTTAACTTGTCTTAGTGAGGTAGAGAACTTAAACTCCAAACTGAAGGATGTTCCTGTTTCCACAAAACTGTATTTTCTCTGTGAGCTAAGAACATTGTATATCATTGTTTCAAAGGTAGACAGTTTCAGTGTATTTGGTACCAAGTACAATGTGAATAACATTTTTTTCTTTAAAATTCTCCAGTCCACTGCTTATAATCCAACCTTGAATACCTAGCATTTTTTAGACTGAAAATACTTTAGTAGGGGATTTCTTAGGGTTTGTTTTGCTAGACCATATATTAGCAAGAGAATTCTGAAGACCAAAAGATAGACGTAGTAAACCAGGGAAACATGGACATTTCAAGCTATATTCTAAATAAATTACATACAAGCAGATACACTTCCAAAGGAATTTAAAAACACATCAGGGGCTTGTCACTATTATACACATTGTACTTATAGAACTTTAAAGAACTTCACAGAACATAAAAATTCACCAGTATAAAGGCATTTGTAAATCTTTGCACCCTTTCTCAATTATTATTTTCTGTATAAAATATCAAATAACCCTTGATGTGAAAAACAGATAACCAACAAAACTTTATGATATGATAAGGAATTCTAATGTTCTATCACTTCTTGAGCTGTTAGCATCTGAAGATCAGTTACTGTTCCTTTATTCTTCCCACCTGCCTAGCCCACCTTCCCATTTAATGCTAGATTTCATTTCCTTGTTAAAAAATAAATCATAAAGGAAAGATTTAGCTTTCATGAAAATTTATGTTGAACTAAACACTTTATTGTTTTGACTTATTTATTTCCATACCAGCAGCTGCAAGTAGTTTTAAGAGCCACCAAAGTTACTGCTGAAATGTATTGGCATGATTTAATTTTCGTCTTGAAGCTCTTATTTTCCCACATGAATTTTTCAGATCACAAGTACCTAAATTTTTCTACACAGCTAATAGAATTTTAAAACAAAACTGTTGCTGTTTGAAGTAGTCATGAATTTGCTATTTCAAATAAATCCCAATTTTTAAATGAGCAAGGTTGAAATCCTATAAAAGATTAATAACAACTTCTTAACTCCAACAAGGCTGTTTCAAGCACGACACTTATTTTTAAAAATCTCTGCTATTGAAGTCATGAGTACAATAAATTTCTTTTTAATTTATCCAGTTTACTTAAAAAATAATTGTTTTGTTCCTCCGATTCAATTATCAGTTAAATGATTCAAGTGTCAGATGCTTTATACTGGTTATATAAAAGTTAAAGATGCAATTTTTTGTGAATGAGTTCAGTGGTTTGAGGAAAACAGACAAGAAAACAGTGTTTAAATAAAGCTTAAGATCTTCCTGGCAGAGATGAGCATGTGGAAGGTGTGCAGGTAAATGTACTACGGAGGTCCTTTGGGAAGCGAAGAGAGAGGGGACTTGGGAAAGTTGGAAGTGAATCTAAGCCAGTGCTTGAATGGATAACCATGTGGGCAGTATAAATGTGAACAGGTGCATATCCCAGAATATAGTTCCCCATTTTTTATGAAAACCACTAGCTAAGTATCTTCAGAGCTTTAAAAAGTCACAAACTTAGAAGAGGGGACCATGCAACTTCTATTAAATTCTGTGGCTGAAATGTTTGTTTTCGCTAAAGTAGAACATGGAACATTGTTCTATGATTATGTCAGCGTTTGTGTGGTGCCAATTTTGCCACTGGCTTATTTTTCTTGGATTTCAAATGACTGTATCAGTCCTTCTTTTCACATTTCCTCTTTATTCAGTTTGAGTGAGCTTCCTTTAAAATTCTATAAGCACTATTTAAAAGTCATGAGCAAATGACTCTTCTTGAGTCCTATAATTTGTTTTACAGAATAGCAGCCCCTAAATAATTCATGTTTGACATCTAGGGCTAATGCTACATTTGAATCACTCCTTTTCCCTGACAAACTTGACAACCTGATGCTCTCATTGTACAGATGCTGAAGGGGGCGGGAGCATACCAAGACTGACTATAATGATTTCTGTGCTCATAATGGGTGAAAGGAGAATCAGAAAGCATCCAAATCAATTCAAATTCTTTTACATATCATTTATGGAAAGATACAACTACAGAAGTTTTTTTTAATGTTTTTTGTAAATTTTTTAATCCAGAAAAGACTCAATGATTTTTCTTTTTTTTTTTTTTTTGCCACTAAAACAACCTTGTGGTCTACATATTCTGTAATAGAGTTGGTTTCAAAAGTTCACTCTCATTAAACCCATATAGCATGTAAGTGACCTGGAAATTCTCATAGCATACTTCAGAGGCCATCTTATCCAGAGCAATATACAGAAATTATTTGTTAAAATTAGTAGTTAGGTATTAAGATTTAATGGAGAAAATATTAGATGTCAATACTTGCTTTGTAACAATTTTAATATCTTCTGCTAAAGCTAATGCTATTGGCACTGTATGAAATTTCCTAAATAATTTTGTTAAAAATGTATTTTTTAAATACTAGTAGTAAAGCAGGTAGGAGGAAAATGATATAACATCTGGGATTTATTTTAAAATACCTCCACAAAGTAAAAAACAAGGAAATAACTTTGAATGAAACTCATACATAAAAACTTTGGTCATTGCTGTCTGTGATGAAAACACAGGTTAAGTCCATGCCCTTCTCATTTGAGTGTATTCAAAAAAATTTTTTTCAGCCTGTGAAGATAGCAATGCTGACACAGTGCTGGCATATAAAATTATTCTATAGAATTTTCCACATGGCAATACTAGACTCTGCTTTAATATGCATATGTATTCCCCCCCCCAAAAAAAAAAACCAAAATGACTGTACTTTGAATCTTTTGCAGAGCGGACTGACCCCACTCCATTTGGCTGCTCAAGAGGACAGAGTGAATGTGGCTGAGGTCCTCGTAAACCAAGGGGCCCATGTAGATGCCCAGACAAAGGTATGCACAAATAATGTGCTGAAGTGTCATTTCATGATGCCTACCACAATTATATAGGAGAAAGCAAATCTAACATCCTATCTATTCTGCACATTATTTCATATGTACATCTGTGCATGGACTCCAAAGTCTGACAGCTTCACCGTTTAGACTACTAAAGGTAATCTAAAGGCAAAGCAGTAAAGGGAAGAGAGTAACAATCTCCTCTCTCAACTCCACAGATCCTGGTACAGCAGAACTGTCCTCTAAGGACAGAGTATGGAGTCTTGTGCCATACTTAATTTCTGTGATCAACTGAAAAAAACGCATATAGAAAAATGTTCTATGTTGGTTTAGACATAATCCATGAAGTAGGATAAATTAATAAATTAAGGGTTATTTGACCTTTGCACTCATGATAAATCCCTTACGGTATGGTTTGTGTGGTTACTAGTATCTCTCTCTACCAAAGTAGTTCATTTCATCATGAAAAAATTTCTGACTGATCTCATAAAACCATGATTTCTACCTAAGGTAAGAAAAATGAATGTTTTATGTCATCAAAGATACAATTTCACATTCATCTTTCTCTAAACGTTTTCTCACAATGCCTAGTTTTGTTCACTATTCATATCAAATCTATCTACCCACAAACATAACTCTTCTATGTATCATCTTTTGACAAAAATATGAATACTTCTGAAAACAAACCACTGTGCATATAATAAGTTCTTATTATGGACATTATTATAGATACTAATAACATAGAAGAATCACGAGGAATTAGTCTGTAAAAAAAAAGGCAAAGCAGACATCAGAACCAGGGTAGATTTTGTTTATATTCTTTATTTTGCTTTAATATTTTCAACAAGAAAAGATTCTTTAGAAATTTGCAACTTCACCCATAATTGTTTTATTTATACACACACACAGGAACTGGGTGGGGAGGGGACTGATTCTTATGTGTTTTGGTTAACTGTTTATAGAAATTTGTTATGCTGGTTTAAATGTGAAACAATGAGAAAAATGGGCAGATGCTGCTCTTGACTATTCCTTACCAAGATTTATTGCTGTTAGTCAGAAGTAATTTCTCAAGTCATATCTCTAGGTTTATATTTTGCAGGTTACCAAAGAATATGGGTATTTGTGTGACCTTTGGTAAATGGAAGAACCCCTTTGTTTTTTTCTCTGAATGCAAATATAATCTTCTTTGTTAGAAGCACATATTTTTATGCAATACTTTGTATTTATGCAACAGCAACACCAGTGTCCTAGATCAAGTGAACATGAAAGAGACTAGATTTTAATGGATAGAGAAAGGGGTGTAGAGGGCTACTATCAAAAAGGTGTCTGTGGCAGTAGTTTACCAGGAGTAGATGGGAGTTATGAAGATAAGTAGAAACTGTACATTAAAATATTTTGAATTAGTCAATTCAAAAGAAAATTAATATAAAGAATTAACCACAAAAGCAATTGAAAATTGTTTCATTCATTTTTTCAATTTGCTTAGGCAAATTGACTAAAACCTTTAAGAGTTCTTTACTATTTATTTTTAACATATTTGCTATATTTTTTTGAGTTGGAACAGTCCCCTACCACTAAAGTTGGAGTAATATACTTAAATTAATTGTACTGAGAACTAATTGGAGATAACTGTTTTTTCCAGTGGACAGCCCACTTCATATTCAAATAAACCCATTTGCTGGAGTCACTTAGTTTGGGCTTTTATAACAAGAATAACAACAATGGGCAAAACCTTTGATGGTTTCAAATGGTTTTTACACTAATATTCTTGCGAGATAGATAGGAAGCTATAACTATAGCATATATTGCAAGGTCATGCTTAGACACTTAACTCCTATGAGCCTCTTCCACTTTAATACTTCTGTGATTCTTATCATTGTCATACACTTTACTAATTATCTACTGCCTTGTATTATTACTTTACAACATCATATTTTTAACCTTAATTTGTATAGTGTTCAATAAAATCTAGCCTGTCTGTCCATGGAACAATCGGACTCCTTGACAAGAAGTCACTTACTCCATCTTTCTAGACTAGCTATCACACCCTCTCTTCTCCCTTCTATCCTGAAAAGTTGTTGTTATAATAAAATGAACTGATGCAAAAGAAAGCACTTTGGGAAATTAAGTCACTATTTGCATGTGAGATAATATTGTTATACCAAAAACTAGCTCTGAGAATTATCAATTATGAAGGATGTTTTTGTTGTTATAAGGAAAAAACTTTTACCACTTTTACCACTCAAGAAGAAAGGTTAAAGAAAAAATTCTTGGTACTGTTTAGGATCGCTGTTACCAGACATATACTATTGATATTTCTCATTAAAAAAAATTATATATATATATATATATATAATTACAGATGGGGTATACGCCACTACATGTGGGCTGCCATTATGGAAACATCAAGATAGTTAATTTCCTGCTTCAGCACTCTGCAAAAGTCAATGCCAAAACAAAGGTAAATTCCTTTCTCCTTTGTATCTACCAAAATCTTTCATTTTGTGTCCAAGAACTTAAGAATCCCCTTCCATCTCTCTTCTGCAGAATGGGTACACGCCATTACATCAAGCAGCTCAACAGGGACATACACACATCATCAATGTCTTACTTCAGAACAACGCCTCCCCCAATGAACTCACTGTGGTAAGAGCAAACCCCCAGCTTGGGGGAAGAGGAAAGACATGGAACTGAGTGTTGGAGTCACCTTACATTTTTCATTGTGTATTGCTCTATTTCTTTTGCTGAGCAGTATAAACAGGTCCTTTTGCTAGACAATGAACAAAAAAGGACAATCACTATATTTCATGAGGTATTCAGAGAGAAAGTTGTGATTTAGCACTTCACATTTAAACACTACTGAGTGTGCTGTCCCTTAGCAGAAAGTACATATCTAAGAAAAAATTGCATGTTTGTTTCCTTGATTGCATGGATTATTTAAAAGCTTTTTGGATATCCTGTGTAGCAGCCCAGTCTCTGCTGTGTGAGCAGGAACAGGTTTGGTGGGTTTTGTTCAAGGAATTTCTCCAGTGAAACAGTATATGACAAGGGCATGGGACTGAGGAGACACCCTATTTTTGTATAGGCAAACATACAGGCACAGACATGTGGGATGACTTGCTAATACCTTGTGCTCATTTCCCTCTCACCAGAATGGGAACACTGCCCTAGGTATTGCCCGGCGACTTGGCTACATCTCGGTGGTTGACACACTAAAGGTTGTGACTGAAGAGATCATGACTACGACTGTAAGTAGTGAATGCCAACTTTGCTACCCTGAGAGTCATCTTGAGGGTCATTTTTCTCCGACTCTTGAGAAACGAGCCTCTTTTCCTCCTCTCATAATCCAAGCACCAAATTTCCAATGTTGTCACGTCATTGCTGGCAGTCAGCATAGCAAAATCTCATTTTTGAAATTAAAATAATTTTAAAAGAGTAAAAATAAATACCTTTTGAAAGACTAGCCAAATAGCTATAGTTTCAAATTCCATGAAAAGTCCATGTATTTATTTTTTTATTTGACATAATTTTTTAGTGAGGTGAAAGAGAGATCTTAACATTCTTTGGCAGTTTAAGAGAGAAGAAAACTCAAAGTTGATTCTTTAAGATTATAAACTTAAAATTATATAATGTATACATTGATATTAGTGTCAAAATAAGTTTTATCTTATAAAGGTATTTATCAGATATAAAAGTACATTATATTTAAATTATAAGAGTAACACTTTAAAAATAAGGTCCAAATTAATTTTTACCACCAGTTTCACTCCTCCATTCACTTAATGTGGAGTTTGCAGAGGAAAAGCAATAGGTTGTTTTATTAAAATTTGTAGTAAATCCTTAGTAGGAGTTCTGGTGATCCTTTTCAGGATGGAAGAGCATCCAATACATTTTTACAAACTGCAGGTCTCTAAGATAAATCCTTTCTCTATAAGCCCATCTGTTGCTTTTGAACTATATCAGAATTTGATTACTTTGGAATGAAGAGTAGATATTGCACCATGCAGAGGCTTATCTGAGTTATTCTTGACTCCATGATTCAACACACAGGTCCGAGATTGACTCTGTACAATGGAAATTTAGGACTCTGGAACATTTGAATTATCAGCTTTGCCTCCTTTTCTCATTCACCACCTTCCAACATAAAGGAAGGCAGAGTTAGCATCTGCAAAAAGTTTGTATTCACAATATTTTATGTCAGAACATGGGTTGAGAGATTCTACAGCCTCCTGAGGTTGAGTTATTTGGCTCTGTACAGAATATTGGAAACTAAGTAATAATCCTGTGATCATAAGAGAGAAGTGTTATAATTCACACAGAAAGTGGTAGCTTTAATAGATTAGAGCAATGATTATAAACCCAGACACTTTTTAACTTCAAGGATGGAACTCGTTAGAGAAAAATTTCCGAATGTGCTGTTTGTATACCTCTTGAGTAGTTCATTATCTTAAAATATATTATTAAGTTATTGAGAAAAGATTTTAGACAAGTGACACTTATACCCTTAATTTTGTAGATGTCTCATGTGGGAAAGGAGAAAGAAAACAAGGTGTTCTACAGTGACCAAGTGTCACATGCTATAAAAGATTTGAAGTTGCTGCAGAGATTATATTGTAGAACTTCTGTTTCAGTGTTAGAGAATTGAGACTTGTCTAACAGTCTAGTAAATATAAATCCTAATTGTCCAATTATAACTCTTTATTATGACTATAGGGCGCAAAAAATGTCTTTGATATGAAAAAAAGCTCTAAAACAAAGTGAAGTTACAAACAGAAAAAATTAAGTTGTACCCTCAAAAAACCTACTAAAATAGAAGAATCTCAAATCTCAAGAAAAGTCTGGTTCTTCATGAAAGACAAAATTTTTCTAGCAGTAGTGCCATTTCACTCTTTGCCATCCATGAGTGGATTGGTGACTTTCTATAAGTGGGGAACACAGGACTCAAGCTAAAAGCAAAGGTCCAGTGTGCTTAATGACAGAAATGAGGTGTCCACCAAATGAAGTTCTCACACTGAAGGGGAAGGATTCATAAAGATTTTTTTTTTTTTTTTTTTTTTTTGAAGACTAGTTCTCACTATTTTTGCCGGTGGAACACAGGCTCTCGCTGCCCGGGGTACCACAGACTCAAGCAATCCCCAGCCTCAGCTTCCCAGGTAGCTGGGATTACAGGCGCACGCCACCATGTCCAGCTATTTTTTTTTTTTTTTTTGGAACTAGGTCTCGCTACGGGCCCCAGGTGGGACTCGAACCGCGATCCCTAGCCCTGGCCGCTTCATAGACTGAAGCTTACAGGCACCAGCCACCGTGCCTGGCCCCAAGTCCCTAAACATTTAGCCTAAGTGGTATTTGAGACTTTATTTCAAGTTGAAACACCAACTTGTTAGCTGTCTTTAGCAGTTGCAAGTACTCTAGCTTAAAAGACACCTGATGCAATTTAGGGTGGAGTCTGTGCTCTTAAGCTGATTCAACATAGGGCAATCCCCACAATGAAGCTTTGCCCAGCCAGCTACTAGGGTCCCAGCCATCATGGTCTCCATAAGCTGACATTAGTTTTTCAAAAACCTTAAGAAGAATGCACCTTCCATATGAATACAGTATATATTGTGGCAAATTTGAAAAATATTTTAGTTAATGACATCACTTGTAGGAGCATAGGAAAATAGAGTGTCCAGAATTTGATACTCAAAAGATACAATTTAAGCTGCTTAAATTGCATTGTTTAAAATGCTCAGTTCCCCCAAGAAGCAACTAGTAGAACATGTCTTTCCATTCTCTAATGAGGGAAACCAGGACTGCAAGGAAAAATAACAGAAGCTAGAGCTGGCTTGTATAGAAAATATGCATGATGAACCTGGATCACCTTGTAATGCCAGAAAGTAAAGAAATGCTCCCTCCCACCAAAATAAGTGAACACTACTCACAAAATGACAGTATATCAAAGGAAAATCAGAATGAACTAAAAGTGCTCTTACTGGCCAAAGCTGGGACAATTTGAGCAAAAATAAATAATATTGATGTAAAACAAAGTTTAAAATCAATGTCTCTGCGTCCATACTGATATCCATAAATGATTGAATAAATGGGGAAGACAGATTTCTCAACAAAATAAATCCCAATTTATGGAAATACTTCATCCTTGAGGATGTGGAACATAATTCCCCACTGCTTAAGTGTAGTTTTATATGAATTTCTGCCAAAGAAAATATTGTGCAAAGATGGGGGATAGAGCAACTCTCCAATGGAAAAGCCTGGCAAAGTTGCCCTCAGCAATGTAACCATGTTCAACATCAATAAGAGCAAATGCATTTGATGGTATATAATCTTGATACGATATAAAAATGGCCCTTCACCCCTATGGTCTACCTTCCTAAAGCATAAAGCCCAGTATAGTCAAGAGAAAACCGTGAGCCATATCTCAGTGAGACACAGTCTACAAAATACCTGACCAAAACAGTGAGCCAAAAAAGTCAGAAGAAAGATAAATACCAGATGTTTTCATTTATATGTGGAATATAGAGTCATCAAACAGAGGGTCAGACAAAGATAAACTTGAGAACCAACCCTTGAGAGCTGACCATGGATCTGAGGCTTCTAGGAAGGAGAGAGAAAGGAAAGGAAGGAGGTGAAGGAAGGAAGTGCAGCACAATGGATTATGGTGGTGGACTATGGTTGCTTTGGTGGTGGGAGAGCTACATTGACCACAACTGAGAGGAGAAATCCTATATTGTCAAAAAATAACAATAATGCAAAATAATGGCACTTGATTTAAAAATGTAAAAATTGTCAGTGTCATTAACAACAAAGATAGTTTGAGAAACTGTCACAGCCATAGGAAAAGCCTAAGGAGGTGCAATAGTTAATGTAATATGCTGTCCCAATGAGATCCTGGACCAGAAAAAGGACACTAGATTAAAAATAAGGCAACTTGGGAATTAAAATATACACATACAGGAAAATACAAAATAAGTGGACTGTACACTCAAAGATATATTGTTTGACATTCTTTGGCTTCTCTTCACTAAAGACTTTTAATGAAAGAGGTGGCAGTTTCATCAGACCCTGAGAAAGTATAGTCATGGAGTAGAAGTGATAGTTCTGTGTTTGCTTTGGCAGCACATATACTAAAATTGAAATGATACAGAGATCAAGGATGACACACAAATTCATGAAGCATTCCATATTTTTAAACTGGACTAAGACCTTCAAAAAAAAATGGACCAAGACAACATCCTCACACTATGTACAAAAACCAACTCAAAATGGATAAAAGACTTAGGTGTCACACCTGAAACCATAATATACAAAGAGAAAAACTTGGGCAAAACCCTCCATGAATTACAATTCAGAAATCCCTTTCTGGAAACATCTACAGATGGCAAAAAAATGAAGGAAAACATAAACAAATGAGACAACATCAAATTAAAAAGCTTCCGTACAGCAAAAGAGACAACAAAAAAACCAAAGGAAGCCCAACCAAATGGGAAAAAATTTTTGCCCGCTACAAGAATGATAAGGGTTTAATAACAAAAGATCCACAAGGAACTCACACAACTAAACAAAAGCAAAACAAAAACCCCAATCAAAAAATGGGGAGAAGAACTAAAAAGACACTTCTCCAAAGAGGAAATACAAATGACCAACAAGCAGATGAAAAATTGTTCAATGTCACTAGCATTAAAGCAAATGCAAATCAAAACCACAATGAGATACTACTTTACACCAGTAAAAATGGCCCACATCCAAACAACGGGCAACAAGTGCTAGCAAGGATGTGGAGATAAAGGAACACTCTTACACTGCTGGTAGGAATGTAGATTGGTCCAGCCATTGTGGAAAGCTGTGTGGAGGAGCCTCAAACTAATGAAAATGGAACTACCATGACCCAGCAATTGCTCTCTTGGGAATCTATCCAAAAGAGACCTCAATGTGGGTACAAAGGGACACCTGTGCTCGGATGTTTACTGCAGCAATATTTATAATTGCTAGGACTTGGAAACAACCTAAATGCCCCAAAACAGACAAATGGATGAAAAAGATATGGCATATATATACACAATGGAATATTGCTTATCAATTAAAAATTTATGGTAACATGCATGTACCTAGAAGAAATTATATTAGCAGAAACGGGTCAGAAAGAAAAAGACAGAAACCAAATGGTTTCACTAATATATGGACAACCAAACAAAAGTACACAATGGAAGGGTTGGGGACCAGCTGGAACGGTTAGGGAGGGGAGGTGGTGGGTGACCCCCAGGGATTAAAATTATGTGAAATGTATATATATATATATATATATATATATATATATATATATATATATATATATATATATAATTTGAAAGAAAAGTGTTAGTTCTTTTCCCTTGAAAAATCACTTTAAGGACTTATATCTTGTCAGCTGGTGTGTTATGATAAGAATTCTTTGCTGTATGATGATTTTGATGTCATTTTGTATGTGGGGTCATTAAGATATTCAATGCTGAGTCCCACAATAAACCAGATGGTTACTTTACAAAGAAATGCATTTTTTTCTCATAAAATTGTATGTTTGTTCACACTAAAGTGACTGCTTCTTTTTCTTTTCTTTTTTTTTTACTACTAGACTATCACAGAGAAGCACAAAATGAATGTTCCAGAAACAATGAATGAAGTTCTTGATATGTCTGATGATGAAGGTATAAAAATATAATATAGTGACTGTATCTTTGTTTCCTGAAGAAAGTCCCTTGCAAAATTGTTTTAAAAGCATGCATTTTTCACACACTTATATTGTTCACTTAAATCATACAGTTCGTAAAGCCAACACCCCTGAAATGCTCAGTGATGGCGAGTATATCTCAGATGTTGAAGAAGGTATTTGTGAATTTTTATTGTGATGAAACTTAACTGCTGGCTTTATCTTCCATCTCTTATCTTTGAAGTTACTAACTTTTCATTTTATCTTGAGATTATTAATTTGTGTATTCTTTAAACAATGTATATTTGGTATTACTGGTTGTCCTTTAGTCTCTTTGAATCCCCTCTCCTTACACCCATTTTCCAACTTGAAAGTATATGTCACTAATTCTCTCGATTACTTTCTATGTGTATCAATGAAGCAGAGAATTGATGTTTTTCTTGTTTTATATAATCTGAATAACTAGCAAAGGAATACATTAATGTTAATAAGCTAAAAACTTTTTTTAATTAAATCACATAACTGGTTTAATGTCCATTCTAAGATCTACTCTAAGCTTTTGTAGTAAGAACAGCTTTTGATCTTGAACTAATAGTTCAACTAAATAGATTGTTGATGATAGATCAACTAAAACTTGACCTGAACAAAACTGCTTTCAGGGGATTGAGGGGAAAAAAAGAAAGAAAAAACTGCATTCAAAATACAGGTTTTCAATGTGAAAAAATGACATCTTTAAGAGTTCTCTGGAAAACTAACATTTTTGCAGTGAATAAATACTACTTATTATAGAGATGGCAATTTTTGGAATTTTACAGAATGAATAATGACATGTTTACTATTGGAATTTCTGTTTATGTTTCTTTCTTGCATCCTCAGACTTTCTAAAACTACACTATCCTCTATTGCTCCTACCATTTGCCATCCTTCATGTAGCCTTTTTCTCTGGAATCAGGCTTAGTGTTGCTAATTTTTCTCTGCCTTTGAGTAATAGTCCATTTTTAAACTGTTCCTTCCTTCTTTACTTTGCACAAATTTCACCAGAAATGACCAAAAATGTCTTAAGTTTTTCAGAGTCTAAAGACTGTAAGTAAGTGTGTTGTATTGGGGACTGCATATCTAGAGAACCTCGTGCCCGGGTGGTCATATCCCAGGGACCTGAGAGGACCTGTTCACTGTTTGTAAATGTTTTGATAAATGTTATGTTTTTAGTTATCATTTTTTTCTTTTTCTCTAAAACATCAACTCTGTGTTAACCTCTGTTTATCCCCAAATGGATAATATTTGTACCATCTTTAGAACTTTAAAAGAAATATACCTTACTGTCATATTATATTCAGTGCCTTCTTATACAACATTTTTAGAGCAATATCCTATGTGCAGAAAGTTAAAAAAAAGTTCTAAAATAAATTTGTATACACAAAAACATTCAAAATTATGTTTTTGAAATGAAATTATGAAATATAATATGACAATAATGGATCTGAAATTTGCTGTCTCTTAACAAAAGTCCCAATAATATATGCATTGATGAGAGGCCAAGTTTGAATGGACTATATATATTAGACTTATATATGTGAACAACCCAATCATTTCAAAAAAGGAGAAATTTTGAATTTTACATTGGAGATAATCTGCTTATCTAGAAATGACACTTATTTCCTTTAAATCTATCCCACCCTGGGAATTTGAGAAGCAAATTTTAATTCTTATTATATGCACCTTTCTTTAAATTCATCAACCTTTACTTTATATGGATATCCAGAGTCTATTGGAGTCAAATGATTTCATAATATCATAGAACTTAACATTGAAAGGGGTTGCTTAAAAGTCATTTACCTGAAAAATAGCCACTTAGTGCTGCTTAGGAGGTTCCTTGCCCACATACTTCAGTGGTGGACTTTATCTAAAACCCTGATTGCCTACTGTATTATCCACATCTCTTATTTAAAAATTCACTTTTACTGAGCATCTTATCATTTCCACTCATTCAGGCTGATCTCCTTGGCCCTATTTAGAACAAAATCTGCTTCCACATTTTTCCAAAGAATTGCTCTAGAGCTGTGTGATGATCAGTCCAATATGTAAAAGCACTTCTAAGATTTCTTCATAGTCTTTCTTTCTCCAGACATCTTATTGCCACTTCCTTTCTTACCATCTGTCAATATCCATCTTGAACTGAGCTGGTCAAAACAGAACACAGTACTCCAGGTGGAGCCATCAAAGCAAAGTGTAGCAGGGCTATTGCTTTGTTCATGGAAGATAGTAAAAACCTTTATGGAAGATGAATATGTTTTTGAGGTATGATGTGTACTTACTTTCACTCATTGCTGTCAGTAAATGTAAGTGTCCCAATATTTTGCCTTTGTGTGCTCCAGTAAGCCACATTTGATGTATTATTTGCATTGTCTTCTGCTGCATAAACAGCCATTTCTATATTACGCTAAACCTCAAATCATTTTGAAATTTTCATTTGAAAAGAACCTCTAAAGCGTCAATGTTACTAGTTCTGATTCATTTGCCTGGTAATCTTGCCAGTGCTTGCTAGGTAGATTCAGTGTTGCCTATTCAGGGTGAGGGAAGATGTTTATTTCCTTAAACTGAACATGCTGGGAATATCTCTCAGAACTAGTCAGAGATCACCATAGTGTACCTTAGAGTGCTCAGGATATCAGCAGCTTTTACATGCAAATAAAAATAATCAGTTATATACTGATTTTTCTTAAGAGAATTTTTCTTAAAAGAATGAGCTTGTAATATGGGAAAGTATAATTTTAACACTAAATTATAAATATTGAATACTATATTAAGGGAATCTTTTCTTTCCATTCTTTTTTTCTTCTTTGTTTTCTTCTCTTTGATCCTTTGTAAGAAATTGGCATAGGTAAAAGAATGTGTGAATTACTTTCTCAAAAAATTTTAGGGAAAACAAGTCTAGACAATGCTATCAATTAAAAACCCAGGGTAACAATGAAGGCAAGTTTGAGTAAAGGTTGAAGCATCAGAAAAGCGAAGCCCTGGAAGAAAGGTAGTTAAAGCAACCTTATCTAAGCCAGGACTTTAAGCTTCATACATACTGGAGAGGGTAGAGAGAGCTGCACAGAGTACTAGCTGATCGGAAAATAGCTTAACATTGTACTCTTTTTTTTTCCAAAAAAAATTACATACACTTAAAATCAATATATGTTCTGAAGTTATGTTGATTCTAGTGTCATTTTCTTACATTTTGTAGTGTAGTTTGTA
Organism: Uropsilus gracilis; assembly: GCA_004024945.1. Taxonomy (NCBI): domain Eukaryota; kingdom Metazoa; phylum Chordata; class Mammalia; order Eulipotyphla; family Talpidae; genus Uropsilus; species Uropsilus gracilis. Next base: position 29,329 of record PVHY01000257.1, read on the forward strand.
ATTAGAAAGAAAAAGCAAACATAAAACAGCAGAAAAGAGACAGAGGGAGGAAAGAGGAAGAGAAAAGGGAGTCAATGGAAAAAGGGAATGCTTAGGGAAAGGAAAGAAAGAAGAAAATTGAGACTCACATTGTCTACAGTTCTGTCCACCTTCCAGGGGATTTCACATTTGACCTTAGTTTAATAATAATTTTAAAGCCAGGCATGGTGGTGCATGCCTGTAAGCGGCAGCCTAGGAAGCCAAGGCAGGGACCAGGGATAATGGTTCGAGTTCCTCTTGGTTCCAAAAAAATAGCTGGGTGTGGTAGTGCATGCCTGTAATCCCAGTTACCTGGGAAGCTGAGGCTGGGGATTGCTTGAGTCTGTGCTACCCTGGGCAATGTGAGCCTGTGGTTCCACGGGCAAAAGTGGCAAGATCTAGTCTCCAAAATAATAATAATAATAATAATAATAATAATAATTTTAAATTCCATAAAATATATTTTGTAAATTTTAGAAAATACTTAAAATGTATTATACTTGCAGAATTCTAGTGAGTTGACTAAAGAACTATAGATGGAACATATAGAGGTGTGGAATTAAATCATGGAAAATGAAAACCAGAAAGGCAGCTCTGGGTGAGAAAAACCCTTTCTGGAAAGAGTTATCTAATTAGCTACTAACCAATTTGATAAGGTTGTAAAATCTCTTTCAGGAACTTGCGGATGTGGATATTAAACGAAAAATGTAAGATGCTAAGTTCCTATGTGGTAGAAATCTCAGGAAAGTATAAGTTAGAGCTCTGACAAAATATTAAGATTTCCTTAGATATTAGAGAGGCATGAAGAGTGAGCAGAGTCATGCTCACTCACTTTTGTGCCAAATTGAGTAGCCATTGGAAGCTACAATGAATTAAAATACAGATTTCAGAGATCTGAAAGGGTAGATCAGGGTATTATCGCTCTTGCTTTCCAGTACACTGCTGAGGAGACAGAGCTCCTGACTCAATAAGTATTGAGTGAGTTGCCCAGCCAGTTTAGTGACAGATCTGGACAAGCGCTCAGATCTGGTAACTTATATGCAAAGATCTCTTTCCTGGCTACTTCATCTTGATCTGTTTCTTTATGTAGTAAGTCCTCACTTCACTGATAGGTTTTTTTGAAACTCTGACTTTAAGCTAATGTTTAATGAAACCAATTGATAGAAATCAGAGTTCAGCCCTGTGGCATACTTCTCATCACAAAAACATCACCTAACTGGAATAAAGAAACAAGATACTTATAATATTAATCATCCGTAGCCATTCACTTGCCAACCTGCTTTTTGCAGTTCAAATTTGTAAGTAACCCATGTTCCCTATCTCATCAGCTCTGGGCACAAGGGAGGAACCTGGACAGAATGTCCTTCCACACCAGAGCACACCCACACACTCAGAATAGGACAATTTACAAATGAATCTAACATGTACATCTTTGTGATGTGGGTAAATATCAGAGTCACCAAAGAAAATCCAGACAGACATGGAGAAAAATTGTAAACGTCACACAGACATTAGCCCCAGCCAGGGACTGATTATTTTTTCTCATCAATGTTATAATGAAAGGATGTTGAATGAAATGAAGTTATTCAAAGACCTGTTATATACAGAACCCAAGAAAGCTGTAGGGAAAAAAAATGTATGTTTAGGGAAAAGAGCAAATATGCTCTTGGAAACTACAACAGAGATAATTATTTTTTAAAGGTAAGACCATGCTAGAAATATTATACCCTCCTCTATCGATCTTGACAAAGGAAATATGCAGACCAAGACACAAAACCAAATAAAATACATATTGACATAATTTATAATCAGTTTTTTAAGAACTAACAGCAAGCATTTTTAATAAATATACCGGAGTTTTCTCAATTAGGAAAGAATAAGTACAATTTGTCACAGCACAATTTGAAACTCAAAAAAGTAGGAGAAATTTGTTTGGAACACATGAAGCTAAATAGCAAAAAATCCAGCATGAAAATACCTGCTGGGAGGTATTTTCACTAAATTCCTCCTAGTCTCATTCTCCTAATCAATAAGCAAGATTATTATAGTATCAATAGATCAGGACAGGAACCTTGGAGATTAGACCCTAGAGTTCAATAGGATTATTATTATTATACAGAAATTGTTTTTCATTTAAAATGGTCTTGTTTAATAAATAACTCATACTGTCTAGCCTTTCACCTCATATTTCTCTTTTTACAATGGTCTTTCAAATAGGCATTCCATAGTTGCATGTGACTCTCAGCAGTAAAATCAAAATGATAAGTTTGAAACAGGAGAAGCAAAGATCACACCTGAATTTCTGTTGTTCCCCCCCCCCTCCGTTCCTACTGTCGTACAAGTATACAGTACATGTTTGGTCTGTTGCATCAGTAGAGGGTGACTTAAGAGAAAGGGTAGTTCCACAGGTTTTAAGAGTAGGTGGGATAGAGAAAATTTTCATGCCATACTTTTTCCTTCTGTTAAACACCTTGTTAGAGGCAATTCTGGGCTATGTACTAAATTGATAAACAGCTTTATAATGACACCCAAGGAATATCTGTGACTACTGAGGAATTTCTATTAAACATAAAATGTGGACTGGAATAGAGGCCTTTATTCAGCTATTCAATCTCTGAACCTGGTGCATGGTTTTTATCCACACTACCACTCCACCCACAGCATAGTGAAATAAGGTGTTTGTGAGCAAACGGTCCCCTAACTACAACTAGAAAAAAAAACAAGTATATTTTTCACAGGAAATTTTACCTGATCCTCCACACTATCCACTTATTCAGCCAGGTACTGAACATTTCCATTTTGATTTACATGGATATTTTATTTTGTCCTGCTTTAAATATCCCTCCAAAATGGTTTCTTCCCTCCCTTCTCCATATCAGTAAATGGCTCCATCATCTAGACCAGTATCTGTGATATTCAGTCTCTCAGCAAGTGATATCATCTGTGTCTTCTGTTATCTCAACTTTCTTTCTCTCCTTCCCTGTTGTCATTGTCCTGACTCCATCCACAGACATTTCTCCCATGGAAGGATGCAGGAGCCTCGTCACAGTCTTCCACTTCTATTCTTCCCGCATTGACACAGCTTTCCACTCATCATCACAGCAGTGTTTAAAGAGTATTTATGTTGAATTATATTGTGGCATTTTCCAGCTTAAAATCCTCCAAAACTCCAAAACTTATGCATTTAAAATACACTAATGTTGTTGTCTATCTGTGTTGTTTATTGTAGGCATTATATTTCGTTCACTTTTCTTTATCCGTTACTCTATGCCTGTGCCATAATTAATTTATACATTCTGCTGTTGATGAAAATATGTATTGTTTCCTGTTTGGGGTTATTGCAAACAAACCTGTAACTACCCTTCTTAAATGTTTCCAGAAACAACCATGTATGTGTTTCTGTATAGATCTAGAAGTGTAGTTGTTGTCTTGCAGTTTATGCAAACAGCAGAGTTCATCAAAACAAGGTAACTCTAAACCAGGATTATAAAGTTAGTTAAGGAAAGTATTAAAAAAGAAAACAAGGCAAAGAACATCATAAAGTGATTGAGGGTGGAGGAGACTGCTTGGTATGGGAATGTGGGAGTTCTGAGGATTTCTTAAACTTGATTGTGTTTTTTTTATAACAATTTTTAACATGTATATTTACATTCTATGTACTATGTAGTTCATATTTTATTATAACACTAACCCTTCCACACACACACACACACACACACACCTCAAATAAAATCAGATATGTCTACAAAATAGTACAAGTACAAAAGTAGAGCAACCACATCCCAAGGGGAATTAGTACAAAATTCTGATCCTTTTCTGTAGTTGATCTAATCTGTGTGTGATGGTCCCTGGCTGCCTCATTCCATTCCCCCCAACATCATATGCTTTGATTTCTTTAGTACTCACTTTAATTTATTAGTCATTAATTTTCTATAAAGAGCCTGTGCTAAATATTTTAGAATATTCAGGCCAGATGGTCTTTGGCCCACGTACCCAAGTCTGCCTTTGTAGGAGAAGAGAGCCAGAGGCAATACCTAAACAGATGGGCATGGCTATGTGGCACTGAAACTTGTTTACAAAAATAGGCAGGAGGCTGGATTTGGCCCACAGACTAGTTTGTCAACATGTGATTAAGTTTATTTTCTTCCAAGCTAGACTATTAGTTCCATGGGAGCAGAGTCGTTCTATATGTCATAGCTCTTAGAACATAGGCATACAAGCCTTCATTTATAGGTAAATATACCCACTAGAATAACTCCACACATTTACCTGTGTCTCTGCCCTCCCACAGCATCCCATATAAATGAACACTCAACATCATCAACAAGGAATTTCTGGTGTACCAAACCCTTTCTGTGGGCAAGGTATTAAGCAGCCCAACATATTTTGCATTGGGCCACTCAACCCTCAGTGACCCTTTGAGCCAGAGTCTATGCATTCCCATTTTATAGATGTGGAAAATCAGTTCCAGCAAGGTCAAATTCTAAGCAGAAGTTTTTATTCAAGCTTCCCTTTTTAACTTCTATTCCAATATGATGTTGCCTGATCATTTTAGATAAGTGCCACAACTGTTAGATTATTGTAAATTTTAAATGAGATTATATATTAAGGGTTTACCTTGGAGTGTTCAGTAAATGTTACTTGTATCATGTTTGATTTTCTCAAAGCATTTGACAGCGTTATCAGTAGAATATCCCTTGATTCACATTTAGCCCCAATTTAAAGCTCTAATTTAAGTCATTAGTGACACAAGCTTAAATTATGGATTCTGAGACTCAAAGAGGTTAAGATTTGCTTAGTTTCCTATAGCCAAGGAAGGAGAAATTTGAATTTAGTTTTTTTACTTCAACTTTCGATTCTGTGAGATGCTGTCAGAGAAAAGCAGCTAAGGCAACAAGGAAATTCAGAAGAAATGTTTACTAAAGACCTCCAGAAGGAAGCACTTTGAGAAGTAGAATTTGGACAAGCAGACATTTTGGGATAGGATCAAAAGGTGGGGATTGGAAAGAACTGTTGTAAGTTCAGAAGACTGAACTTTTGGTCAGTATCACAGGCAGGAACACAGGGCTACAGAGCAGAGCTCAGCTAGGGCGGGGGATTGAGTGACAGCCTCAGTGAGAAACCCAGGGCAGAGACTAAAGAGGAAGAAAAATGGTTCCAGAGAACTCTGGACACACTGATATTTATGAAGGAGGGGAATACCAGAGGATATGGAGGGGGAATAATGATCAAGAGAGAAAATCAGAAGAGTGGGTTCTCATGAAAGTTATGGGAAAAACACCAGGGAGCTCCAGTCACATGAGTATGGACAGTGTCCCTAGTGTCACAGCAGCTGCCATGTGCATGACATCTAGGCTTTAGAACAGAAGAGAGTATTTCCAACATAGGTGAACAAAGTCAGACTGTGAGTATTATTCTTTGTTTCCAAGGAGCTGTGACAGAATGAGCAGTGTAGTGACTTGTTGAATGAATGGGTAGAAAAATATTTAAGATGTGCCAGAGAATTAGCCTACTTACTAAGGACAATAATGGGTTTTTGTTGTTTTTTCAATTGATTATATATGATTTCTTATATTGTTGTGTACCCTGAATTTCTCCCACCACCATTTCACCAGGAACTGTTATACTATTTGCTTGTGCTCATCCTTCCGCTGAATTTGTCTGCCCACCCTCCCACTTTTTGTATACTTCAGTTGAATTATAAGTTTGTCCATTTTATTTTAACTTTTCTTGTCTTTTTTTTTCCTATAACAATAGTTTTTTTTCCACAAAACAAGATGTATGTTTGAATGCACTTCCCCCACATATTATAGGCACACACAGAAATATTTTAATTGCTGCCCATCTCCCTAGAAAATCTGCTCTGCAGACGAATGTGAGTCCTAACCTAACCACCCTAACTTTGTCCCTTTCACTCTAAGACCCGTACTAAAGAGAAGTAGAAATTAAGCATTGAAAATGCTGCTGGAGAAGAAAGGGGGTGAGCAGAGAGTTGGGAACAAGAGAGGTTAAAGAACCAGGGAAAGATGTCATAGGTAAGAGGAAAGCTAACCAAATGGGCCAGTGTTGAATGGAGATAAGAACTGTCAGCTAGCCCTACCTGTCTTTACCCTTTTTGTGCACATCTTTTATTTCTGGAATATAAAGCTAACCAATCAACAGATATTTACACATACACCAAGAAAAGCAATTTGGATAGAAGTGAAGTCAAATCATTGCTCACATGTACACATGATCCTGTAGCTCCTTAAAACCTGGGGACAGTTTACATGTTCTGGTTTGCACATGTAGTCCCTGTATACCTCATATGCTTAAATAGTGAAGAGGTAGAACTAAGGAGTCTGGATTAGAGCTTGAAGCTAAATGAATATCTAACAATGAATAGAAAAGAAATTGGCATGATAATGCCATCATGACTATTTCTGATTTTTCTATGAGTGAGAACATTTTAGCACTGTGTTTTACAGGGTGAGTATGGCTAATAATTTATTCATTAGTACGTCACAGGATCATGAGACCAGCTGAAGTTATCTCATACTGTTAAATGTATTCTGTCCTTAGTCTTGGGTGACCATTTGATCCAGTGTAATATCTAATCTTTCTTACATGACTGAGGAAACTTCTAAATGAAGTCAAGGAGTATTGATTAGATTACAGGGAAAAAACTGTTAGTGTCTGTTCCCAACATTTACTTTTTCTGATTCTTCCCAGGAAAGACTGAATTTGTCTTCCTTTCTGGGATGGGTTTGTTTATTAATCCAACCAAGATCACAGGGAATGTTTATCATTGCTACATCTGGAAAAGTTCCAACACTGAGTCATGAATGCTTACTTCAGAAACTAAATCTAGCCTGGATGAAGGAGCAGAAAACTTCGACAGGTTTTAAAAACATATCTAGCCATAAAAACAAACAAACAGAAAATACAATGTTTAAGAATAAAGAATCAAATTAACTTTGTACTCTTTTAAAAAAATCATTACTGAGTAATCACTTGTTCTATCAGATAATAGCAATTAGTCTTGGTCAAGAGATATACAAGCTCTACCACTCATGACTGATTCTTATTTCATCACCAAATAAAGCCAGGCTTTCATGAGCACCTAGAGCTAGGGGAAGGATGAAGATGGTGGATGGCACTCCCACTGAGCTGCCTGAATTCCTTCAAATGATACATACTTCTTCAGTCCTCTTAAAACTATCCCTTTTAGGTATTGCTTAACCATTTTTTTTCAGCTGTCTCCGTTGGTCTTATACATTTTAAGAAGGAGAACAAAAAAATATTGTATTTCTGTACTTTATGTTTTGAATGCATAACTGCAGCTTCCAGTGGATGCTGAAAACCAAAGGGTTAAAGTGAAAGCCCCACATATGCTTTTTCCTTAGTACGTTTATGAGATAAAAGGGAGGTGTGGAGAGTAAAAGAACTGAAGAGTTCACTCCATTCTTTACCTTGGGTTGAAACTCTGCAGTCTCTCTTAGTCTGCAGTCATCCCAGAAGTTTCAAGAGTCCTGAGCTGCACTGTAGTATCTCCTGATCCTCCAACTGACACAGAAGTGCTTTTACACACATAGACTTGCTAATGGAGTGGTATCATCCCATCATCTGCATATCATCTCCTTCCTATTCCTCAAAATATTCACACAGAAAAAATAGACTCAGTTCAGGCTCTTGCTCCAAAGTACAGAAAGTGACATATGTGCAAATCTGAAGTCATATGTAACTTTTCCATTACCAACGATGTAATTTTAGATAAATAGACTTTCAGTAGTGAAGTTGTTTGGATGGGGCCCTCATTTTCCCTTCCTACCCTGGCTTTTTTTACTTTTCTTTTTTTTTTTTTTTTTTTTTTTTACTTTTCTAAGAATGCAAATGTTGGAGGCCTGGGGGAAAAGATATTAGTAAATATAGTCAATCATTTGCCATAAAGAAATGTAGCATTTGAATAGTAGGAAAAACACACATCTTTTCATTAAGATTTTGAATTGATGAAATTTCTTAATTTCATTAAGATTTTGAATTGAGAAAAAAAATTTCTCTTCAGAGCTATCTGGAGTCTTATGCCCCTTATTCCAAGGTTCAAGAAATAAAACATGCTGAATCTTAGTTCTCTCATCTCTAAAAGGAGTTGGTAATGCCACATAGACTTGCCATAAAGATGAAAACATAATGACATATTTAGAATGTTAATGAGAATATAGCCAGTAAGTGTTAGTCTTTTTTTGTCTATGTATCCCACTTCTTGCTATGGGGTTAGAATTAAGGCAGCAGAACAAAACATGAAAGGTTAATGGAGGCCTTTCAGAGTTTGTGTTCAGTTAAAAAAAATGGTATTGGCAAATGTGACTTAATAATATATCTCTGAAGAGGTATGAACTTATAACCTGAATCATATACAGTGTCACAAACCATTGTTACCTCTATAAAAGTTAAAATTTTTTTAAAGTGAAAAATATATAGATCCACAAAGCAATCACATTTAACCACTGGGAGTCTCATGCTTGTCACTTTGATGCAATTGTTATTATAATCCAATCTCAAGGATGCAAAATATGGCCCAACCAACACACTTCCTACAACTCAGTTGCCCATGACTTCACTAACCCTGGTTGCCTGCTGTTCTTATATCACTTCCATTCTTACTCTCTCAGGCTACCTCCTCTGGCTGGGAATGGCCAGTGGTCAGTGTCGCAATTCCACTCCTTTCCATCTCTTTACTCACACATTCTGTGTTCAGTATCTACCAGATCTACTCAATCAAATGTGATATCCCTCTTTAATCTCTTCTAATACTTTGTAATCTCTCTTGTGTATCTTCTGTGGTGGGGTGTAGTTATTAAGAGCTTAGTTTTGCCAGCATGCTGCTTGGGATTCTAGCTCTGGCTCTCTTACTAGCTAGGTGTGTGAGTTATAAAAATGCCTTATTTATCACTTAAGTCCTAGCCAAGGAAGCTGTTGTCATACTACTCAAAGCAGAGTTTGCAGTCACCTGGCTGCTTGTTCTACATGCAGAATGTCAAGGCCTTCTCTAGATCTATGAAATCAGTATCACAGTTAGCAAAGTTCACAGATGACACAACTAATAAGTTTAAGTTTGAGACACACTACATTCGATTAACCAAAATCAGTTGCCAGAGCTGATATTTGAATTCTAATAATTGCCACCAGGACAATACTTATCCATTAGCTAAATCTTTCTTTCATGAAGTTTCTTTAGATCAGTGGTTCTCAGTGAATGGTCTCAGTCATTTGGGGGCTTGATAGAAACACAAATTTTAAGGTGATACTAGTGAATTCTACAGATTGAGAATCAGTACTTTAAAACCTGGGCAAGTTGCCAAAAGTACAACGTTAATAATATGAGCCACTGCCTTCCTGATTTGTTATTTCTTCTGTTTCAGCTCTTAAAGAGGCAAGTAACATCAATTATCATAAAGCGTTGAGTATCTTCTCCATGTTTGTCAGATACCTGCTAAAGTGTGGAACGCACAGCCTATATGCTTTATCTGTGGCCCTGTATTTTGTTTTGTTTTATTTTGTTAATTTTATTCATTTTTTGAATAGGTGATAGATGCACATGGTATAAAATTCCCAGTGTGGCAGAGTTTACAGTGAAAAGTAAGTTTTCATGCTCTCCTAGCTCCAGTTATGTAGTTGCCCTATCCAATGGCAATCACTGATTTTTATTATTTATTGAGTAACTATTATGTGCCAGGCACTGTTCTAATCTTTGGATACAGAATCTACTAACGAGCATGTAGTACTGACTTATTCTAAGTTTTCTATAACCCACTTATTGTAGTAGTTAAAAGTGAGGCTTTGTAGTCAAACTAACTTATTTTGAAACCAAAATTGGCCATAATCAATGTTTTCTTGGATTACCACTATGAACTAGATTTTCTTTACCTTGAAATGGAGATTATTTTACAAGATTGTTGTGAGACTTCTATGAGATTTTTATCTATAAAGCAGTAACAGTGCCTAGAATATAGTATGTGCTCAATAAATATTACTGTAAATATAATGATGTGATCTCACCTACTCTTCAATCATGTAAAATAGAAATGATTACATATTCAATTTTCCTAACAGTTTTACTCTTTGCTATATATTATTTTCAAAAAAAAAGCAACAATAAATCTAATTGTTCTAAATTATGAACTGTTTGTAAGATTAGTAAACCAGGTTCTAGTTAATCACTAGAGTCTATAAGCTGTTCCTATGTATCTCTAATTTTTTTTTAACTTGGAAGTTTCCTTCTATTATTCACTGGGAGGTGTTTTGTACTATTTCAACTTTATAATGTTACAAAACATATAGTTTGACTAGATCCTGCATTTCACAGCAGAAGAGTTAAGTACTTCTGAGCAGAGTTTCTGGCAATTTGATTCAGTAAAATTGCCTTAAGAAACTTTATGATTCTAGTCTCCAGCCAGATGGGAAAACAACTTCCAACCCCTGAGAAAGCAACAAAAATATTCCTTGGTGATATTCTTAAGGTGGAAAAGACTAGAAAAAAATGCATGTAAAAATAAATAAAGGTAAATAAAAAGTAAAAAGGAAATGAAAAGAACCCATAGGTCATGAAAACTTAAGTTTTAGGCCAAGAACTATTTTCTTAGTTCAGCATAAAAAAGATGATTACTGGGCATAATGAAAGATTGCAAGGAAGTTAAAATAGATCTATTCCACCAGTACTGACACTGGATCATTGACTTAGATTCTAAAAAGGAATGAGGACACAGCTATTTTACCAACCACAATCCTGATAATGGTTTAATATATTCTACTTGTCTCTTTTGTTCCTGATTCTGTTTTTGTATTATTTTCTAGTAGACAAAGTTTATGGGTATTTGAGTGGTTGATTGTGGCATAACTAATCTCTTCATCTCACCATGACAGGAAAATAAGGAAAAGGAAACAACTGAGAAATTGAAGTGAAATGCCTCTGAACAGATTTTAGCATCTGGTTAATGATGGGATCAAGGTAGATTTGGGTTTTGTGTTCTTTAACAATAAGAACATCTGTGCTTATAGTTTTGAAAGGTATAAAGTCAATAATAAATAGATATTTCTAGTAGCATTTCCTACTTCTGGATGTTGTCTGCAATAATCATACAACATACTATAGAACTGACTAATTTATTAAGAAAGCAAAAGGCAGTCAGTGTGTGACCTTTTGAGCTTACCTTTGGATTTTGTCATTTCTCATTCCTTTCTGTGTTAACTGCTTATTACAATGGAGCAACCTACCTCTTAAACCCAGTGGTTTAATTTATTATCATCTCATGTAGTAGTATGTATTAACTAGACTCAGCAGAATTCTTAGGATCTTTTTTTGAGATTACAATCAGATAGCAGTGGAGACAGGAGCAAGAGTCAGGATGGTCAAGATGCCTCATCATTCAAAGGTCTGTCACCTCCTTGAATAATTGTGGAACAGTTGAGGGCTCGCTGGCATCTCTCACCATGTATCCTCTCCATGTCTGCCTTGTGCTTCTTTACAGTGTGGTAGCCTTGTGGTAGTCAAATTTCTTACTTTGGAAATGACTTCCCTTGAAGAAGTTTCTGAGGCCAGGCACGGTGGTGCACTCCTGTAATCCCAGCTACCTGGGAGGCTAAGGCTAGGGATCACTTGAGTTTGTGAGTTCAGGACTATCCCAGGCAACATAGTGAAACCTATTCTCTTTTTTTAAAAAAGAAGTTTCTGAAGTCCAAGAAGGATTAGTAAAGATTAGAAATTTACTTGTAATGAAATCTTACTGTTTATGAGTCATCAGGCTTCATATGTTCAAAGAATGCTGAGTTGCTTGACTTGTTGGTGGGGGTAAAAAGCAAAACCACCAACCTGTTTAATAAAAGGTAGGCATGGATATTTACAATCTCCCAATATTTGTGGGATATTTATAATCTCCCAATACCAGGAAATTGTTCTTCACTTAGGGAAATTACCAGTGGGGATTTATCTAGTGGAGAGAGACTAAGTAGATGGTCTTTACTGGCAGGACATTCTGATAATTAGAAGGTACACCTGTCTTAAGATGGTGAGTAAAGTACAGGAGGAGATCTAGAAAAAAAATGACTGGAAAAATTATTCAGGTGAAGAAGAGGAGTAAAGTTTCCATTAAGAGAGTAAATCCTATGTAGTTTTTCAAAGCCTAATGAGTTTAAGGAATTCTAGGAACTAAGATAATTCTGTATAACAGAAGGGCAGGATGGGTGTGGAAAGTGGTGAGAAAGAAGTTGGCCAAGAAGTCCAGGGGAATGAAGCTTTTTTGCAGTCTTTGTTGGGATGTTTGAACTGTGAGCATCATTGAATACGGTCTTGTTAATTTGGATTTTAAATGCAGATGTGGAAAACAGTTGAACTTTGAGACATTTTCTTCTTTATAACTACGACTTCCTTTATTTTATAGAGTTGGAAAGTATTCTTTCACTTGAAAATATTTTTTCAATATGGAAAGTGTTTTAGAAGTTACTTCCCATCCATTTAAAATGTTGATTACAGTATTAAATTAAAACACTAGGTGTCATATCTTGATATCAGATAACCTCATGTATTTATGCATTTATCTAGAAGAGCAAGTCTGTATGAGTTCTGCAGATTCAAAGTTTGGTATGTTAAGGTAACAATCCAAGAAATAGCACAGTTATGAAAAAGTGCTTATAAATCATTTGCTTCAGCCAGATAACTTCAAAACCCTTAAACTAGCCCACTTCTCCAGCTATTCTAAGAAAAAGCAATTGAAATTGCCTCTCCAGTGTACCCAGATGGAGGATGCAGAAGTCCTGCTAGTTTTTTCCTCCACTGCCAATGTAAACAGGGTGGAGCAGCTGAGAAGGCAGGCCAGGAGTCCCAGAGAGAGGGAAACTATGTAACAGCAAAGTGACAGAAGCATCTCAGCACTGCCTCCTACGCACACAGCAAAGACTGCTCAGGCCAATCTGGCTCGCTCTGGATTGGGTCTCCCTTCACAAGAAGGAAGGACCAATAGGTTCCTTTTGTATTCAAGAGTTGAAAAACCGTGTGCCAAAATAAATAAATAAATAGATAGATAGATAGATAGATAGATAGATAGATAGATAGATAGATAGATAGATAGATAGATAGATAGATAGATAGATAGATAGATAGATAGATAGATAGATAGATAGATAATAAATAAATAAATAAAGCAGAATTAGCTTTATTTTAGTGCCCTTGCCCCCCTCCCCATCCTCCCGCTCCCCCTCTTTCTCCTCCCCCTTCTCTTGTCTCACTTTTGCTCCACTTCTCAGACTTGATGAAAGTTGCGGTGATTTGGCTATTTCCCAATGCTTTGGGGGAGAGTTAGAAGATCCTTGCCGCTTCCCTCTACCCCACAGTTTCACAACTTCAACTCAAGGACAGGCCTTGCTCCAGCTCTCTCACCCCCCTCCTTCCACCTGACAGACCATAAATAACCCGGGCTCCCGGTGTTCCCAGCTGAGAACAAAGTTGAAAGTTTGCCTGGAGCTCTCTGCCCCTCCCTGCCCAGGCCACTTCTTTGTTTTCTCCTCCTATTTTCCTCTACCTGGGTTGGCCCTTTCCTTCATTCATATTGGAGAAGAGTCACGCCTCCTGAAAGGCAGCACCTCGCTGGCCTCTACTTTTAAGGCTGTCTCGGTTACCCAGTTAGGCACCGGGCACTGGTATCAAATTACTGAAAGTCTACACCGGACCAGTCCTCATATTTACATACAAATAACTTAAGGGCTTGCATTTATGTCACCATTCTGTTCTGCTAGAGGCTTGCCAGTGAAGTTTTTAATCCAATCAGAAGGAGCTTTAAAAGGATGTCTGCGGAGTGATCAAAAGGACTTTAATCTCAATTAAGTGTTGCCAGGTTTTCTTCTTTTTTTGTTGTTGTTGCTGTTGCTTTTTTTTTTTTTTTCTTGGTCTGAAATATTGAAAATCTTTGAACTCTGATGAATGAGGAAAAATATGTAATTTCTTAGTTGCCTAGAGAAGCCGAAGATGCTGAGAGGAGCTCAGCCGTGGTGGTGAAGACGGTGGATACAACCCAGGGGTTGGTTGGTTGGTTTGGGCTGATTTGAAGGTATATTCTGAATCACTGCTTAAGGAATTCCTGCAACATCAGGAAAACATTTGATCAGCCCAGCCTGATGGAAATGGCTTTACCACAGAGTAAGATCTTTCTTAAAGTTGTACTTGGTGTGTGCTGTTTTTGTTTCCTATGCAGTATATGTGCAAATAACCCAGCTGTAAATAGTTACTTAAAATAATCTCTTCGTATTTGGTAGCAGTAAAAAATGGATCTGTTTAGTTTTAACATTTGCAAAAACAGTAGTTGACAGTATATTTTTAGACTTGATTGGTAGTTTGTAAGTTGAGCTCCTGTGGTTTCCTGAGTTTAAATGAATGGAAATTATAACTGGTGCTGAATGAAGGAATTGGAAAATACAGCTGGAACAGATGAATCACTTTACCTTTATGAAAACATACAGGCTTTGGCGATCTCTTCACCAAGCAAAGTTTGTGGCCAGAAAGAATGAGAGGAGATTGAGTTTGCTGTGTGTGGAAGGAACTTTTTCACAGTCTGTGCTACATTTCGAGAAGGATGAGAAACATCCCAGAGGCACAGGCATGGGACGAACCTGCCCTGTCACTCCTGGAATGTGGTTTTTCCATGTGAGGTCATGCTATACCTATGTAGCTAGTAAAAGTGTTTTTTGTAATTAACTCTTTGTATTGAGAGTTCCAGAGCAATTTGTATATTCGTTTCAAATTACCGAAATTCCCACTCTATCACTATATGGAAGGCTGAGTTGCTTTCCAAACAGCCTGTGAACATGGGTGCACTGCTATTAATTTGGTAGGTTTAGAAACACTTCCAAATTGATGTGTTCAGCACTTCCTCAGCTTAGCGGTTATATCTTCAGGTAAATAACATGCTACGTTCTTACATGACCGCAAACTGGAATCTTGTGTGCTTGAAGACCATTAAAGGAGCCTGTTCCGTTCCCACACATCATTTCTAGGACAGTAATAAAGAGGTGGCTCTTATTTTGCAATCCTTGTCCATTCAAACAGCTGCCCTCATCATGGGAGAGGTGAGGAAAACTAACTTGCATAAAAGATTCACCTTGCTATTAAGCTGGGGTCTGAGGCTGAGGAAGGAGGTAAGGAAATGTTTTAAATCGGTATTTAACAATCCGGAGCTTTTTCTGCTGGTTAAGTCATTCTTAAAATTATGAACTAATCTTTACCCATCATTTTTTTCTTCTAAATACCAGTTACAAATATTATCCAGAATTTAGGGGAAGAGGAATATATGAAAATGGGCAATTTCTTAATAACTAAAGGAGGAGAGGTTTTCTCTCCAACTGACACTTTTTCAAAAGGGGACCTTCTGACTTTGGTTTGCTTTGTACATCTGCAGGTGAAGACGCAATGACAGGAGACACTGACAAGTATCTTGGGCCACAGGACCTTAAAGAACTGGGCGATGATTCTCTGCCTGCAGAAGGCTACATGGGTTTCAGTCTGGGGGCCCGTTCTGCCAGGTATTTGATTGTAGTTGTTTTGAAACTAATTTAAAGCGACCATGATTTGTCACAAACCAAATCATTTTCATTTTTCACATTATCCCAGAATGTGCTCTTTGAATGAGAATGCGAATTTGGTAAAATATTCTCAGTGCCAGTACACATGCTCTGCTATTTTGTGATTTTCAGTCCTTAGTTTAATGTGATTGAACATGCTAATTGTTTGTTGTTTTTATTTCCCCCACCTTGCAGTCATGCTTCAAGCATAGTAGCAAAAGAACTCACTGACACAAAGGGGAGAACCAATCTGGGTTACATGTGACAAAATTACGTTGTGTTCTATATTAAAAGAAAAATCTTACTTTCAATAAGTAAGAAATGTTTGTATTAATCATTCTGTATTCTCTCACCAAATCTGAAAGAATGAGTCATAAATGAGACTTGAAAGAGCGTTCTTGAAAAAAAAATTAGTGTTTAGTGTTTATTAACATTGTCTACCAGGTGTTTGAGTAACTTTCAATAGAAAATCATGCCATTACTGTGTTTATGAGAAACACGTTAGGAGGATAGCAGTTTCTTGCCCAGAATCACAGACAGGAGTGGTGACTAATTCAGTCCTTAAAATTGAAGTGTAAAACTTTTGTATGTGGAAAATCTATCAGGCTCTGGCTGAAAGAAACAGGACCTTGTCCAGAATTTGGGAATTTCTTTTCGCTGGTTGGATTAGCAACGTGTTTGCTGACTGTCAAGTTATTTTGAAGCTAATAATTAAACCTTCTAAGCCAGAGCCCTGGGGACATTTTCCTATAGTTCAAGGAACTGTTGAAAAAGTTTCATTGTCTAATAATAAACGGCACTTCCCATAAAGTAAACCTGGGAATTTATTCTCAGTGTCGTTGGTGGCAGGCAGTTTACATGCGGAATTGATTTTTCTTCCAGCTAATCTTTTTTTGATAGGTTTTAAAATCATTTGACATTGATAAATTTGCTTATAAAAGACCTAAAATCTCACTGTCACATCATCACCATTAAGAAAGAGAAATAATGATTTCAAAACGTAATTTTTCACAGGTAATCATGGTAAAATATTCAGAATATTAAAGGAGCACAAGGAATGTTCTGTTGAGATTTAAGTAGTTTTGTATCTAATAACTTGCTGGCTTCTCTACTTTTGATAATATGAGAGACATATTTTGTAAATCAGTCATTTGTGTGCAGAAAATTGTAGACACTGATATTCAGTGAAATATGAAACCAGAATATTTTCTCAAATTTTTTTCTCGAATCAGTAAGGCTTTTACACTTCTAATTTTGATTGCACCATTATTATTTGTTGCTATTATGTGTAACTCATTTTTTTTTTCACACTGGCAATTCATGTTATGCTCAGAGGAAAAATATTTTAAAAATCTATTAAGCCAGTATCTTTTAAAAGTTTTGTAGCAGCATTACCAATTCTGAGTGTAACATTTAAAAAGGAATACATTAAGTGTGTGATTCATGCAACCATAACATTTTTTTCTTTTTTCCCCTGTCTGACTTTTTTGCTTCCTACTTCTCCTGTTTTTTGTTTTTTTTTTTCCTAAAAATACTTTAAAATAGTCCCAAGATCAGGTAAGAAGATATGATACTTTGACAAGTGTTTCTCTTCCCTTCCCTGATTCATTTTCTCATTTTTATTTTCTTCAGCATTGTGATGTGGTGTGCTGTGCTGTGCTGTGCTATGCTTTTTTTTTTTTTTTTTCTGCTTAGCTTTAGAATATCAGTTTTGTGATTCTGAGAAAATTGGCAAGTAACTAAATATAATAAGAAATGTTATGTATACAAAATTGAACACTTGAGAGATTGCTTTCCCTTAACAAAGTTTATTTAGTGCATGAAATAACTGGAGAAATTTCACTGGTTTAGAGAAAAAGTCTTGATTTGAAAGCCTCTTTTTTTTTTTTTCTGCTGGTGGCTGTTTTATATAAGTTCTGCTAGGTACATTAGTTTAACTTTGGAATTTTGAGGCATGTGTTTTTCTAACACTGTACTTAACACAGTATACTGATGGCTACAAATAATACAGTTAAAACAATTTAGTTAATTAAAAGCAATTTAATACTTTCTAGACCCCATGCAAATAAGCTCTAATTTTAGTAGCTGAAAGTACTTCAGTGTATTAGGGTTTAGAGTGCAGTTTGATGGGTTTAATGGACTCCATCTGCCTAATGTAAGTTGGTCTGAGTCAATCTGGAGTAGGAACTTTAGATAATATGTAAAACAAAGCCATCTTTAGACCATTTGGTTGCTAGCTCTCAAACTCTGGCTCTAATCTGTAGTTGGTACTCAAATATAAATTAAAGGAGAGTGTTTAGAAGTATACTAATATTAAATTTAATAATTTAATTTAACAATCTAAATAATTAAATCAATTAAATGTATCTTAAATATATATTAAAAATTGAAATTAAAATGAAGTGTAAGTTCACATTCACAATAAAACTATATCCTCGGGACCACCAATATTAATATATGCTAGGATTTAAAGTAGTGACTATTCAGTGCAGAGAGTGAAGTTTCCCATTCTCTCAGATCACATCCCTTGGGCAAAATGGAACCTTGCTGTGAACACTAAGTCACTTTGTCTAGTAGTATAACCCTGGCCCATCAGGTTCCTTATATTAAAATGAGTTAAAGTTGAAGTCTATTCCTCAGTCTCACTAGCCACCCATCAGGTGCCCAGTAGTGGCCATGTGATCACTGTATTGGACACTGCAAATTTAGAACACATTCATCATTGCAGAAATTTCTGTTGGATGCTGTTTAGTTAGAGAGTAGCATTTATAGTATTTGAAAGAAGGTAAGAGGCCAGAAACGAGTGTAAGAGGAAAAAAATTCTAACTAATAAAGGAGAAAGGAAGAGTTAGGGGGCATGTGATTAGTCACACCAGTGGGTTGAGGAGGTAAGCTCCTTTATGATGATGCTTGCTTTCAGTTTTTGTTCTGTCTTTGTATCCAGTTTCTAATATTGTGACTTGCTCTTAATAGTCACGTAGATATTTGCTGAATATTCCAAAATATCACTCTGTAGATGATTGTTTTGGGTCACAGATTCCTCTGAGAATCTGGTGAAAGTATGGCTTTCCTCCTAAGAGAATGTACCTTCTCACCTCTGTAGATACGTAGATAATGTTTGTGATTCAGGGTCCTCTGTATCTTGAGATAAGGCTGCCCTCTTTGGGGTGATCTTTAATATATTAAGCTGTGGGGGGAAATCATTTTGTGCAAAGCAAAGAATCATTTTTTTAATTAGACTATTTGCCATTTCTTTTCACTCTCTAGTACTTACTAGGAAAGGCCAAGGCCCAGTGTGACTGATTCTACTATTAAAGATGATACACAACCATGTTTATTTACTTACACAGGCAATCGTGGATGGCAGCAACCTGTGGTCCTTGCTCCCTACACCAGAAAAGGAGGATGCCAAAAGATCAGGGACTTTATATCTACCACACCAGTTGTGGGATATCCCATTGCCAAGGATCCAATTCTAGATAGTAGCTAAGCAGTTTTGGATTCTTCAGCTCTATGTCAAGGAGGGTGGGGTGAAAGCCTCAGACCTCATTCCAAACAGGAGGCAGTAAAAAGCTACCTCATGACAACCTCCCAGGTGAGCTAGGGAAGTGAATGGAAACTGGCTGTGTAGTAACTCCTACAAGCCACCATTCTCAGTGTTTCTGGGAAATCACAAGGTCTCCACCAAAGCTCAGGTTAGCTGCCATCCCCATCAGTTTATATGGTCTGTATGCGACTCGGGGTTGTCAGATACCAAGGCAGAGCCATTCTTCTATGTTTCTTTATTGACTTTTAGTTTAGAGTGTCACATGGTGAGTGGCACTTCAGGATATCAGGGAATTACACTCTGGGAAAAACTGGGGTTCTGTATAGAATTTATCTAAATCCTATATAGTATAGAAAACAGATAAAGGTACAGGAAGAAAAGAGGAGAACAGAGCAGAAAAAATATTTATTTGAATTTTTCAAGATGAGAAAGATGGTAAAGAATGGTATGTTTATAACAATATTTCCTTCTTGAGTAGCATCTATAAACCAGAACTCTGAATAGATTCAACTCATTTCTAAATGAGTCTGTTTTTAGAGAGTTAGAAACAAACCCATTTACAGCAGATATAATTCCATTCCACGGTGCAACCAGGCAGAGGAACCAGAAAGAGAGGGAACTCTAACATAAGGCCTTGCAGAAAAATCTCACAAAATTATCTAGACTCAGCTGGTTCTTCTCAATTATTGCATTTGTTTTCATAAATGAAACATCCCAAGTTCTCATGCATTTCACCTTCTCACAGATTTCATACTAACGGGCCTAATATTAAACAAAACATGATGCTAGATTGTCAAAGCTTAAGAAATATCCTTAGATAAAAAGAATTTTATTTGTGATAGTGTCTTTTCATGAACAACTTTTGTTGACATTTTTAGCCATCTTGCCTGTTCTTATACTTGCATGCATTAATTTTCTTTTATTCATCTCATCATCATCAACTCTTGAATGGTTAACTGTAAATACAACAGCCTTCGCTCCTTCAGTTCGGATAGGTCTTACACTTTGAACAGAAGCTCCTATGCTCGGGACAGCATGATGATCGAAGAACTCCTTGTGCCATCCAAAGAACAGGTATGCATGCTTTTAAAAATACTCTTTGGTTGTTAAACTTTCATTTGTGTGGTTGAGTCAGACTCTTTGTGACACTTGATTTCTGCATGTTTGATTTTGCATTTGTAAATCCTCTGTTACTACCAGTTAAGGAAAAAAAAAAATCTACTGTCCTGCAAACATAAATATCCTTCACTCCTGCAAGTGAGTCTCTAAAATCCCATAGGGAGGAACTCAAAAGACCCTAGGAAAGCATGGATACCTCATTTTTAGGTCAAATGTTTTCAATTTTTAATTAAGTGTAGTGACTGTTAGCTAAAGCTACTGCCATTATTTTTATTTTGCTCCATAAGCTATGTATTCATGTTGGAATTTGCTAAAATTGTTTTTAGCCAATGGAAATTATATTTAGATTGATCATTTTTTGACCCTTAAACTCAAAGCTGCCTATGATGGGCTTTCTCAAGATGTGACGAGATTTCACCTCCTTCCAGAAACTTCTGGAATCATTAGGTGTATGTGCAAAGTCCTTTTTTCAAAACTTATGTTTAAATAGATACCTGCTTCATAGAGGAATCCTCAACAACGTAGTTCTCTGTCGATGGAGTCAGGAAGGTTCATGATTCTTAGATATACGACACCTGTTCCTAAATGTGTATCATGATAATTTGATGTTGGATGAAACTGTTGGCCTGTAAAAGTAACACTGAAGGTGGCTGATGATATTTAAGCAACATAATAATTGTTGGAATGGGTCTGGACTTGTCCACTGCACAGGGGAGGTAAATTGGAGCATGTGAATAAGTGATAGTCACTTATCACTAAGAGGGAGAGCAGCAGGTAGTCAGATCTTTGGGATTCCTACGTGTCTTGAAATGCATACACAGATATGCATCGTGTTTCACAAGACTCTGTAATAAATGTTTCATTGCTTTACAATCTCTAGAACACTCTGAGCAAGCCGACTTTACAGAGGTGAACACAGTAACTATTCAGTGGTTGGGCAGACAAAAACACTCTTTGTAGAATTTCAGGTACAATAGCATGTTGTAGTTTAAGTGAGTGTTAGCCTAGAGAAAGTCTTGTCTCAATAATGAGCTCTTGGGTGAGAGACATCGCCTGGATAGTAGCTGAGGTATTCTGAAGAAATCTGTTTGGCTGGGTGTAGTCATATCGAATTGGGTAACCCTGAGTGACTCATGTTCCTAATTCAAGTGAGATGTTAGTAGATACATTGATAATACTTTTATCTGTGCAAATGCCTGTTACTCTCTTGGCCCTAAGAAAACCCCATAAACTCACAAAATTGTAGGTGAAGAGAGACTCCTATGTATAACCTAGTTATTATTATATTTCTGAATATGTCCTCACTACTACTGTCATCACCATGATATCACCATCACCTTCACCAACTCCTTGACCTCATCGATGCCACCATCATTACCACCAGTTACACTCCCTTCCAATTCTGCACAGCAACCTTAAAGCAAAGTAAAAATGCCTGGCATAGTATAGTCTGGCATAATATAAGGCTACAAACAGTCTTCTGCGTATTCTTACACCATTACCTGTTTGCCAGGACTACAACCTACTTCCTCAAGTGGAATGGATACAGAATTTATACAGGGCAGAATTTATACAGAAGAAAGGATTTGTGAGAAGAAATAAAAGATAAACAAAACTCTGAGGCAAAAATGATATTCTTTTGCTCAGTTTGTTGTTTCAGTTTCAGAAGCACTTCTGTGGACATGACAGTTCTTTGTCTAGTCAACAGAAAGGAAAGCTTAAAATTCTGAAACCTTTACAAGTAAATCTTCAGGTGATAACTTTCAAAGGAAGAAGCTGCTTTCTTTAATGATTACAGAAAATCCTGTAGTTTGAAAGGCATTCTTTCAGAACTATTGTGTTGAATTAGCATTTAGTATTACTTGTGGTCACACAAATCCATGGTCATTTCAGCAGAGATTGGCAGAAACTGTGAAATGCATAAAGACATGTGGGGACATTGAAAATGTACTATGCTCATATGAAATTATTAATGATCCCAATTCAAATGAGACATATTGACAGTAATTTCATGTGTACAAATTCTTGTTATGCTCTAGGCCCTAAGAAAATCTTGAAGTTTTGGAGAATTATTAACAGTATTGAAGCTACAGAGGAGAGTATCTATTCTAGGGTATATATTCTGAAGTTTTCAAGAATGACACAATCATTAATTGAGTTGTTTTCAAACAGTTCAGTCAGAAAGGGGCTAGGTGGCAGATTATGTGCTCAGAAATGGGGGGCAACTGTGCTAATATGTCAAAATATTAATTGTCAAGGCTGGGGGCAGTGTATATCTTTACACAGTTTTCCAACTTTTTTATTTGTATGAACACTTGCAAAATGAAAACCTGTAATTTAAATGTTTCACATTTTAAATACAAATATTTATCAAAAGTTATGTTTAATACTTTAAAGTGACTTAGCACTTAGTTTATACTGCTGACATTAAATTATAAATAAAAATGTACTGGTAAATGTACGAAGAGAGTGATCTCAAAATCTTTTTTCATTTTTCTTGTTTGTTTCCAAATAACAGCTTTGTTATTAAAAAATGAAAGTTGAAGGAAAAAAGAAAACAAGTTTTCTTGAGTGTATTAACTTTTAGTCCCTAGTGTCTCATTTATTATAGAAGAGAGAAAAAGCTCATTCCTCAAGAGAGCTTGTCAAAGAAAGGAATCTAGTTACTCTGTATAAAACTAATGAAAAGCATTTACTTCAGTAGTGCATTTAAATACTTGCTTCTAGAATTAAGTGACAAAAAAATCATTTATGCCTATTATGGCTCCAAATCTGTATTTATGAATTTCAGATGGAGTTTCTCCATTGTATTAGTTTTGTCTTAAACATTTAGATTTGCTAAAGCAAATATTCATGACTGATGATTTTAAACTGCCAGTCAATGCCCAGTTAAAGTTGTTTTGACGAGTAACGGTGGAAAACAAATAAAACTTAACTCTTCATGTGCTTTTCTTTTATCACCAAGGATAGACCTCACCCATACAAAGAATGAGATGCCTGTTTATTATCCTGCTGCTGACTAGTCAGTTTGTACGTTAACCATATTTGAAGTGCAGTGGAGATGCAGTATAATTAGCACAAGGGCCCATCCCCACTTTTCTAAAACCTGTAATGGTCAGAGGCACATGAGATGGCCCAAGATTGGAAGGGGTCTAGGAAAGGTGGACCTGTTCCCATTCCTTATCATGTTTAGTCTGCTAATCACTTAATTCACTCCTTTGTAATCAAGAGTGGACTTATTTTTGTTCTTGATGCTTGTTAATTTGTTTCTGCTGTGATACTGGGTTATCCAAGAACTCCGTACTTTATTTTATGTGTAGCTGCTTCTAAAAATTAGTAGAATTGAGTTTTGCTTCTACCAGAAGAACTTATTTAAAGCAGTAACTCTTAGTCCTGAGTACTCATGAGAATCACCTGGGGAACTTTTACAAATATTTGCTATGTTCCTGGTTCTGGGGGCTGGTGGGACCTAGGCTTGGGATTCTTAATTAGGGGTGCACGTTGCAATCACCAGCATCTTTTTGGAAGTCAAGATGTCTAGAACCTTCCTATCTGGGTTCCTAGGCACATGATTTTGTTTGTTCCTGCATACCCCACAGGTGATTCTGAGATGCACCTCTCACTAGAAATCATTAATTTTAGGTAACTGACAGGGGTATTTGTATCTTGGTCACTTAATATTAATGAATTTGCCTTTTAGACTAAGGCTTGTGCATGTTAGGTTGTCTTGGAGCAATACCATGCTTGAGACATTCCTTCCAAATATGAGATAATAAATAAGAGAGATGACCCTAAATAGAAACTTGCATGTACAGGAAGAATATAATAGGCTGTTTCTTTTCTTTCTTCTCACGTAATTATTGAAAGCAGCTGTCTAGCATGGCTTATGTAACTGCTGCATGCCATCCAGATTAGCCAGTCATATAAATGGAATACTGCACATCAGATTCCCCAAGCATCAAGTGATTGGTACTGATACTGATGCTGTAGTAGTGGTGAAAACAGCTAATTTTGAGGTCTCATGTGCCTGGCACAATTCTATGTGTTTAACCAGTATTAACTGCTTTATAATCACAACAACCCTGTAAGGTAATTTTTTAGCTTTGTTAAAAGATGAGGAGGCTAAGGTACAGGCAGTTTAAGTTCCAGCTTCAGGTTGCCTCTCTTTGCCCCTGCCACACCACCCAACTGCTTCACTCAGTAAGGAAAGGAACTACCAAGGAGCCCAAGGACTCCACAGTCTACCCTCCAGGATGTCATACTTCATAGTGCTTTTCACCTAAGTGCAGCACTGTCATCTTTGTCTATTTTTTAGCATAAGAGATTATCTTTGGATGCAAGTGCGCTTCGTTCTTTTTATTCCTATTCTAACAAATTCTTTTTTAATACGCTTTAAAAGGAATTGGCAACTTATGTTCAGCAACAAGTTTTTAAAATTATGGAGGGTTAAACAGGAATGGTTGACTTTCAGATAGAATTGAGGGGAAAAGCATAATATTCTCATAATAGTTAGCAAGCTAACCAATTAATTACACTTACTTTGGCCCTAGAAGTAGCTGTAAAATGAAAAGATGTATATTGTAAGCAGAAATATTCAATATGATTTCTGGCAGAGTTATTCAAAGATGGAAGGAGAGCAGAAACTGCGTAGAAATGTGGGTTCATTGGTCTGTTTATACCCACACTGAGTTGTTTAACCAGCAGTGACAAAAGCTGATAGCCAAGGCTTTTCTCAGTCAGTGCAATTTGGAAAAGAATGAGATACCCTTCTCCTCCAAAAATGGTCCCCAAACTTCCATTCAAAGCATTCCTTTCCCTGAATTTGAATTTCAGTGATCACATTCCAGGTAAAATGTAAAAACTAAGCCAACCTAGTCAGTCTCCAATTTGAGACTTTGCTTAGCTTTTTAGGATTGCTAACCTATGAAGATGATACATGCCCAGAGCTGCTGGGAGAGAAGTGTGAGTGCAGACTGCTGCTACCACTTCTCCAGCCTTGCCTGAGGTCAATACCACCCATACTTCCCTGCTCTATAAACCAGTAAATTAGCACTACCTCCCCAAACCTCTAAAAAGAGGGTATCTTAAGTCAGTTTAGTTTTGGTTTCTATCTTCACTAATTTACTTACTATTAGCAGTCAAACCTGTGTGAACAGCCACATATCATGGACAGCAAAGAAAGTCTTGGAGTATCATCACCAGTTTTGAGATTCTGTTTTCTTCTGCTTGCTTTCTAGAAATAATTAAGTCTGACTTTAGCAAAAAGAAATGAGTTATGTTTTAAATTAATTGCTGGAAACATGGATATTTCCAGCAAAAAAAAAAAAAAATTCGAAAAGTATTCTTTGCCAGTTTGATCATTAAGAAATGAGTAATCCATTTACTTTCCACTCTATGAGGTAAGGGCAGTGCCTGTGTCCAGAGAGATGAGGGTCAGTTTCCCTCACTGATTAGAGTGCTTTCTTTTGCAAACATCCTTAAAAACCAAATTTCTCCTCATGGTTCATGCCTAAGGTGATGGATCCCCTCATGGTTCAAGTCTAAGGCAGGATTCCAATCACCTGACAGTTTAAAAGTTTTAATTAAACAAAACAGTGTGGAAGCATAGACTCTTTGATGGTAACTATCAAGATAATTTTGAAAGAAATATGGGAGGTCTCCTGCATCTCCACAAACCTGGAAGTCACTGTCACAACTTCACGTGGTAACTCTTCTCATTGATCTTACAGCCTAGGATTCCAGGCCCTTTGGGTTAAACTTGGTTCTTTTTAAAATTACAAATGGTCTCATGTACTTAGTCATATATTCTATATGCTCATTGATATGTTGGCAAATGGTAAACAAATTGGAAAATTCTGGAAATTGGAAAAGGAGAATTAATTATCCTTTTCTAAGGTGCCTATTCTCAGGATCAAGACAAAGTTTCAATGATCTCTTTAATAAAAAAGAATTCTTAAGTCCAAAAGACTGACTATGCTACAGGTGTTTGCTCCTCTTATTCCCAAATCCATACCACACACCCCCCCCCCCCCATACACACACACCATTCACATCCTTTATCAGCAGGTTAATTTCCTATTTCATTTAAACTCATTTCTGAAGAGGATCTCAGAAATGTGCATGGTGGCAGAAGGCAGCTGGCCTGGGATTAAAGATTTGCTAGAGATAGTTCCCTGGAAGATGAGTACACTTGACTAGTGACACTTAATATGCTGCTTTTTGTCTTCAAAGTGCTTCACCAGCATTACTCAGGTGTTCCTTCAACACCTCTCACAGATTGGTCAGCTAGATTACAGATTTTTTGAGGCAATAGAGGTTGGTATTATGACTCACTTAAGGTAGTACAGTTAGTTTAGATGTGTTAATACTCTCACCTACACGCTGACCTTGATTCACCTTGTTTTGTTGAAATTGGTAGCCAATTATCTTGAATTCAATCAGAGTTGGATAGCCCAAAGAACCAAGCTTCACTCAGTTTCATAGTCTATATGAAAATCTTCTTATATATGTCTTATGAGTAGTAATAGTTGACTTCAAGGGAAAAAAAGAAATGTTTTGAAAAAATGTATACTACCTGCTCTCTTATAGTTACAGTAGGCCTTGAATTTTTATTTTGCTTCTTGAATTAAATTTTATGCAGTCCATTTTTTAAAAAGTGTATATTTTATTTTGCTGTGTATATATTGTGAAAGGAAAGCTACATTCAGACTACTTAATGTATCCAGCATCTCCTGTGGGATTTTCTTCTTTCTTTTCCTTTTTTTTTTTTTTTGGTGTGTGTGGTAAGAGAACCTGCAATCTCCTGCGTTAGCAAACTTCAAATATATAATACAGTCTTATTAACATAGCCACCATGAAAGTTTCTAAAATTTATTCTTCTCAGAACTAAAAGTTTTTACCCTTGGTTCATTATCTCCTCTGCTTGTCCCCCCAGCCTCTGGTAACCACTCTTGTACTCTGCTACTAAGAGTTTGCCTTTGCCTTTTTTTCCCCGAAAGATGGAGTCCTTTTCTTAAGAGTATTTCCAAGGAGTTGAACTATATACTTGTCCAAGCAGACATCTATTTGAGTAGCAGTTTGCCATATAACTCACTAGCCACAGTAGCTCACTGTAGTTCCAGTACTCAGGGCAGTACCTGCTTTGACATCTTATTAAGTGGATGATCTCATTACCTGCTTCCAGCCACCTTATGAACTAGGTATCACCATAATGTTACAGACTCCTGATGCTGACATGAGTATTTTCCCTGCTTAGTGCCACATTAAAACTAATGCCAGTTGAAACTAGAACGTAGGTCTAATGTCTGCTTGAGTTCAGCTGTTCTCCATGAGACCAAAGTACCACACCATCACTTGTCATGTGGCAGAACTGAATGAAGCATATTCACCATGGGAAGCATCAATGTTTAGACGAGCATTTGGCACGGCCCAAACGCTGCTATTGTTTGCCAGTCTAGGCTGCTCCCTATACTCTGAAAAGAGTCATGCTGTTTGTTCTAAGTAACTACCTGGAGGACTACACTGTTCTATATAACATTAGGAAGTAAGTTGCTTGCAATTATAAAAAATCTGGGCATATTAAGATTATCATCTATGGTTTCAAGTAATTTTTACATTACTTTGTCATTTTATTCTGAAAGTGAATTGGCTATTGAATATGATCAGCCCATTCCCCTAAGTTCAGTAAGATTTTGCACTTGCCATCCATTTGGCAATGAAGTACTGCAGCTTAAATCAAAACCAAGTCATCTGGTCTTTGTCTAAGGGAGCAGATGTCCACTTGGCCCTGCTCTGTCTGACTTGTGACCACAGGGTAAAGTTATCCTGGACAAGTCTTTACCTTTTTGGACTCCCAATCTGCTAACATCATCCAGCTGTTTATCAGTAGTGCATACAGTTTTCCAGATCAGATGCACTGGGCTTTGCAATGTGACCTCTTGCTGAAAAGTGGCAGCATGTTGTGTTAGCATGTCAAAGTCACTAGTTAATGCATAGCCACCTTCTGCTGGTTCCCAGGGGCAGCAGAGCTAACAGATAAGGACCTTAATGGGAGGGGGTTATGGGGCCAGAAGGATTGGCATTCAGCAGCCTAAATAATTACCTAACATTGGATTTCATTGAATTTCTCTTTCTTTTCATTGCAAATACTAGTTTGCCCTCTCCCTCTTTCTTCCATGCCTAGCTATTATTTCCAGACCTGGGCATTTGGGTGTGTCCCTTTTTGTAGGCCAGTGTGTACTTGCTCTCCTCTTTCCTCTGATGAATGTGCTAGTGAGAAACTATTTTTGGAAAACACTAAGCTCTTGGAGACAGTGTCATCATTAGTCAGTCATTGGACTCTATTGAATAATGTGCATTTTCATGTTAGTAGTAGCCTTGACATCTCTTCTAAGATGAAATGTAGTATGCTTATTCATTTTTGGCATGGGTGCAAAAGGTCCTCATCTCCTTAATTTAATGATATGTTGAAACTACCAGATACTACAGGTTGACTTTTTGTTGTGAAATTTTGAATCTTCAAACCTGCAGACTGAATAAATATTATCTTCCAGGGCTAACAGATTCAGAAAATTCAAAGAAAAATTGAATTTAAAGAGCTAAAGAGTTGAGTCCTTGACATTGAATCAAACTCAGTAAATGGTATTACTGTAACAAGAATGTAAATACTTTTGATTCTGTAAGATGTAGACATTTGTAACCTGCATTCTTAAAACTAAATGGGTACTGTTGGTTTAAGTATCCTGGGTACATAGCTATAAAGGACCAATGATAATATTTTTGGTTTTCCCTACAAAACATCAGCTCTTTATTAAATGTGTAAATAAAAATAAACACCCTTTAAAAGTGGGAAAGACTTTACACATATAAGATGATATTATTCCAGACCAATACTAGGCATTGGTGCCAGACTTCTGTTGTACTTTTTCATTTAACCTAATATCAACCAATTCTTAATTCAAAAATGAGGAAACGGAGACTGGGAATAGTTAAGAAGCGCTAAAGATCATAAAATCAGCAGGTGATGTTGGGACACCTCCAAAGGGACTTTCAATAAAGATAATGAAAGATGAAAGGGAAACTATCTCCTTTATTCCTAGTGAAGACAGACTAAGCATCTGAGCCAAGTGAGCCTACTAACTGCATTCCTGAAATAGGCAAATCTCCCAAGCCAGTGGTGAGAGGGCCAACCCGGGTAGATGTCCCCCTCACAGAGGTGAGCTTAGATGGGAAGCAGGAGAAGATGTGTGCACTTTGTGACCAGTGTAGTTTAGGAGAGTGAAGGCTGAAGGCTGAGCAGAGTCTTCCCAGCTGCTTCTCCAAGAGATAAATCACTCCACATTTCCAGGTTCAAGGTGAATATACAAGGACAGGGAGGGTCCCCAGTTACACATTTGAGTTGCCTTTTCAAACTGGGAAATTTGGGAGTGGAAAATAATTATTCTTCACTAGAAAATGGAGAAATCCTGTGATTAACTTCAAAGCCAAGCTCTTCCATTAAACTCTGGAAATACTTCCAGTTGCTGTAAGAAACTAAAAAGCCAACTTTAATTCATCTTTTTAAACTGTCATCATATGTGATACCCTACCTATCATTTTAAATGTCTTTTTGTTCACTGACCAAATGGAGAAAAATGTTTGCACTTGTTTGGTGGTGAAATCTTTAGTAACATGTCAGAGCATTTTGAAATGCATTTATTAAGATAAGTAAATAGTTCAAATTTTATATGTAAGTTTTATGAAAACTCTAGTCTATAGAAATAAGTATTTGGAGGTAGCTTAGAAATGAACCTACCAGTTCATTCATTCATTTATTCATTCATTCATTCATTCATTCATTCATTCATTCATTCATTCACTCATTCTCTTACAAATCATAGATTCAGTAGTATTGACTTATACTGTATTTAGATAAATGCACTATAGGAAGAGTTTGTTTGTATGTCATTAGATTGTTAAAATTGCTACATTTTCTCATAAACTTAAGTGAAACCCTGGGGGGGAAAACTGGGACAGATATTGGGACCCAAAGCTCATGATCTCACGCAAGTGTAAAATTTGCTCTTGGTGTTAATGACACCATTTCAGTGAGCAGCAATTTGTTGGGAGAGTCTGCTAGTCAGGGAAGGACTGAGAGAGAATAGAATGCCAGTGTGTTGGCACACTCCCACCTCCATAAATATTGCATGATGCGGTGATATCTTTTTGTGTGATATAATTCATTGTTTCAATAATTCATGTTGCCACTGCATGTTTCTAAGAGTACCTACCAAAGGTAAATAATTTACTGTAATTACCAAAAAGGAATGGTATTATTTATTTATTCAAACTTTTTATAAGAAATGGATCCTTTTTCAAAAGCACTTTCTATAAGAAATGGATGCTTTTTTAAAAAGGATCCCAAAATAGGTAGGCATTGTTTACTCAAAAGAAAAAACCAGAGTGAGAAGCCCTACCCACTCCACTGTATATTAGATATTCTCTCTATTCTGATGGATGAATATTTGGGATCTCCAAAGTCAGAAAAATCAGTAAAGAATAAAAATAAAACCTAATCTTTGATAAACCCAATAGAGTTTGGGAACTTACAAAAAGATGAGTTATTCCTTGAGGGTTAAGGGTCGTAATTCTGGAGATTCTTACTAACACATTGATCGCACACTTATCCACTGTGTCCCCACTTACTGAATGCAGAGAAAGCTATTCCTTGTTCTAATCCTTTACAGAAGACTTCCCATTTCTCTCTGGAGACTGTTCCTAGTTATTTGTCTGGAAGCCAAGTAAAGGAAGAAGTTGGAGACCTGAACATTCCATCTGTAATCCTTTGGTTAATTTGTTTTCAAAGTACCTCTACTGTAATCTTTTGCCTCCAGCCATTAAACTTCTAGTCTTCTGTCAAGATTGGTGGGGTTGGAGGGTGGAGACAAGTGTCATTATTTAACAACTGAGAAATTAGTAAGGAAATCAAATTACTTTTTTAAAAAGATCAACCAATTCTATTTTTTCTTTTTCTGTGTTGCTTGCTGTGTGTGTATATATTTTTATCTCTGTATGTATGAGTGTTTCTTTTGTATGTATATGTTTGTGTGTGTTTTGAATACTTGATTGTCATTTTACTAGGGTTGCAGTGGGAAGCAGGTCTTTTTAGAAGGACAAAAATTAGACTGATTTTTTTTCCATCCGTGTGTTAGCTTTCATCAGATATAGAACATTCCTAGTTATTCTGTCTTCAAATACAGCTTCTGCCTTATTCTCTCTCTTTTGCTTCTGAAAACCAAGTTACAGTTATATATATATTAAAATATTTCACTGTGTTCCTCATTTCACACTGTTTTCTGTATTTACCATTCTTTTAATCCCTGTCCTTCAGTTTGCATGTTTTTCCATTTCAGTTCCAATTAATAATCTGTGTAAAATAATCTATTTTTTATTTTTATTGTGTCTAGTCAAGAAGTGACATTGGTTTTATTAGTGAATGAATATTTATTTGATATTCTCTTATGTATATTCTAGGGCTTTGTTGAATTAGCCACCTTTAATTAGTTTCTTTTCGCTATCCTTTTTCTGAACATACTAGTCGTAGTCATTGTAAAATTCTTGCTAGCTAACTTCATGTAGTCGGATGACCTAGGAATCTGTGTATAGCATCTATCCAGTATTCTTCTATTTCTTTCCATCAGCTCTGATCATGCTTCTCTATCTTCATGGAATACTAGACGTGGCATGTAGAAAGTTGTAGATACAACACATGACTTAATGATGTAGTCCAGCACAGAGGGTTTACCTTCCTTTTACTAGGCTAATAGATTGGTGACTGATTATCTTAATCCAATCAAGATTATGCTTATATGAGGCCAGTTTCTATCTTAACAAGCTCAAACTGCCTCTGATTTTATCCCTCATCCTTCAAGGTCCTTATTTAAAGTTCTGGTGTGATCTTTACATCCTTTCTCCCATCAAGTCCCAGACTTTATATATTTTTTTCTTATGAAACGCCCAGAAACCTCCATGGTGCCTTTCAGAGATTTTATGATTAAGTTTTTAGCTTTTTGTTCTGTGCAGCCCCAGAATCCAAATAAATAATGTTAGTTAAAAACAAAAAAACAAAACCAAAAAAACCCAACTATTGAATGTTTGAGGCCACCCAAATCTCTACCAGAGCACTCTTGGTATTTTTCTACTTACCGACAGTGGTCCCTGTAGGAACAAAACCCAAACACTGGCTGCACGATAAATGGCAAAATTCCCAAAGCTAAAAATGGCAGCCAAAGCAGAGTGACCCTTCAAGACGTTCTCCTCCATGGGGTGTAGTTCTTATTGCCCCCCAGTTGTCTCTGGGACTTTCAGAGATGATTCCCATATTTATCTGACTCACTTGGCAGCAGCACTAGGATGCTGCTTGCTATTCTGCCCCACTTGGAAACAGAAGTCATCAAGAATGAATTTTTAATTTATATTTTGAGATTTTCTGTATAGTCATTGTGGGATTAATTTGAAAATGTATTGATGTGCTTAAAATATCATTGGAATTACTACTGTGATAAAATTTTGCCATGTTGATGACCAAGATATTTTATTAAAAGATTGAAATGTTATAGCATATCGATGAATTTTATATTCTGATTTTCTTGAAAATAGTTACACCTATTCTTAAATATAGATTCACAGAGGACAAAAGATAAAAATTGTGTATTTCGAAAGTTGGACTATGAGGACTTGCAGAAAAATACAGATATTTCCTGTAGGTACAAAGGACCTGGTCTAGTGTGAGTTGTTGATGCAATATATCATTTTATTTTTCAGCATCTAACATTTACAAGAGAATTTGACTCAGATTCTCTTAGACATTACAGCTGGGCTGCAGACACCCAGGACAATGTCAATCTTGTCTCAAGTCCTGTTCATTCTGGGTAAGTAAAGATAAGTCACTTTCCTTTATCCTATTTACATTGTATTTATTGTTTGCAGTTACAAATTCACCATTGACAATTCATCTATATGATTATTGATCTAGAGGTTTTTACTGAATACATATATTTGTAAGTCATTAGTAGATATTCTTCTAGGTAAATAGGTATATTTTTACTGATAGAAACATAATGTTGGATAGGAAATTAACTAAATTATTAGTGCATAAAAATTTCCTGGCAATTTTGGCACTACTGCATTTTCAATTTTTCTGGTAAATAAAAAAGTAATCCCTTTTTAATTTATTCAAGTGATATTTTCTTTGATTTTCTTTTCCATTTGAAAAATTAAATATATAGACATTGATGTTAACTTACCTCATTGTTTGATTGCCTTTGTCCTGGTATTCTAATAATAGAAAATTTTCATTCACATATTTCATTTTAAATATGCACTGAACACTAGTGTTTTTTTCTCCTCATAGAATATATGTTTCTAATTTGACAAATTATGTGTTTTATTTTCCTTTACAAAATGTAAATTTGAACCAGTAGATCAAGTTTGGTGTCCTTCCCCATCCTGAAGTACAATTATAACTAAGTTGTATTAAGTTACAATAAAAAACATTACCTCAGTTATTGAAGTAAAATTAATTCACCATAAAAAAAACCTGGATGTACCACTTTATATTCCCAGAAGTGCTGCTATAAAATGATATCAAACAGACTATTGCTACCCCATTGGTCAGCAAAATTTGAGGCAGGGGGCTAAAAGAAGAGCTGCTTCAACAGTCAAATTAATAATATATATTTAGATACTGGATTCTTTTCTTATAGGCAGAACTCTGGGTAATTGGCATCCATACAAGTAGATTAGAAATAATTCATTAAAGTGAAAATTTCAATGTAGTTTCACCTCAATAGTTAGCATTTAGGCCATGTATTAGTTGTGATGCTAGACAAGGCTAGATTAATTTGGAAGAAATAAATGAGCAAGGTGCCTCAGGTAGTATTTAATTAAAATAAAATAAATGAGCATGTTGGCCTTTATTAGGTACTTTTCATATTCCTGGCATTGTACTCTTATTTATGTGCTATGTATTATCTCATTTAATGTTATTTTTGAACTTTAAAATGACCCTACAAGGTAGTATTCATTATCTTTAATTTAAAGATGAAAAATTGAAGAACCAGAGTAATGCTACAGATTAGTAAGTACCCTGCAAGATGCTATGGCTTGTAACAACACAATTCTAAAACAAAAATTGTTGCAGTATTAGTATTAGTCATGGAAATAATTGCCATAAAAATGTTCAGTAAGCTATAAACTGATGGTCTTTAAGATTACATTTTGTTAAGTAAAAAAGCGTTATAATGATAGTATTAGTTTTCGGATTTCTTAAAATAATCTATATGTGCATGGGTCTAAGTTTGCAAAGCCAAAGCAAATAAGCATTTGAAAGGGAAATATAAAACACAAGGAATACATCAGTAGGCAGACATTTGAAGAGTTCTTTGAATCAAGTTTGGTGCATTATGAACAGTTACTAAGATCTGGAACAATCACTTGATGCTCTCTACATAGGAAAGTACTGTCCCTTAATGTAATTTAGTAATCTAGTAAATTGAAGTTAAGGAGAGCATAGGATAATAAATTCAGAAATGAACTTTCCCATGCATTAGAATGAAGGAGTTGAATGTAAATTCTTAACCTTCTGCTTCTTTATTGAAGACAATCCATGTGCAGGAAAGTAGAAGTAATGTACAGGGTGGGATTATTTGAAAAGGAAAACATGAACAGACCTGGTTTACACTTGGAAATATTTCACTAAGGCCATATCTATACGAGAGCTAATACAGTAATTTGAGGCAAATATTTTTCTAGGTTGTCCTACAAATACCAAATGCCTTGGTTTCATTTTCTGACATTTTTATTTTTCCTTTGCTTATCATTGACATTTTCTGTTGCTTGCTTCTAATTATCTTGCATTAATTTTTCCCATTTGCTTTCTAAATTATTTTGCAGCTATTCTTCTCCACTTCCTCAGTATGATTCAAGGTGATAATTGTGTCCTTTATGTGAACCATCCTTTTTTGTATTTTTAATTTATGTGAGTTTTCCTCACAGTTAGATCGTGTCAATGTCTGTAGTGTATCAGCATTTGTCATCTGCCTTTACTAAAACTAGAAACATAATGTGTTAGTTTTAGGATTATTTGTAGAATTCCTGCTGTAGCTTAAATATCAATAAGACACCCATATGATTAAGTATCACTTTTTTAAAAAATTTATTTATATATAAATTTCACATTGTAATCCCAGGGATTTACGCTAAGTATCACCTTTTAATTTGTTTCTACAAGTTATGTTGCATGAAATTTTATTTTACACAATATATAGAAATGAGTTTGGAAAAGAAATCATTGTATTTCATAGTTACTGAATAAGAGGACATACAGCCTGTTTAACATACACATTACTCAGTCTGTTGGCTCTGTAAAGGTGAAAGAAAACCTTAAAACAATAAAATGCTTGTTACCAGGCAACAACTATGTACTTAGGGCTATGCAGAACACAGAGAAAGAGATTTCTCCAGTGTGTCATTAAAATTACCTGTGCAATTTTTTTTTTTTCCATTTTGTTCTGATGTTCTTTGTAGCAGGGGATATTTTTCTCTTAGCAGTGATAACCTTTTTACATTACTTTCAGACTGCTAAGCTCAAGTTTTCTTTACCATTAACATCCAAGTATTGTCTGGGCAATTTCTAAATACACTGAACAAAATAGTTTTGCTCATTGGTTTATTCAATAGTCATTTATTGTGTGCTTAGTGCATGCAGGACTGTGCCCAGCTCTGCAGATCAAACAGTGAACAAGACAGACCTGATCTGAATTATGGTCTATATTACTGAAACTCAGCTCTTTGTTGCTAGAGCAAACACTGCCCTCTGTGTAAACACTCCAGTGTTTATTTGTACTAATACAACTGAATTTTTAAGCTCAGCGTTTCATTCATTTTTAATCCATCATGTTAGTAGTTTTCCAACCACAAAATTTTAACTACTAAAAGCTGAGAAGGAAAAATTTTGTCTTAGGCTTCTCTGAAATTGCATATTGCTTTTATTACTGAATAAAAACAGTAGTTGTATGTGTATCTGTCTCAGAAAATGTAGTCACCCTGTACCAGTTGCAAGTAAGCCCTGTGCCATTTAGTACTGGAGACAGTTCCTGTGAACAGGTACCTTTGTCCTTGACTAGCAGGAGTACTTCCTGTTTCCTTTCAGTTTTGGAGGAGTTAATTTTTCCCTCTTTCTTTGAATATCATCGTGGTCCCTGTTTCTTAAAGCAGATAGAGTGTTAGAAAAAAACAGACATGTTAGTTCAGAGGAAAATTATTAAATCCAGAAGGAGCAAAAGTATATACAAAGGTATACTTCATGAATCAGCAACTCTGATTCACCGATGATCAGTTGATTCTTAAAGTCTAATTGAAAAATGATTCCCATTCTATGGCCTCTCTCCAGAGTATAAGGGATCTTTTCACATTTTAAAGTAACTTTTCCCAGGTTGAAAAGACATCACTGTTTTGGAAGGTCCCCAACCTCAGACCTCCATCCAGAGTCCAAAAATATATTTATAAGATATGAGAACTGCTTTTAGATAACTAGTGAAATAGTAGAAGATTCTCATGGATAAAATGTTTTTCCCCAAAAAGTACTATAGGTATTCAGTTTTCTTAGCAACATTTGTACTGTTCTGGGAATAGGCATATTTTACAAATGAAAATTAGAATGCAAAGGGAACATTTGTGTTCACATGTCTGACATCCATTCTCCAAAGGTGGGATCATCAGTTCATGTTTGCCAGATCACCTGCAAACATTGTGACTTGCTGGGTTTTAAGCTGCTCTCTCCTCCATGAGCACCTGATATATGAACCAAGAATTTCAATGTACTGTTACCAGATATGCCAGATAATACCGTTTTCTTAACATTTTCATATATACATGTAAATATTTTTCCTCATTAGTTTTATATCAAAGCCAAAGACATATTTATTAGAGGCATTCCCTATTTTTGTATTGTTAAGTAGATAGGTGTATCTGTATAACAGATGCTTCAATTGACTTTTAAACCAAATTTTTACTTGAAAAAATTCAAACCCTTCCATCAAAATTGCCCTAGCAAAATTAGTTATCTTCTTTTATTTCTGCTTTGTGATAGTAAGTTTTAGAGTATGTGGCTAAATACAAATTTATTTGGAGTTGTACACATTAAAACATACTGTGGAATTTCATCTTACAGAGATCCCATCCTCAACATTTGGCTAAAAGCTTTTTTTATAGTTAAAATCATTCTTGAATATAGTTTAAACCACCCAAAAAGACCATGTAGAGTGGTTTTGCTTTTAATTCATGACAGTCTTTAATTAGCCACTTTTCCTTCCAATTTTGAAACATTCACTGTTCCTTCAATTTGAACATCTGTTAAAGCAGGTGGCTTCCATTAGGAAACCAGGTTCCACCAAAAATAAGTTGTCGGGTTTCAGTTTTGCCCATTGCACAAGTTAAGTGTTTGTTTGATGTGACTCCACCGTATTTACTTTTTGATTTATTTTTCAAGATAGAAAATTATAGCTACATTGTCTGTCACTTTAAACTCGAATATTTTATTTCATAGTATGTGAAAATGGTACCTTTCTCTCCTTGATTTGACCTCTGATCTCCCTCAGGTTTCTGGTTAGCTTTATGGTGGATGCAAGAGGCGGCTCCATGAGGGGAAGCCGTCAC
Organism: Uropsilus gracilis; assembly: GCA_004024945.1. Taxonomy (NCBI): domain Eukaryota; kingdom Metazoa; phylum Chordata; class Mammalia; order Eulipotyphla; family Talpidae; genus Uropsilus; species Uropsilus gracilis. The sequence continues at coordinate 67,292 of PVHY01000257.1, forward strand.
CATGGCATGAGAATCATCATTCCTCCGCGCAAGTGTACAGCCCCCACCCGAATCACCTGCCGTTTGGTAAAGAGACATAAACTGGCCAACCCACCCCCCATGGTGGAAGGAGAGGGATTAGCCAGTAGGCTGGTAGAAATGGGTCCAGCAGGGGCACAATTTTTAGGGTAAGTTATTTTGTCAATTTTAATCTTGGCCCTCATACAACATCTTTGATTTTCTTTACCTTTGTTGACTCAAGTTGTTGACTATTAAAGCTTCTCAGTCGGATCATTTTGATTGGGTACATCTCATGGTGTGTCAGAGTTCACAAAGCTGTCTAATTCTGTGAAAAGCTAGTGGATTGATACTACCATGACTCAGTTTGCTGGTCAAAGCTTTTACTAACCAAGAAGCATGCTCTCTGCTCAGTGAGTGCTCGGTACCCCAGCAGCTTCCATAGAAGTCAAGGCATCAGTTTTAGGAAAAATATCTAGAATACACTGAATCAATGGCTACTCTGGGTACATGCATTTTTAAAGATAATTTTTAGGACACAACCCATGGTGATATGGTATTTTATAAAAAGCAAAAACCATCTCGTTTTCTGAGGTGTCACTTGGGGACAAGTCAGGCAGGCTCTGTCATGACTGACAGTTTGTTCACAATTTCCCCTTCTTGTTTCTCTTCCTGCTGCATGGATGTTATTCAGTAAACTGCATCTACCTACCAATCCTCCCCCTGTAAATGAGGGTGAGAGCTTGGTTAGCCGAATCCTGCAGCTTGGGCCTCAAGGAACAAAATTTATTGGGTAGGATCTTTAAAGACAAGATACAGAATGTCTGCAGTTCTTTCCATTTCCAGTTTGTTTGTTTGTTCGTTTTTTCTGTCACACCCATGGTCTTATTCTTGTCTTAACGTTTGTTTTGATTTTTTTAAGTTTCCAATGCTTTCAGTTGATTGTGTCACTGAAAGAAAACTAGATCATAGTGGCTTGACTTAATGTAGCACCGCTTCCTATTTTGTGCTTTTCAAGCATGAGTAAGTCACTGCAAGCATTCTGCTTTCATAAGTTTGTGCTTTTGTAAATCTTCCTTTAATTTGAAATGCTTCTATTGAATGATTGTCTTTTAAGACATTCTAATTTTAACCCTGTGTAAGATATTTGCAGACTTTCAATCAACATTTTGTCTAATATATGAATATGTGTGTGTGTGTATATATATAGGTACATATATATATGTATGTGTATATGTGTGTAATTACAATTTTTTAAAACGTACTTATGAGTACTGACAAGTCTTCATGAACTTTGAGAAGGAAAATTCCTCCATTACTGAACAGATTTTAACCAGTATTGGGAATACAGTATATTTAAAGAAAACCAAATAGGTAGCAGGTAGACTCTGCTGCAGTTATTAAATCCTTTTGTTTTGTTGAAGCTGAAATGTAGTGTTTGTTCGCTTGTCTTTTGGTTGGTATACTTGCCTTGGCAGTCTGCATGAAGGAACTGTGATGAAAAGTTATGCTTGGCTTCTACCTTGGTCACAAACCTTGTTCATACCTTCTTCCCAGTATTGTTGAATGTCCTTCACATAGCCTGTCTTTAAACACCACAGAGACAGTATCTGATACTTTGACCTGCAAAGATTGTATCTAGTTCTAAAATGTTTGTCTAATCATCAAGTGTGCTTAAAACTATGTAAATATCTGAATAACTCTAGAAATTATTAACCCGCTGACAGTGTTTTGTTTCTACCTGTCAAAACATGAAGGCAGCATAACATTTTTTAAGTTCTTAATTTGAATAACTTTGCCAAAAGTGAAATTATCACATTTGTGTACTATTGAAATGAATCCTTCTGTACTCAAATATTCACTTTTTTTAATTTATGCTATTGCAACTACTAGTCCTTTGTTTGTGCTCTTACCTACTAAGCCTGTATCTTCTGTTATCACATGGATAGGAACACATAGGGTAAGACTTACAGGACGTACAACCTCTGTAGGAAAATAATGATACTGTCTACTTAAATGTCATAAAATAAAGCTGCACAATCCAACTACATGAACTGTGTGTGATTGTGGTCTGCTTACTTCCATTCATCTTTTTTAGCATTCTATTTTAAAATTCAACAAAATTACAGCCCTGACTTGATTGGCTATCTTCAATTTGTGAGCCGTTCTTTCACATTCCTTAGCAAAAGGACACTGTCAAAAATCAATGTATCATAATATGAAATTTTCAAACTAGTAAGTAGTTTTACAGAAAGTTTAAATACTCCTATGCAGGTAATATTAGCATAGGACATTAAGCTGCCCATTATCATTTTTCAAATTGAAAATCAAACAAACTGTCTTTAACTACATAGGCCTTGAAAGTAATGGAAACTGACTGAGGGAGTAGATTGTTACATTGACTGTTTTCTTGCAAAGGGGGGGAAAGATCATCAATCTCTCAAAATAAGAAATTTACAGAATTTCTGGTTTTTGAAAAATGACTGTGTCCTTTTAAATCATTAGCATTTTGTATAATGTACATATTGTGCTTTTAAAAATGGACCAACATTATGGTCTATTTTAATAACTTTCAATTCATGGATATAAAATTCCTGTTTATGTGTGCTGAATATTTTCTCACCATTAAATCCAGTACCTAACATATGGTAGACCCTTACGAATTATTTCTGAATGAGTGAATGATGGCATGTTTTCAGGCTTTTAAAGTATTATTTAACTAGCCAAATGATTCTGCAGCTTTGAAATTCCCAACCTTAGTGGCACCTCTGATTTTCAAAAGAATACTACTAATGAAGCATTTTTTTAAAAGTTTGATGTAATAACTATACTTAATTTGATGCCAAAATATTGTGGATTTTTCTTTCCAGCCCTGTCATAGTGGAAATACCTCACTTTGGGTCTATGAGAGGAAAAGAAAGAGAACTTATTGTTCTTCGAAGTGAAAATGGTGAAACATGGAAAGAACATCAATTTGACAGTAAAAATGAAGATTTGACTGAATTACTTAATGGCATGGATGAAGGTAACTATGACAGCTTTGTGTTCAGTAAATCTCTGTAGGCTGAACCCAGAGGAATGACTAGACTTAAGAAACTCATCTGATTTTCACACTTATGTATTTTAAGCTGGCACTTGGGTTCCTCAGCATTAATTCTGTTTTCTAGATAGATACAAGGCGTGAAGTTCTGTTGAATCTGACAAATCTTATTTCCCTTCAATACAGATTTTTCAAATATTCTCATGATTGTTTTAGCCTTTGATCAATTATATCAATCTCTCCAACACCCAGGAAAGTTTTCTAAGTAAAAAATGTGTAGGGAGGGGGTGAAATAATAATGGAAAGTATGCAAAGCATGCAGAGAATTTTTAAGAAATACATTCACATTTTACTTCTGGGAGTATTATTTCCAGACCCTTTCATCTCATTTAGGTTTCTTCCAAATTATTTCAATGTGAAACAATTTCAAATTCTCTTGCTTTATAATCAGTTTTTAAGCAGTATGGTTCAGGTTGATTATTGGAGTTTGTGGTGCTCCAGTGTCTTATTTTTTGACTCAACAAGACTGATATATAAGTGAGCATGCCACTGCCTTTCACATATATTCTTCAGGGTGTCTTAAATCTTAGAATCACAGCTCTTTTTCTTAGTAGTCATTAGGAATAGACTTGTTTTAAATTTATGGACTTGATGCAGAATCTTCTAAAATATGTAAAAATATAGGCACTAAATTCATCATAAAATAAAACCAATATTTACGTTATACTGACTTCAAGTCACTATGAATTCAACAATATTTTACTTACGAGTTTTATTGGAGATACAATGCACTTAGCATAAAATATACTATTTTAGCACTTAATTCATTGTTTTTAGACTATATCCAGCATAGTTTCTCATGAGTCTATAGTATTGACAAAGAAACTGGAAAGACTGAAGTGTGTTTGAGGAATGCCCAGCAGTGCCCTATATAAGTCTATCTTAATTCTGTGGAGAGTGCCTTCCTCATTTTATAGGGTTTTTTGTTGAGAGAAAAAGTTTTTTTAAGTACTTATGAAATACAGCCCTTCTTACCTAGTAAGCCCTTAATAAATATCAGCTACTGTCACTGTTGTCACTCTATAGAAAAATTGTCATTCCAAGGGTTTTATGAGAGACAGTTAATCATAGTCAACCATGGATTTATAAATGTCTTTACAGCAAGACAGGAGAAAACTAATAATTGGATTCAGCATTTATGATGTATAAATGATAAATATCTTTTTATCGCACTTAACATTGTTCTTATTGCAGTTACATTGCACTATAAAATTACATAAGTTTTCAGTGTTTATTATTGAGGTTCAAGCATGTGAATAAACTAGACTGTTCACTGTTTAAAAATTCCGATCCTTCAGCATATGAAAATCTTTTTATGTGAAGATTCAAAAGAAAACATAGTACTGCAAAGCATGCATTTTAGATCTTTACAGATGAAGGGACTGAAGTTTATAGAAGTCAAGTTAACTTGTCTAGGATTGCTCCACAAGTAGCAACACAAAGAAGTAAAATGTAGTCCTACTTGTTTTCAAAGGCTTGTTAACTATACCCCACTTATTTTGTAAATGTATGTCCTGTAGAGAAGAAATAGATCTAACAAGAACTCCTACAGACCTCCAAATTTAAAAATCTAAAAAAATAGTCATTTTAAGTGTGTGACATATTTAATGTGTATACATTGAATGTTTATATGAATGCTGCTAGTTTTATTATATACTATTACAATAATGAATGGGAAATGCAATAGTAATTAAGACTTCTATTTTTTATGTTTATTCTACAGCATAAATATAGTCATTTTCTTATCACAAGGAATACACAAGGAAACAATAAAAATTTAAGCAAAATTCAATCCAAAGATAGTTAATTGAATTAGGGTATAAGATGATTCAGGATTTTTCTTTTTTTAATGGAGATAATAAGAAAAATGGATCTTACATAGAGGATATTTTTTAAGGAAAATAAAAAAATGTTTTATATATCTAGTACTTCTTAAGTGCTAAAAGTAGATCACTAATTTTTAAAATATAACACGTACTATACAAGGATTTTTTTTAATTTTTTTTTAATGGGTAACCACCTTAATTTTTTAAGCTTCTGAGAGCAGGGTACATGTCTTAAACATCTTTGAATCGCCAACATTGGACATAATGCTGTATGGACAATCACTTATTTATGGGGGAATAGGTAGAAGATCCTCAATATAGTACATAATTACCTGAGGAAAAGATTTCAACTGTTTCTGCTGTCCTTAAAACTTTAAGGTTAATATATAGGAGAAAAAAGTCATAGAGGAAACATTTACTTCAAAAAAGTTTTGAAAAAGTAATAATATTCCACAAAGAACATTGACTATTCTAAATCAGTACTGCCAAAAAACTTTCTACCACAGTGGAAATACTCTGTACCCATTCTATGTAACAACAGTAATCACCAGTCACATGTGTTTTATTAAATATTTGAAAAGTAACTAGTGCTAAGGAAAGTCATTTAAAATTCTGTTTAATTTTAATTAATTTCAAATAGTCACATATAGTCAATTGAATAGTATAATTCTAGCAAGGACACTGAATATTCTAATAATATATTCTTCATTTTTTTTAATGTACATTGTAGTATGACCTATCAGGCAGACATAGAATTTACGATTTTTTAAGGTTTATTTATGAACTGTGAGTCTCTGATTTCATGTTGCTATGTCTTCATTTTGTTGCTAATCAACCAATTTTCTAATAGGAATCAGTGTTATCTTTGTTCAAACAAATGTTGCCCCAAAGTACCATACTGGGGGCACCTGTCACATGTTTCAAAGAAATGAGAATCTAGTCCAGCGTCCTGGATTCTATGTTATCTTGGAAATAGTAGGTAGAGTTTCTTTGCTACATTTTTAAAGATCAGATAAACTTTGGTTCCATTTTAGACAATTAAAAGAAAATGTAAATACTTCCACGTTTAAAGAATCAAGCACTCTGGAGGTCATTAGAGCAGAAACTAAGAACTAACTTACTAAAGCATAGTGCTTTTCTTCATGTAGTAAATTGTTTTAAATGAAGAAACACGAAAAGCATTTTATAGATGAAGCCCAATTAATCAGATTTTAAATCAAGTTCAAGTACCACTTACAGCCACTCTTTTCTTTGTCCTTAAAAATATTCCATTCTTGTTGCCAAATGCCCTTGCATAACTAGATTGCTAAGGGAAAAAATCAGTCTTTTAAAAAGAAATCCAGTCATTACTTTTCCCTGAATATTAAAGTAATCATGGGAAGAGGAAACATATGCATAGTTTAGGTTCCTTTTTAAGTCCTACCCTCTCTACCCTGTCCCCCAATCACAAGTTTGTTCCTGGATACTTACAAGTTTATTAAGGGAAAAACACTTAAATCAGTGACCAGATCACTCAAGACTTTGTGAAAGAAAAGAGAAATGAATCACTCTTTTATATTATCTAATCTGTTAGCCATTGTTCATAGCAATTAAGTTTTATCATCTATGGTGAGTGATTCTGTCTTATTGAACTTGTTTCATTTTTAACCCCCTTTTCTAGAAATGAGTTCTGTGTTCTACATACTACTTTTCTATCCTGTCCTGCACACTATTCTCTGAAAATCTTACACCCAAGTATTAAAAAATCATTCATGCCAATATTTTTATAACTATTGTTTACTAACAACACAATTATAAAAATTATATTGTGATTCTATAGTATTCCCAGTGTATAGTGTTTTTAAACTTGCTAAGCTTTTCATCTGCACATATTTAGAAGTTAGGTAACTTCAGGGAATGACAAGTTCAAGGAGGAGGAAGATTTGCCCAGTGTAATGTCATGGTTAGGCTCCTCATCTGTGGATATCATATAGACCTATTTCCATTCTGGCTCCACCACATACTAGTTGTGTGGTCCCTTGCAAGCACTCAGTGTCTCTAAACTTTATACAGTGAAGATAACTCATAGGGAGCTAATGGGGAACAGATGAGCTGTACTGTATGCAAGCTCTTAGCACAATGCCTGATACATGAGAACCACTCAGTTGATGTTAATCATAGCTGTGGCTTCCATGTCTCCTACAGTTGTGCCAGAGAGCAAACGGGGACTAAAATCAGGCCTCATTCACTTGCCAAGCCATCTGGCCTGTATAATAAATCTCTGTTCTGGTTTGCTCAGAGCTTTTGTCAGGTTGCTAAGCCATTTACCTTAGATGTCTACCAAGTGGGCACCCTTTCCCAAAGCACACAAAGATGTCAGCAGAGCTAGATTATGATGATGGCAGTGACACTCAGTACCACCATCCAACTAGGCACTAGTGAGTAGGTAGAGGTAGGTCTCCAAAGTCTGGATCTCTCACTCCAGATTTGTTTTTCTACAATGCTCCATATGTTCTCAAATTAAGGATTCCTGTAGATGGACATTGTGTAAAACAAAAATGTCACATAAATGTCAGCTGCTGTTTCAGTTTTCTAATGCTAATCCAGGTGCTCTCAATAGTTCTTGTATGACTCAAAAGGATATGGTATATATTCAGAAATGTAGTGGTCAAATAAGGTGGGATGAATAGTTACTTCCATCATTAGCAAGCCAGAGACCAAAGTTTCAATGGTTATGATAATGAAGCAGGTGTGTTAGCAAAGCTCTATTGAAGTAAGAGGCTAGAATGACAATGGGGACAGTTGGTCTGGGTGTGAAGAATCTGCTGTTACCTCTAAGGTATCATGTGTCAGGAGCATCTTCTTTGACAACAGATAGCAATCTTGTTCTCCCACTTGTCAATTCATGTTTTCTCAGTGGAGAAAATACTACCACAAAACATAAAACATTCATTTTCCTCCTGCTAAAATACATCATCTTTAAGTTTCATGGAGTTTGAAACTTACTTTAGTTAAACACACAAAGTTCAATTAAACATGTTAAAATTATGCCTCTGAAGTCAGACCCCAAGGGATATTTTGTAGTATGCAGCTATGCTGGACCCAAGAGTATTTTCCAGTAGAACAATCCTACATCCTTAGAGTTCCTTAGCTTATTAATTATAAACCCTTGAAATGGATGGGGGTAATATAAATTAAGATGTGCTACAAACGTAAAATATATCAGATATACAAAATTTAGTACAATCCCCAGAATATATATTTCTAATGATCATTGCATAAACTTGTTTTAATACATTTATTAGATTTTAAAATCAATCATTGCTACCTAGGTGTCCCAAGAAGGTGTTGAAGGCAATGGCATTATTTTAAAATCCCTAACAAAACATTGCTGAAGTTCCCCAATTTTATAATGATAGGAAAATAAATTCCTATTTATTATGAGAAAGTAAATAATCTCACTTTTTGTCATTGTCTGACTTCAGATGAGACCTAATGAGTTTACGTAGTTTTACAAATAATACTGGTTATCAACTGAAGCAGGAAAGGAAGATCAAATCACTGTGAAGTAACAGTAAATTTTCCACAATTTATTTTCTATGTCAATAATATTTTAGAAACATCTTTCTCAGTTAAAAACTGATACAGCGGTTCATTTCAATGAATTCACATGTTTTTACTTTAGTCAGAAGAGAAAAATAGCAATCTAGACAGCAGAAGCAGTTGAACTCTAAAAAGTGAAATAGGCAGCTTTTCATAGTATACAGCACCATCTGTTGGAAAAATCTAGTAACAACTTTGAAAATGTCTGGAGGAAAATATAATAACTGAACTTAAGCAAATCAGGGTTTGTATTGTGGTGGGATGTGCAAAAACAAGAATAACAGAAAAGGATTTAAATAAACCATAGCAAAGCTGTAAACCTGCACCCCTAAAACATGTACAGTGCTCTACATCAGTGTTACCTCAGTGAATCAGTGCATGAACCATAACAAAACACTTACTTTTAGTCTAGTGCCATAAAACTGTCCTTTTAAATCAAATGAAAGCAACTACCATATTGCAAAAGAGAAGGAAACTATGAGACCCCTCATACCTACTAGTCAGGAAATGAAAATGGGGCTACAACAGATGAGCATTAATTAATAATGCCAAGTTTCATGTGTGTCTGTATATATGAATTTGTCAGCAATTGTATGTCTTAATGAACCATTAAGTCAAGCTGTCAACAGACACCCTGCTCCAGAAGCAAGGCAGGTAAGAGATAATGAGCCTTAGTTCCCATTTCTTACAGTGTCCTGTAAGTAAAGAGCATTTAGGACACCTCTACCAAAGGCATGTGCCAGGTTACAGACCTGCAGTATTTTGCCTAAAGGCCTTATACATGATCCTGAAATTTGAAGATAGGCTTTTCACTGTTTTTGCCAGGATGTATAGGCAACAGTTTAAACTAAGTGTTAAAAAAAGAGAGAGATTTAAATAGGGCCATTGTCTAAAAGCAATGTATTTTTATTGGCACATGTAGAGAAGTAAACAAATATGTAAGAATATCTTTTGGAAGAAACAAGGAAACACAAATATAAAGAATATGAGGCTTCTTCAATTACAAAGGAAAACAGGATGATTATTCCAGCATGACCAGAGTATAAGGAAGGAAATCCTTCCCTAATTTCAAACCAAAGTGAGAACAACCTGGTCTACCTCTGCTACTGCAACTTTAAAATTTGATATTGACCTTGGTAAACTGTAAGGTCCATGAGAGCAGGAACAGGGTCAGATGTGACAGCTGTTTTAACAGTGCTTAGAGCACCTTTGGCTCTGTGTCACTTCATCATCGTTTGTTGCATGGAGAATGCATGACTTGCACCCATACATATGCCTCGTTTTAGGTGATACATTTTCAGTAATTCAGTGGCTCATACCCAAGAGTGAAAACAGCTTTCTAAAGCAAGAGATGTCACAATCAAATAGGATGAAGTCTTAAGGCACAGGAAGAACACAAAATGATTAGAATTTTATTTTCCAAAATAACTTTTAAGATCTGTGAGTGTTAAAATCAGACAACTTGCTAAAAGCGGAGGGAAAAACAAGCCCATATACCATTGTCCCCAGACCTACCTGCCTCATTGGCACTTGATACACAGCACAGATCTCAGTAACACAGATGACTCTGCCTTGGATCAAGCATAACATCCTTCTCATCCAGACTTAAGCAGTAACTAGACTTGAGTGTGAGTTCAACTCCTAAAACTGTAGAGATTGCATAGGATCTCTATGTGTTGCTTTTGTAACTTTCTGTGAACTTATTTAAAAAAAAAATTTTTTTAAATGTCAAAATTCATTTTAAATTTTATCTACATAGAGGTTTTTCCCTATAACATCTTCGATGTACTCTTTAGAAAAGTTTCATATTCAGAGGAATTGAACTTTAAATTCCAAAGAGATGAATATCTATAATTTTCTGAAATATATTACAGTGTGCTCAATTGTTCCACTGTTCTATACTTAGACACTGTTCTATACTTAGATTTGCATATATTCCCTGCTTTTTTCCTGGTTTATCTGATGTTTCATTTTCTATGATTGGTGAAATTTGACTGAAATTGAAATGATAGTAATTTAGAGTTATCCCATTACAAAGGTAATGGGATTTTTTTAGTCCAACTTTACTTTGCCACAGACAGACTGGATCTCTACTGCAAAACTCTGTGACCCCGAAAAGAATATGTAACCTCTCTAAGTTACTGTGTAAACAGAACTGAACTTGTGATTTTTTGTAATTTATTTGGCACATCTAGCTCAGTTGGGATTTTTCTTATTCTGATTTTATACACAAAGAATGTAGGGCTCAGCAGAATTCAGAAACCTGTCCCAGGACCAAGCCCACTGACTGGAGAGATGAACTTGAACCCAGGGCACCTGTCCAATGTCTTGGCACACACCTTGCCAGTTTGCTCTTTTGAGTTCTAACATTCTAAGACTCCATTTTTCTCCACCCGTGAATATAAAATATACCAAGTATTCACCTGACCTGAAATTAAACCCTAGATTTTGAAATCTTATTTTATGAAAACTCAAAGCTGTATTGCTTCTATAGGCTGATACCTCAAGCTTCTATAGACTTACACACTCAAGCCTGATCAGGTCACAAATAGCCTTTTGAAAATAATATGGGACATAGTGTTGATATGGGAAATAGTGTAATGTCCCATTTGACGAAGTTGTTGAGGCATTATCATCTGGTACATGTAAGAGTGTGGCAAAACTAGTCAGGATCATCATTTTAAAGTTTTAAGAGTGTGTCATTTGGTGGGAACATTATTTCAGTGTTGTTATTTATTGTACTGTGACATTTAATCATTTACATTTGCAAAACATTTTATCACCCTTACTGTTTTGCTACAAAATCTCAGTTACATAGAATGCTATCCCATCTTTTATAAATAAATGAATTACAAGGTACTTAAGAAATTTGTCATTAATCAGTGAACAAGCAAAGCCTCTATGAACTTCCATTTTTAGTGCAACAGAAAGTTGTTATAATCAGAGCTTTCTATTGAGAGAAGGTGCTAATAAAAAAAAAGTTACGTCATCTTTTAAATCAGAATCTTTGCAAATCCATCTCTTACTCATCCGTTTATCAAACACTATCCATATGCCATGCAATCTGCAAAGACACTGTGCTTAGTGGTTGAATCCATATTTGTGTGACTTATACCCCCTTCTGAGACCTGGATCTGATTTCATGAATTATGCCCCTGCCCATTAGAATGCCATCTCTCTGTGGATAATGCCCTCAGTTTGCATTCTATTGTATCCCCAGTGACTAGTCCAGTGTCTGCACACAGTGGGACATCAGTAAATACTTCATTACTGAATGTTTATGACCTATCCTATTTTCCTACCTGCAGCGTCTAGAGTGTGGCTGGACCAGAATTTCTCTTACTGCTCCCTTACTGATGGGGATGCAGTTTTCTTCATGCTTGGTCATTATGAGGTTTGTGGTTATGTGTGCATAAGTGGTTTGTGCTTATAAGGGCATCAGCAGCTGGCACTGCTGGGTCCAAGGATAGGTAGATTTTCATTTTTGACTAGATGGTGCCCAATGACATTATCAAAAAGAATTTTGCCATACACATGCACCTGCAGTGAATGAAAACACCTGCTTCCCAAAACTTCCTCTAGACAAGATGCTGTCCATTAATCTCACTGAAGATGGGAATAAGAGATAGGATTTTGTTCTGATGGATTTTTTTTTTTTTTTTTGAGACTAGGTCTTGCTATTTTTGCCCATGGAACCGCAGGCTCACGTTGCCCGGGGTACCACAGACTCAAGCATTCCCAGCCTCAGCTTCCCAGATAGCTGGGATTACAGGCACGTGCCACCACACCCAGCTATTTTTTTGGGACTAGGTCTCACTGTGTTGCCCCGAGCAGGACTCGAACTGCGATCCCTAGCCCCAGCCACTTCATAGGCTGAAGCTTACAGGCACAACCCACCGTGTCCGGCTTCTGATGGGTATTTTGACGTAAATCAATAAGCTTAAAGATTTGAATATATTCATTGATCATTTTTTAGTTTCTGTGAATTGCCTCTTTATAACACTAAGATAATCTCTACGGGATATCAGTAGAGATATAACAGTGGCAGCAATAATGAGCACATTGATTATATATCATGTATGATTACTGTCTTCCCCAGTTTACCTTTGGTTTTCAAGTTTACTGTTTTGTCATAAAAATGTTACATTTTTATAGGGTCAAAACTTCCTTAGGCTTTTGAGCTTCCATTTTATGTGGGAAAGTTTCTCCTAACTAAGGGTAAATGTGCTCTCCTGATCTTCTTTTGATAAGAATTTAATATTTTAAGTAGTTAGGTCATTTCTTATGTTCTTTATGTTTCTCTATAAAACTGTATTGTTATAAAGCTTCTAATTTTAATATAAGATAAATTTTCTCTTACTAATATACTAGTCCAAAATGTTCTTGACTGGTCACAAATATGATTTTTTAAAATATCATTTCTATGAAACCAGAATTCTGCATAAAATTTTATTTCTGAAGAAAAAGGCTGCTATATATTTGACTGTTCTATAGAGGATGGACTGGAGTAGGCAGAGAGGTGGTCTCAGTTACCTAGGCAACCCTTTACAGGGCCTGAACAAGGAGGTGGCAAGGGGAGGAGGCCATTGCCAAAGTGAAATCAACTCGACTTTGAGCTAAATTTAGCTTTAAACTACAAAGGAAAGTGAGTCAAATCTATGAGGACTGGGCAAACTATACCATGGTTTATCAGAATTGGGACTAGGAGAGCAGGTTGGAGGTGGAGAGAAATGAGCAGGATGTGTCCATTTGTATACAGGTTGAGTTTGTGGCATGAGTCATCATTAAACAAATCTCTGTTGATGATACTGTTTGAATATCTTAAAAATACTTGAAAGGCTTTCACATAAAGTGTAGCCTGTCAAACATATGTATCTTTCTTTATTAACTTCCTTGTGATGCCCTACTCTTTTCCAGCTGCTTGAGAACAGATTATTGGAAATACTGCCCCCCTTCTTGAAGAGTAGAAATTTGTCCGTTAGTGGTAAAATTGCCTCTTTTTAAAGATATAGATAGCGTATAATATTTTTCCAAAGTTGGATAATAGTGTAAGGTCAAAGTGGGATTCATCCCTGGGGCACAGGGATGGTTTAACATTCAAAGATCAATCAACATAATCCACCACATCAACAAAGAGAAAAACCGTATGATCATATCAATAGATGAGGAAAAAGCATTCGATAACATTCAGCATCCTTTTCTGATGAAAACCCTTAAAAAATTGGTATAAAGGAACATACCTCAACATAATAAAAGCTATATAAGACAGACCCAGAGCAAATATCATCCTCAATGGGGAAAAACTGAAACCATTTCAATTAAGGTCTGGAACCAGGCATGGATGCCCACTCTCTCCACTCCTTTTCGACATAGTTCTGGAAGTCCTAACCAGGGAAATAAGGCAAGAGAAAGATATAAAAGGAATCCGAATAGGGAACGAATCATTATACACAGATGATATGATACTCTATGTAAAATTGACAGAAAAGCTGATTGAAATAATAAGCGGATTCAGTAAGGTAGATGGATACAAAATCAACAAGCAAAAATCAACAGTATTCATGTATGCAAAGAACCAATCAGAAGAAGAAATAAAAAACACCCCATTTACCATTGCGCCAAAGAAAATCAAATACTTGGGAATTAACCTAACAAAAGACATAAAAACCTATACAAAGAAAACTGTAAAACATTCTTAAAAGAAATAGAAGATGATATTAAAAAATGGAAAAACATTCCCTGTTCATGGATCAGAAAAATCAACATTATCAAAATGGCCATACTACCAAAGGCAATCTACAGATTCAATGCAATTCCAATAAAGATCCCAATGACATATTTTAAAGAGCTAGAACAAAAATTACTGAAATTCATATGGAACAACAAAAGACCCCAAAGAGCCAAAACCCTCTTGACAAATAGAGAGAATGCAAGTATTACTATTCTAGACTTCAAACTATACTACAAAGCCGTAATACTTAAAACAGCTTGGTAATGGTACAAAAACAGACAAACAGACCAATGGATCAGAATCTAATACCCAGAAATAAAATCACACATATATGGTCAACTAATCTTTGATAAAGGGGTAGAAAACTTACTCGGACCAAGGATAGCCTCTTCAGTAAATGGTGCTGGGAAAACTGGATCAAGACGTAAAAAAATGGACAGGACAAACCTTCACACCTTGTATGAAAATCAACTCAAAATGGATAAAGGACTTGGAAGTGAGACCTGCAATTATAAAATATATAGAGGAAAACCTAGGCAAAACCCTTCATGAATTCCACCTCAGAAATCCATTTTGGGAAACAACTATGGCTGGCAAAAAAAAAAAAAAGAGGGAAAATATAAACAGCTGGGACTATATCAAATTAAGAAGTGTACAGCAAAAGAGACAATAAAAAAGAAACCCAACCAACTGGGAGAAAATTTTGCCCTTCAGACAAGTGACAAGGGTCTGATGACAAAGATCCACAAAGAACTCCTACAATTCAACAAAAACAAAGCAAAAAAAAACATTCAAAAAATGTGGAGAACTAAAAAGACACTTCACAAAAAAGGAGGTACAGATGGCTAATAGGCATATGAAAGAATGCTCCACATCACTAATAATCAGGGAAATGCAAACTAAAATCACGCTGAGATACCATCTTACACCAGTAAGAATGGCCCAAATAAATAAAATGGACAAGTGTCGCCATGGATGTGGAGAAAAAGGAACTCTCTTACACTGCTGGTGGGAGTGCAAACTGGCCCAGCCACTATGAAAGACTTTTTGGAGAACCCTCAAACAATTGAAAGTGGAATTACCATTCAACCTAGCAATCCCACTACTGGGAATCTACCCAGAGGACATGAAAACAGTAATTCAAAATGACAGCTGTACATGCATGTTTATTGCAGCTCTGTTTACAATTGCCAAGATTTGGAAACAATGCTCCAAAACTGACGATTGTCTGAAAAAAATGTGGTATATATACATGATGGAATACACATCAATCAAGAAGGACAAACATATTTCATTCACAGCAACATGGATGGACTCATATTAGTAGAAATAAGCCAAAAAGAAAAAGAGAAATACAGGATGGTCTCACATGATGGATATAGGGAAAAACAAATAAGAAAAATTAGAAACAACCAATGGGTTTGAACAGTAGCGCGAGAGAGGAGGAGGGGGAAGAAGGCCAGGGAGCCAAAGGGCACAAAAAAGCAGGATGGTTAACAGGTGTTAGGGAAGTGGAAGAGTCCACTTACATTATATTTATAATGTAATATAAATATAAATAACATATATGCAAAATTAAGAAAATTAAATTTCGAAAAACAGCCATCACAGAGATAGTTGACATTCTGTGTGGATATCTCTTCTATCCTATTCCCCATTATACATTCCCAGAAATAATAATCAGTATACTGGATTTGATTGTCATTCCTGTGGTATTTAAAACTTTTAAATCACACATCAGTAAATAGTATACTATTTTGCATGGTTTATAATTTTGTAATTATGGTATTGTAATATGTATACCTATCTGTATGTATCTTGTTTTCTTCCCACAAAAATATTTTTTAAATAGAGGGAAAAAATAGTGTAAGGTAACTATAGTTTTTATCATAAAAACTGTACTACTGAATAGAAATAATTGCAACCATTAAAATTATTATCCTTGTCTCACACTATTGTGTCAAGAGGCTAATTCTCATGGTTTTTTCATTCGTCTTTTCAGAACTTGACAGCCCGGAAGAGTTAGGGAAGAAGCGGATCTGCAGGATCATCACTAAGGATTTTCCCCAGTATTTTGCAGTGGTTTCACGCATTAAGCAGGAAAGCAACCAGATAGGTCCTGAAGGTGGAATTCTCAGCAGCACCACTGTACCCCTCGTCCAAGCTTCCTTTCCGGAGGGTGCTTTAACCAAAAGAATTCGAGTAGGCTTGCAGGTAATGCTAATGTAGAGTTGTGTTCCTTTCATGTACAGAGCTTAAGAACATGTTCTGCTTTGAGTGAGTGTCAGCATCCACCCTAATGATACTAATTACAGCATTAGGCCATTTGAGGAATTCATCCATTTCAAATAAAAAGCAGTAAGTGAAAAGTTAGTTCTTTGGCTTATTATTAGGTTATTTTTATTTTTAGGATTCACTCAGTTTCTAATGCAGGATTTTTTTTTTTTTTAAACTGGGTAACTTAATTCATCTTGTGGACCAACAAAAGCATCAGCGAACAAATACACCATTAAAGAACCGAGCCACATTTGGTTTGGTTGTATTATAACACATCATAAACATCACTAATAATGAAACTTGTAAGATTTCAAATTTGGAGCTGATTTAAGTAAATCATTTATGCCAGGCTTTATCCAAACCATTTGGAACCTGTTTTTGTTTGGAAACCTAACAGAGCATCTTAGTGATAATGTTTTTTCTTGTGTTTTCTAATTCCAGCTATACGAGTTCTTCTTTTTCTTATCAAACAAGAAAAAAAAATTTAAAAAACTTAATTTGTGTTGCTCATTAATATGGTAATTAGTTATACTTCAAATTCTAATTCTTGTGTTGTGAGGCTGACCCTCATGCATTATGATGATGCCTACTGTCCTGGGAAGACTAAAAACACCTGGATCTAGAGATGCCTCACAATTCAGTGGTGAAAGTTCACTTCAACTGTCCTCCATATTGAATATTTTACTGAATGGCTAAGAAACCAGAAAGAAGTTTGGAGTGATGGACTAGGATTAAAATTCTTTGGAATCTTGAATGCCTTTTTGTTATGTGACTCTGAAAGCCACAGCCATTATATGGGTACATGTTGCCTTTGTGTTATCTTATCAAATGATCTGATAGGTGTAATATATATTGAACATTTGCTGTCCTCTATTTAGGAGCAGATGAAGCATCTTCCCTGCTGTGAGATTTGATCCCTTCTCTCTTGCAGAATAGAATACTGCCCCTGTCCTGTAAGGAAAGTACTTAGGTTGACAAGTTCCTGCAACATTGTTAGGTTGCTTTTGTTTTGTTGTTTTTATAGCTTTCTGAAACAGTAAGAAAGGATGAAGAAGAAAGAGGATTCCTTTTAATTACCCTGTTTCATTTTCTTTTCCCTTATCACTTAAAAAATAATCAACTTTATAATGAGAAAAGTCCCTTTGCATTAAAGGTCTTTCTCTGTCTTAGGCCCAGCCAGTTCCAGATGAAATTGTGAAAAAGATCCTTGGAAACAAAGCAACATTTAGCCCAATTGTCACTGTGGAACCAAGGAGGAGAAAATTCCATAAACCAATCACAATGACCATTCCTGTACCCCCACCCTCAGGAGAAGGAGTATCCAATGGATATAAGGGGGATACCACACCTAACCTGCGCCTCCTCTGTAGCATTACAGGTTTGGTTAAGTTGCTGTTATACTCTATTGATGCACTGCAATGATTCTGTATGAAGATAGGTACAAGGGCTTTGAAACTGTCATGCTAGTATTAGAACAAGAAAAAAGAAATAAAACATTTAACTGTTCATCAACTCATCTCCTTTCCTTGAAACCATTTCTTTAAGATGCTGCATTTAAAATTCATTTTTCCTATTAACTTTAATTATAGTAACAGAGTGCTTTTATGGTTTGTGGAGTATTTTTGAGTCTTCTAGAACATCAAAATAATCTTTTGGGGACTTAAAGTTGGTGGAACTAGTAACACCTTTTAGGTAAAGGGGAATTGATGAACTTTTCAGAAAACCGGTTTCCTAGGAGTAGGGAAGAGTAGAGAATTTAATTCTTCCCACCTTCTCTATTCCTGAATGTAATCCAGTGGTCTACATATGCAGGACTTAGGAGAACACATTTTGTGATAGCTCCTGGCATCCAGAACTCAGTTAATCATTTGATTAACCTATCTGATTGTTATTGAAAGTTAAAGATTATAATAGGTTGGTTTGGGTTTGGTATTTTTAAAGAATTGTTCTAATGACTAGTCTCCCTTTACTACAGAAAACTAAACAGTCAGTCAGTACAAAGTACATACAGTGTTGTTTAACTTTTTTCGATAGTTCTTCCTTTCTTTAATAATAAAAATATATATTGTCTACTTTTTTAAAAAAGGAATTATCAGTTCCTTTTTCACCAATTTAAGTCATTTCTTTCTCTTCAAATAAACAGAAAAGTAATTTTAGAAAAATAGCAGATCTCACAAGGCGATCACATAAGGTAAAAGTCTGGAAAGGACATTTACCTCCTGTACATGTAAGTCATTGAATTGGTGACATATTGCAAGTTCCTGGCTTCACAGGGAGGACAGCATGGTGAGGAGCATCTGTCATGATAAAATCAACATATCTGTTGCTGTTTCCTCAGGGGGCACCTCACCTGCTCAGTGGGAAGACATCACAGGAACTACTCCTTTGACTTTTATCAAGGATTGTGTCTCTTTCACAACCAATGTTTCAGCCAGGTATGTAAAGGATTCCAGAAAGCACTAAGGAAGTAGTTTTATTACCTCTTGGACAGTGAAAATTGTGCTCAATACCAGAATGATTATTATTGTTTTCTTGTTTTAATAAAAAAGGTAGGCCTAACTCAGAAGTTTAAAATTTGGTTGGATACCTTGTTTTATTCACTATTCAGGAAACTACAGATTCTAGACTTCGTTCTTCCTGTAGAGAGTCTTAGTATTTCACAAAAAATGAATAGAATTTTTCTTTCCCATTTTCACCCATAACATTCTTACTCTTTCCAAAAGTAAGGCAATAGGTCTAAATTATCTAGAGTAAAAAGGAGGGGAACAGGAATTTTAATAGAAATCAGAAGAAGTCATAAGCAGAATTACAAATAATAAATGTGGTGTTTCTGTGTTTGATAGATAGTATCTTTGCTGTTTGTTTAAATGAATAAGCTGTTTTGGTTTGGCTTATATATAAATTGTTATCATAAATTTTTGACTTTAAATAACTCAATTACATACTTCTGTTTTTTTGTTTTTCTCAGATTTTGGCTTGCAGACTGCCATCAAGTTTTAGAAACTGTGGGATTAGCCACACAACTTTACAGGGAATTAATATGTGTTCCATACATGGCCAAGTTTGTGGTTTTCGCCAAAATGAATGATTCTGTTGAATCCTCCCTGCGATGTTTTTGCATGACAGATGACAAAGTAGACAAAACTTTAGAGCAGCAAGAGAATTTTGAGGAAGTTGCAAGAAGCAAAGATATTGAGGTGATTGTTTACAAGTTCATTGAATTACATGGGGTTCTACTGCCGGGTCATAAAAAGTTCACTGTAAATAGCAAGTACATCATTGATTTTAGGTTCTGTTAAAACAAACAAACAAACAAACTTGATATAGAGTAATTTTCAAATTATTGTAAGTAGCTTTGGCAATGTATAAGTTATCTTGAGATTATCTTAATTGACTATGATGTAGTCATCATGAATCTAAGTTATATTAGCTAAGCATGTCTCTATTTTCCTGTGACTTATATGATGTACCTTATTTTAATACCTGTGTATATACATTACTGTGATTTTCCTTTTCAAATCCTGTAGTGGGATAGTTATCTAAGTGTATAAAAAAAAGCCCCACTTTCAACATCTACAAAAGCTATGCTAGGCATTTTTTTTTTGAAGTATTTAAACTTGCGAGAATAGAAGTATATAATTCTGTTGTGAACTTGTCCATGATAATGCATTCCAACTATAACTATTGAACTGTGAGTTAATAAAGTTATTTTTGAAGCAAAAGGATCCACAGATGTAATTTCCTTTAAAAAGCGATAAATGTGGCATAGAAACTTGTCAGTCTTTAATCTTAATGTGACTTAAAAATCTCAGATTTCTTTCAACTCAAATTAACGTTAAATTATACATTTCTTTTTCTCTAAAAGGTTCTGGAAGGAAAACCTATTTATGTTGATTGTTATGGAAATCTGGCCCCACTAACCAAAGGAGGACAGCAACTTGTTTTTAACTTTTATGCTTTTAAAGAAAATAGACTGCCATTTTCAATTAAGGTAAAACATCTTCACCAGACTGCAAATTGAAAAATAAAACTCTTAGTGAATAAAAGAAATGTTTCTACTGATTTATGTAGATTGTGATATCCCACCAAACTTGAATTCATAGAAACAGGATCAGATTTTGTTCTAGTTCTAGCCAAGTATACTTTCATCAGGAAAGATTTATACTTATTAAGTTTGCTTTTTAAGTAATTATCTACTGTTTAGGCAAATACTTGTAAGACTAAAGAATTTAGAATAATGAAATGTAGCATATCTGGTTAATACTCATAAATCAATATCATAGATCAAATTCAAAATTCAGGTTATCTTCACTTCTTATAGCACTGAGGGATGTTCTGAAAAGGTCACCTTCTTACTCACAGAACAGAAAGAATTAGACAGCTGTTTTATTATTGTGTCTATTATTTACTATTATTGTTCTTGCTAAAACTGAAGCATTGAGAAAAGAAATTGCTGGGCAGAAAGAAAATGCATATTACCCAGGCTACACTAAGGATTTTCGAGAGGAGACAAACAGACACAACAATCCTGTGTTAGACTAGGAGGCAGGCATTCTCAGTCTTTCTGAGTTTAATGAGACCACCTTGAATGACATGTTGTTGTTATCTTTTCCCTGTACTTTTCCTGCCTCTCAGAGGGCTCCATAAAACAAACATACTCAACCATCTATAGACCGAAATTCTCAGAAAATCTCTCTCTATAACTGTCAACTGCCTAAATTCTTACAGATTAGAGACACCAGCCAAGAACCCTGTGGTCGTCTATCTTTTCTGAAAGAACCAAAGACAACAAAAGGACTGCCTCAAACAGCTGTTTGCAACTTAAATATCACTCTGCCAGCACACAAAAAGGTATCTTTTTATATTAGTTTTTCTTAACATTCTTTCCCTAGTCGTGAAGAAGGGAGCTTTGTGTATGCAGTTAAGGAATGCTTTCTAACATGATTCAAGTTTAAAACTGAGATTTATTAATCTCTTTGTGTCGATTGTGTAGATTGACTAAGTCTTGTAACTGTGGTGTCAAATTCTTATGGTTTGTATGGTGGAGTCCTCTGTTCAGTGCTTCCGCTTCTGCTAGTAGTTCATAGATTTTTATGCTTTCAAAAAGTGTCACATTTAATTTGCGATGGATGTATAGTTCTTGGTATTTTTTTGTTGGTTTCTTTTGATTTGCTTTGCTTTCTAAATCAGCTTGCATTTTTGTGCTCCCTACTCAGTCCTTTTCATATCCTGATATTCTTTTCCCTGCTGTCCATTATAATATTCCTTGTCTCTGCAATGCATCTTGGAACCAAAAGGAGACAGAGTCAGATCAAGATGATGAGGTAATATGAACACTTCTGCTTTTACTCTCTCAGAACTAGAATGGAAATTGAATCTGTGTAAAAGAAGTTGCAGAGGGCTGAAGTGTGGGAAATGTATTAACTCTGTAACTTTTAGCACAAGTCAGGCAAAAGGGCAATTTTCTTAAAGCACAGATCACATTTTCTCCACATATTTGTAAGACTACTTCAGTGCAATCAACAAAAATATAGGATGAAGTTGTTTAAAAATTTTAAATGTGATAAATTGGCCTGTATAAATATATATTTGAGTATATTTTTACATATATTTACATGGTTTTCACTGTGTTCTAGCTATTAAATCAAGATCATGAATAACATAACATTTTACTATACAAATCAACTTATTTTTTATGTGAAGTAATATATGTGCTCAATGGCTGATAAATATATGATATTCTATTTATAGAAATTTTTCCTGTCCATTTTTAAAGGTACAGTAATCCAATTAAATTTGAATGATTTTCTTTCCTTACAAGTTATTGCCTAATACTTGTTCAGGTCATATCATAAACGAATTTTTAAAACTCATACCTCAGCTGTAATAGGAATCATCAATCATAAGCCTCAGTAGTGTTGTATCTGATAAAATCATTAACCTGTTTTCGATCTCCTCATCTGCACTTTATGCCTATTAACCTGCAGAAATAACAAAATTGGAAAAATAATCTTGTGTGTGCCTTTTTCTTTAATGTACTCACAGAGAGTGAGTGTACATTGTGATATATGTGCTTTCAATACGATTGAATTTGGGAAAATTTACTGCTCAGCGTCAGAAGTCTTTGTAATGCTTGTCTTTTATTTGTAGTTTCCTGTAGTCTGCTGTGTTGGTGCTTTAACATTTGCTAAGTGATGGTTATTTAATTGAGACAATTGGGGTGGGGCAGAATCATGGTAAGAAATTAACATTTTATGAGGAAAATACCTAAAGAGAAAAGTAAGGATAAACAAGATATCAACATGCCGTCCTACAAAATATTTCAGAACTACAAAAATGTCACCAGAAAGTTGGATGTAGTCTTCCATTTTCTTCTTTTTCAGACCGAGAAAGCAGATAAACGGCAAAGCTTTGCATCATTAGCTTTACGTAAGCGCTACAGCTACTTGACTGAGCCTGGAATAAGTGAGTTTTCTAACACATTTACTAATCTACGTGGATTTTTATAAGAAGAGACATTTTTTCTATACAAACTGAATTTGGGGATCAACTGAAAACCCAATTGCAAAAGAAAAATGACCTTCAGGAAAACTCATGAAAGCTAAATAATATAGACTATATATAGTTGGAGATAATGAGGTTTAGACACCCCTAGATCATAGAATCAAAACAGTTTTAAGGCATTAGCTATTTTTTTAAGTTAGAAACATCTACCACTTGTCTTTAAAAACTTGGTTTCACCTGGATTATCATCATGCTAAGAAATAATGTTGTATCCTTATTGCTCTAAATGTCTCTCGAGAGAATATTTACTTAATCTATTTGAAACAACAGAAATAGAAAGTGACTTTGGTTGTCATCTCATTTTTCTTAATGTAAGCAGGTCATTATATCTTAGTCCTGATACTTTTTCTTCCCACATTGCAAAAATTATATTTTCCTACCTGCTTTAAGTAGTACTTGTTTACAGACTAATTTCCTTCTTCATCCCTCCTTCTGCCTACTTCACCCACCCTTTAAAACCAGTTCTGTGATGGATCTTCACCTGATCAGTTAAACCCCCTTCTTTCTGCTATGTTTGTTTTAGTTCATTGTTAACTGACATGCAAGTGTTAAGGAATAGAGTCATTCAGTTGCATTCACTCATTCTCTCACTTTCTCTCTTCCTTACCTTCCTCCCTCTCCTTCCCATATCTTTATGATTATCTTTATGATGATCATTATAACCACTCAAAATACCCTCCTCCACCAATAAGATCGAGGAGTGCTGAGAGCTGTACCGTGTTTGATTGATGTGGAGTGGTCCCACTTTAACCATCAGGAGGATTTATACAATTTTTTTAAAATTAGTGAATCATCTCTACTAACTGTTTCCCATTTTTCATAGGAACATGAGTTCAGGGAGAACTGGACATTTAGCAGTAAACACCACAACTTTGGGTTTGCCCATTATTCCCAAATTCATGTTTTTGTGGGTCAATGTAGCACAGGAAATATGGAGCCAATACTGGACTGGCACAGCTTATGGTCCTAGCCTAATCTAACTCTTTGGTGACTAGGGAAGCTTGTATCTTTAGATACAAAATAAAGTGCCTAGTAGAAATGAAACTCAAGATATTCTTCCAGGTCTCAGATTTTATTTCTTTAGCTTGAATTGCCTAGGTTCTTGCAAAACCTTAGGGCTGAAGTTTCCTTTCCTTTATGCTGCAAAGCAGGGAAGGTGTGGCTTTGTTTAATTAGATGGTGTTTCAATACTACTAAATCTGGTCATATGAAATCTTACTTGGGATACCATTTTGTCAAAGACCTAACACCCTTTCTGGGTACCTGGATGGACTCCCAGAAAATATTCATCAGTTTTGGGGAGGCTATGAATTACCAGCTTTAGGTTAGCTAGTGCACCTTGGGCAGGCAGACTCTCATCTGAGTTTAGACTCTTAAGGTGTTTTGCAGGGGAACTGTTTGAATTATGGTCAGATATTTGCCAAAACTGTGTTGCTATATTTTGGATAACTCAGTGAGGACATATGTAGCTTGTCTTCTTGACTTTTGACAGAAAAGGATCCTACCACTGTTTCATGAGAGGGAACATGATGGTGGTGAATGGAGGAATAGAAAGGATTAAGAAGGGACTGAAAGTAAACTAAGAAATGTCATGACCCTTGATTGGTTTTACAATTCCAAGTAAATATAATTTTCCTGTCCTTTTTCTCTGCCCTTTCAAAAATATTCTACAAATCAGTGTCTACTATCCAGTCATCTTTCTTGTTTAAAGGGTATCAGAAACTATGTGTCACTAAAACATAAAATGTGTAACTGATCAATAAATTTGCTGCTTCATGCAAAGTCTAAAACCATAGATGTTCAAAAGTCTTCTTTGCTTGATTGAACCAGGCTTTAGTGGTAAATGAGATGTGTTGTTAGTTTCTGGTAGTTCTAAAAATAGTTTCTTGAGACATTAGACTGAACCCAAATTATTGAATTGAAGGAATCCCCCAACCTTCTGTTTGCAGTGTGGTGTTTCCAAAAGAGTTAAGCAATATAACATTGAGATGTTTGGCGAGCAGGGGTAATGAATGGGTGAGTTTTCCTTAGTTCTTCCACTTTTCTTTAGAATAATATATAAGCCTAGAAAAGGATATTTTCTGAATGTTTGAATTTAAATGTACACTAGGAATAAAAATCTTCATCCTTGTGGGAGTAGGTTGTAGGACTGAATTGTAGCAAGGGCACAAGCACAGTAGGAAGAGAGGAGCCTAAAATATGAAACAAATTCTCTTTCCCTATTTGCATTTTACTCTTACTCTGGATCAGTGCTTTCTGGCAGCAAAACTGTACTCAACTTTGACAAAGAACTTGATCCCTTGGCATAAAGCGCAGTTTTCTGTGACCAGCTCAGTTTTTTTGAGTTGTGGAAGTAGAGAGGACAAGTGTGTGTTTGCTCTCTTCCAGTGAGTGTGTTACCTCATTTGTGTGTCTCTTGTCCCATTGCCAGAAAAAATACTAATACAAAAGCCATCCTTTCTAAAGACAGCTCTGCCTCATGGCTACTCCAGTGTGTGGGCAATCCATGAGTCCCAAGAATATTCTGGGAAGACGTGATTGATGAATATATAAAGATAGATACACACACACACACACACACATATGTACAGACAAATATATACTGTTTGCCACTGTAGATTGTTAAATATGGGTGTTAAATTATGATTGTGCTTTTTAGATTTCCCATGATACCTTTTGAGAATTTAAAGCATAATAGATTATGAAAAAATCTCCAGTTAATAATCTGCTTTTGACCATAATGAAGATAGCTGTAGATATGGATATATTAAGTTGCTGATGTGTTTTTAAATGTGCAGTATTAAATATTTTCCTAAAGTCTCAAAAGGTACCAAGACTTCACATCTCATGGAAAAAGTGTACTCTTCTTTCTAAATGCTCTTATGAAAGTATTTTAACGTTTTTATATATATATATATTGCATAATATGGCATAAAAATTGTATTACTTCATTGGCTTGTTTGCCATGATATATTGTGCATGATAAAATGTTTTCAGTTGCTTTGCTTGCTTATGGTAACCATGAACCATATTTTCTGGTTTTTTTCCCCTTTTGTGTGTGTACACATGCATTTTAAAGTCATTTCATATTATACTTTTTTCTCATTAAAAGGAATATACTGCATGGAAAAGAAAAATGCAAACATTCCTTTTCTTTGTTTTTTTTTTTTTTTTCTTTCAAAAGTCTGACTCAGAAAATTTCTTGCTCTTATTGGCTTTTTATGGGTGTGAAGCATAACCGAATTGTGCATGGAAGATACAGATTTAAAATCCAGTGGCTTCACAGTTTGCACATCAATTGCCTGTCACTTAAAAGTTACTTTGGATTCTGCATGAAATAGGCTTGAGTGGTTTTTTAAAAAAGAGTTTTAGATATTTAACATATAGCTGCATATATTGCTATGGTTCTAAGTAGGTGCAATCAGTATCACCAAAAAAGTTCATGGAGAAGGGAACATTAGAAATTACTAAAATGAGAGCTCTGTGGTTGCACGGAAAAAAACATGTACCTATACAGGCAAATGGAATGGCTGCTGATATTTCAACACCAGCACATAAGAAAGTCAATAGGAAGTAAGGGAACAGTTTTCCATTGTGATTATTTTTCTCATCATTAGTTCCTTCCTCATGTTTTCTATTTTTCATTGTTGCCCTATTTGGTTGCGATTGTGCTTTTTCTGTCTTTCATTTCACATTGCTCTGTGTTTTTTTTTTTTGTTTGTTTGTTTGTTTTGTTTTCAACTTTGGATTAGTTATGTCTGTAGAAATTTTTTTCTTTTTTACTTAATTGTTCCTTTTGCCTCTCCCATTCTAATTCATGCAAACAATTGTACTTGCTTTTGTAATATTTCAAAGTTTACTGACCAATTTTTTTCTCTGGTCTCTCTGTTTCTCAACCATTTTTGTTGATTTTTGTGTTTGATTTTTCATTTTAAAACTTAAGAAACAGTTGAACGGAGTGCAGGAGCAACAAGATCCCTTCCCACCACTTACTCATACAAGCCATTCTTTTCTACAAGACCATACCAGTCCTGGACAACAGCTCCGATTACAGTGCCCGGGCCAGCCAAGTCAGGCTTCACTTCCTTATCAAGTTCTTCCTCTAATACGCCATCAGCTTCTCCATTAAAATCAATATGGTCTGTTTCGACTCCTTCTCCAATCAAATCCACTTTAGGCGCATCAACGACATCTTCAGTTAAATCCATTAGTGATGTGGCATCTCCAATTAGATCCTTTCGGACAATTTCTTCGCCAATAAAAACAGTGGTGTCACAATCTCCATACAATATCCAAGTTTCCTCTGGTACCCTGGTTAGAGCTCCCACAGTTACGGAGGCCTCACCTTTAAAAGGGCTGGCATCCAATTCCACGTTTTCCTCTCGAACCTCTCCAGTGACTACAGCAGGGTCTCTTTTGGAAAGGTCGTCAATTACTATGACACCCCCTGCTTCCCCCAAATCAAACATTAATATGTATTCCTCAAGTTTGCCATTTAAGTCAATTATCACATCAGCAGCACCACTAATATCTTCGCCTTTAAAGTCAGTGGCATCTCCAGCTAAATCAGCAGTTGATGTCATCTCATCAGCTAAAGTTACAATGGCCTCTTCTCTCTCATCACCTGTGAAACAGATGCCTGGACATGCAGAGGTCCCATTAGTCAATGGATCTATTTCCCCCCTGAAATATCCATCCTCTTCAACTTTAATTAATGGATGCAAAGCCACTGCCACGTTACAGGAAAAAATGTCTACAGCTACAAACTCTGTGAGCTCTGTGGTCAGTGCAGCCACTGACACAGGCGAGAAAGTGTTTTCTACCACAACAGCAATGCCATTTTCCCCACTCAGGTCATATGTTTCGTCTCCAGCACCATCAGCTTTTCAGTCTCTAAGAACTCCTTCCGCAAGTGCACTCTATACATCCCTTGGGTCGTCAATATCTGCAACTACCTCATCTGTAACTTCATCAATAATAACAGTGCCAGTATACTCTGTAGTCAATGTTTTGCCAGAACCAGCATTAAAGAAACTCCCAGACTCTAATTCACTTACAAAATCAGCAGCAGCCTTGCTGTCACCCATTAAAACATTGACTACGGAGACACGTCCTCAGCCCCATTTCAATCGAACTTCATCTCCAGTTAAGTCATCCTTGTTCCTTGCACCCTCTGCCCTTAAGTTGTCCACACCCTCTTCTTTATCTTCCAGTCAGGAGATATTAAAGGACGTGGCTGAAATGAAGGAAGACCTAATGCGGATGACTGCAATACTGCAAACAGATGTGCCTGAGGAAAAGCCATTCCAACCTGAACTCCCCAAAGAAGGGAGAATCGATGATGAAGAACCTTTCAAAATTGTTGAGAAAGTAAAGGAAGACTTAGTGAAAGTTAGTGAAATCCTTAAAAAAGATGTGTGTGTAGATAATAAAGGACCACCCAAATCACCCAAGAGTGACAAAGGACACTCTCCTGAAGATGACTGGATAGAATTCACTTCAGAAGAAATCCGAGAAGCAAGACAACAGGCTGCAGCAAGTCATTCTCCATCTCTGCCGGAGAGAGTGCAAGTGAAAGCAAAAGCTGCCTCCGAAAAGGATTATAACTTGACCAAAGTTATTGATTACCTAACAAATGATATCGGGAGTGGTTCTCTGACAAACTTGAAGTACAAGTTTGAGGATGCAAAGAAGGATGGTGAAGAGAGACAGAAAAGAATTCTAAAACCAGCAATTGCTTTGCAGGAACACAAACTCAAAATGCCTCCAGCCTCCATGAGGCCCTCCACTTCTGAGAAGGAATTATGTAAAATGGCTGATTCCTTTTTTGGAGCAGATACTATTTTAGAGTCTCCAGATGACTTTTCACAACATGACCAAGATAAAAGTCCCCTGTCTGACAGTGGCTTTGAAACAAGAAGTGAAAAAACACCTTCGGCCCCACAGAGTGCTGAAAGCACCGGTCCTAAACCACTTTTTCACGAAGTCCCTATCCCTCCAGTCATTACAGAAACAAGAACTGAAGTGGTTCACGTTATCAGGAGCTATGAACCCTCCGCGGGAGACGCTCCCCAATCCCAACCAGAGGAGCCTGTGTCACCCAAACCTTCACCTACATTTATGGAATTAGAGCCAAAGCCCACCACTTCTAGTATTAAAGAGAAAGTCAAAGCATTTCAAATGAAAGCCAGTGGTGAAGAAGATGACCACAGTCGAGTTCTGAGCAAAGGCATGCGTGTTAAAGAAGAGACTCACATAACCACGACCACCAGGATGGTTTATCATTCTCCACCAGGCAGTGAAGGTGCCTCTGAAAGAATTGAAGAAACCATGTCAGTTCACGACATCATGAAAGCTTTTCAGTCCGGGCGGGACCCCTCCAAAGAACTGGCAGGTCTGTTTGAACATAAGTCGGCAGTGTCTCCAGATATTCACAAGTCTGCTGCTGAAACATCAGCCCAGCATGCAGAGAAGGAGAACCAAATGAAACCCAAACTGGAGCGTATAATAGAAGTCCACATCGAAAAAGGTAACCAAGCTGAGCCCACTGAAGTCATTATTAGAGAAACCAAAAAGCATCCAGAAAAGGAAATGTATGTATATCAGAAAGACTTATCCCGGGGAGATATTAACCTAAAAGATTTTCTGCCAGAAAAACACGATGCTTTTCCTTGTTCAGAGGAACAGGGTCAGCAAGAAGAAGAAGAACTTACTGCTGAAGAGTCACTGCCTTCTTATCTGGAGTCTTCCAGAGTAAACACTCCTGTTTCCCAAGAAGAAGATAGTCGCCCTAGTTCTGCTCAACTCATATCTGATGACTCTTATAAAACATTGAAGCTTTTAAGTCAACACTCAATAGAATACCATGACGATGAGTTGTCAGAACTAAGAGGGGAGTCTTACAGGTTTGCTGAGAAAATGCTTCTGTCAGAAAAGCTAGATGTGTCTCATTCTGATACCGAGGAATCGGTTACAGACCATGCAGGACCCCCTAGCTCAGAGTTACAGGGGTCTGATAAGCGGTCCAGAGAAAAAGTAGTCACTGCCCCTAAAAAAGAAATCCTCTCCAAAATCTATAAAGATGTGTCCGAAAATGGTGTAGGTAAAGTGTCTAAAGATGAGCATTTTGATAAAGTGACAGTGTTGCACTATTCTGGCGATGTTAGTAGTCCCAAACATGCCATGTGGATGCGCTTTACTGAGGACAGATTAGACAGAGGTAGAGAGAAGTTGATATATGAAGATAGGGTGGACAGGACTGTGAAGGAAGCGGAAGAAAAACTGACTGAAGTGTCACAGTTTTTTCGTGACAAAACAGAAAAACTAAACGATGAACTGCAGTCCCCCGAGAAAAAGCCACGCCCTAGAAATGGCAAGGAATACTCTTCCCAAAGCTCTACCAGTAGCAGCCCCGAGAAAGTACTGCTGACGGAACTGTTGGCATCCAATGATGAGTGGGTTAAGGCAAGGCAGCACAGTCGTGAAGGACAAAGTTTCCCCCAAGCTGAGGACAGGAAAGCATCCAGTCTACCCGGCAGTCCAGAGAAGAGAGTTCTTTCCCAACAGACTGAGGATGGCAAGGCCGTGGAGGAAACCAAAGGAAGCACCTCGCAGAGCCAGGCCCCAGAAGGACCCCAGTCTGGGTTTCAGCTCAAACAATCTAAGCTCAGTTCCATTAGATTAAAATTTGAACAAGGTGCACAGGGGAAAAGTAAGGACATGTCTCAAGAAGACAAAAGGCCAGAGGGCCAATCCAGAATTCCAGTGAGAAAAATCCAGGAGAGCAAACTACCTGTCTACCAAGTGTTTGCTAGAGAAAAACAGCCAAAGGCTGTAGACCTCGCAGATGAAAGTATACCTGTGCAAAGAGATTTTACAGTATTAAAAGGGAAAGATGAGCATGGCCAAAGCAGCGAGGTGGTTGTAAATGATTCTGGCTGTAATGCTGTGAAAAAAGAGCGAACTGAAATGTCAAGTAAAGTGATGCCTGACTGTTTTTCTGAGCAACAGGCTAAAGACTTGGCATGCCATGTAACCTCAGATCTAGCAACTAAGGGACCATGGGACAAAAAGGTCTTTAGAACATGGGAAAGTTCTGGCACCACTAACAATAAGTTGCAGAAAGAAAAACTTTCGCATGTGCTTGTTCATGATGTAAAAGAGCATCACAATGGTCACCCTGAGAATAAGATTGTTGATCAAAGGAATGAATTGATGTCTGTGACTGAGAGAGAACACAAATTGTTAACGAATGGCTCTCTCTCAGAAATTAAGGAAATGACTGTAAAATCTCCCTCTAAAAAAGTCTTATATAGGGAATATGTTGTTAAAGAAGGGGAACGTCCAGGTGGCCCTCCTGATCAGTCTACTAGAAGAAGCGAGAGCTCAGCAGCGTCGCATATCCCAGTCCGGGTTGCAGATGAAAGGAGAATGCTGTCTTCTAACATTCCTGATGGGTTTTGTGAGCAGCCGACATTGCCAAAACATGAACTATCACAAAGGACACCCCAATCAAGTATGAGTAAAGAGACAGTTGAGACACAGCACTTTAATTCAATAGAAGATGAGAAAGTGACCTATTCAGAAATCAGCAAAGTTTCTAAACAGCAGAGTTATGTAGGCTTATGCCTGCCTCATGATGAAACTGAAATGTCACCCACCAAATCTCCTGATTCTTTAGACTTTAGTCCAGGAAAGGAATCTCCCTCTAGCGATGTATTTGACCACAGCCCCATTGATGGATTGGAAAAAGTTGCACCACTAGCCCAGATAGAGGGAGGGAAAGAGATAAAAACTTTACCTGTTTATGTCAGCTTTGTACAGGTGGGGAAGCAATATGAAAAGGAGATACAACAAGGAAGTGTAAAAAAGATCATAAGTCAGGAATGTAAGACAGTACAAGAAACCAGAGGGACCTTTTATACAACTAGACAGCAGAAACAACCTCCTTCTCCCCAAGGTAGTCCAGAAGATGATACTCTAGAGCAAGTATCTTTTCTAGACAGTTCTGGGAAAAGCCCTTTAACCCCAGAAACCCCCAGTTCAGAGGAAGTGAGTTATGAATTTACATCTAAGACACCAGACTCACTCATAGCCTATATTCCAGGCAAACCCAGCCCTATTCCAGAGGTTTCTGAAGAATCCGAGGAGGAGGAGCAGGCCAAGTCAGCCTCCTTAAAACAGACTACGGTGGAGGAGACAACAGTCAAGCGAGAGATGCCTAGCAATGTGAACAAAGACTCTAACCAAAGACCCAAAAATAACAGAGTTGCCTATATTGAATTTCCCCCTCCTCCACCACTGGATGCAGACCAGATGGAGTCAGATAAGAAACATCATTATCACCCAGAAAGAGAGGTGGATATGATTGAAGTCAATCTGCAAGATGAGCATGACAAGTACCAGCTGGCTGAACCTGTCATCCGAGTGCAGCCACCTTCACCTGTTCCTCCTGGGGCAGATGTCAGCGATTCAAGTGATGATGAATCTATTTACCAACCAGCCCCAGTTAAAAAATATACCTTCAAATTAAAAGAAACAGACGATGAGCAAAAGGAAATAACAAAATCCAAAACTTCTGATGAAAAGGCTTCCAAGCGGAAAGAACTGGAAACAAATGGGTCTGGAAAAGAGCATGAAATTGGCCTTGGCCTTGATTCACCTCAGAATGAAACTGCTCAGAATGGGAACAATGACCAGTCTGTCACAGAGTGTTCCATCGCTACCACAGCCGAGTTTTCTCATGATACAGATGCCACAGAGATCGACTCTCTGGATGGCTACGATCTGCAAGATGAGGATGATGGCTTGACAGAGAGTGATTCTAAACTCCCAAACCAAACTATGGAAATTAAGAAAGATGTTTGGAACACTGAGGGCATTCTGAAACCAGCCGATCGCTCATTTAGCCAAAGTAAACTCGAAGTTATCGAGGAGGAAGGAAGAGTGGGACCAGATGAGGATAAGCTACCGTCTAAAAACTCTTCCTCTGAAAAGACTCCTGATAAGCCTGACCAGAAGTCAGGGGCACAGTTTTTCACACTTGAAGGAAGACATCCTGACAGATCAGTGTTTCCTGATACTTACTTCAGTTACAAAGTAGATGAAGAATTTGCCACCCCCTTTAAAACAGTAGCCACCAAAGGTCTAGATTTTGATCCTTGGTCTAGTAACCGAGGGGACGATGAAGTTTTTGATGGTAAATCACGGGAAGATGAAACAAAGCCATTTGGTCTGGCAGTGGAAGATCGCTCTCCAGCAACCACCCCTGATACAACGCCAGCCAGAACGCCAACTGATGAAAGTACCCCAACTAGTGAGCCTAACCCCTTCCCATTTCATGAAGGAAAAATGTTTGAGATGACTCGCAGTGGTGCAATTGACATGAGCAAGAGGGATTTTGTTGAAGAGAGGCTCCAATTTTTCCAGATTGGTGAGCATACTTCTGAAGGGAAGTCAGGGGACCAGGGGGAAGGGGATAAAAGTATGGTCACTGCCACACCACAGCCACAGGCAGGGGACACCACTGTAGAAACCAATCTAGAGAGAAATGTAGAGGCACCTACAGCTGAACCCAACCCCAGCATCCTGACCAGCGGAGAGTGTCAGGAAGGCACATCCTGTAGTGGCTCCCTGGAGAAATCATCAGCCGCCACTAACACCTCCAAAGTTGACCCCAAGTTGCGCACGCCTATAAAAATGGGAATTTCTGCATCCACCATGACCATGAAGAAAGAAGGCCCTGGAGAAGTGACAGATAAGATAGAAGCTGTGGTGACCAGTTGTCAGGGATTAGAAAATGAAACTATAACAGTGATTTCAAATACAGCCAGTAGCCAGATGGGCACTAGGTCCCAAGAAAAACACGATTTTCCAAAAGATAACTTTAATAACAACAACAATTTGGATTCTTCCACTATACAGACAGATAACATTACAAGTAATATAGTTCTGACAGAACATTCTGCACCCACTTGTACCACAGAGAAGGCAAATCCAGTGAAAAGTTCATCAGGAAAAAAGACAGGGGTACTGCAAGGACACTGTATCAGAGATAAGCAGAAAGTTCTCGGAGAGCAGCAAAAGACAAAGGAATCAATAGGGATTAGGCAAAAATCCAAACTTCCCATAAAGGCCACTTCACCAAAAAATATCTTTCCACCAAATCCTATGTCAAACAATAAAGTGAGTAAAATGAAGCAGGTCACTCAGTCGGAGAAAACTAAAACCATTGCTCCTTCTTCATGTGTAGATGTAAAGTCCAGAATTCCAATAAAAAACACACACAGGGATACCATAGTTGTAGTTAGAAAAGCATGTGCCACACAAAAGCAAGGGCAGCCAGAGAAAGGCAAGGCCAAACAGCTTCCATCCAAGTTGCCAGTAAAGGTAAGATCCACCTGTGTCACTACCACCAGTACCACCACCACCACCTCCACCTCCACCACCACCACCACCACCACCACCACAGCTAAAATTAGAAAAAGTCAGCTTAAGGAAGTATGTAAACATTCCATTGAATATTTTAAGGGAATTAGTGGTGAGACCTTAAAGCTTGTGGAACGCCTGTCTGAAGAAGACAAAAAGATGCAGTCCGAGCTGTCCGATGAGGAAGACAGTACCTCCAGAAACACGTCGTTGTCCGAGACTTCCCGGGGTGGCCAGCCTTCAGTTACAACGAAGTCTGCTAGAGATAAGAAAACAGAGGCAGCACCTTTAAAATCAAAGAGTGAAAAGGCCGGCAGTGAGAAAAGGAGCAGTAGGAGGACTGGTGAGAATGAAGGCAGTCAGGTTTCTGAGCGCTCTTTGCTCACATCCTGGAGAACGAGTATAGTTTGTAAACACTTTCCAACTCGTAGACGCTAGTGCATGAACTGTCGTGATTGCCTGTGGAGTGACTTAACCGTAGTTTCTCATTCTGTCATTGTCATCTGTATGTGCTGTCTATATACGCTCTTCTTTCTTCCTTTTAACCAAACTACATGATAGACAGCTAGGGAAGCATGCTGAAGAAATTGGTGTCATTCAAGATGAGCAACTATTTTTTTAAATGTGCTAATAAATTTGATTCTGTCAGAGTAAAAGCACAGATGTTGAACTTCCATCATGGTGTTTTCACCAACACAGTTCTGTAACTGTTGTAAAGTAGCTAGTTTGTCAGCATGTTCAATTCCATTACATTGAGCATCCATGTAGTCTGACATTTGACCTGATGCAGGTGAAAATCAAGCGAGTCATGTGAAAAGAGAAGTGTTCATGTAGGTGATTAGGACACATTTAAGTGTACAGTGTTAGCACTAGTCTCTCTGTAAATCTGAGTACTGCTAAAAGCAATTTTCCAGTATCCTCTTTCTCTTGATGATAATTTTAATTAAGAAATTGTAAATCGTAGGTCCTCAGAGTCCATGTGAACGGACAGATATCAGGATGGCAATAGTAGCTGATCACCTGGGACTTAGTTGGACAGGTAAGTGTGTAAACTCCTGAATGAAACAAATATAGCTTCCTCATTTCTTATAGGTGCTTCATTATCAGGACAGGCAACAAAAAGAATTGTTATCAACCATCATCCTATCTACCAGAAAGAATTACTGATAACACCTTGCATACTGAATTTTTCAAAGCTTTTTCTAAACATATACACAATACAAACATATACACAATGTTAAATCTTATTTGACATTAAGTTTAAGTACTTTCTTCCCAAAGCCATTTGTGGATAAACTTTTACCTACTAGCAAATTTATTTCATGGCACTAAGGAAGATATAGCTTAAGAAGGTTATGACATAAATAAAAAATTTGAATATGATTTATGCCCTTAGAGTGACTTTTGTAGGCAATAGTTGAATTAATCCATGCCTGAGTTTCATAAATTTTAGTCATGATAAGTCAGATAAGTCATCTTCACAGATCTTATGGTAGGTGTATAATTTTTAATTTATTTGCCTAATACTTGAAGTGATCAAAGATTTACTTAAAAGGAAATCTATCATTTTGATTATGAAAAACAGCAATCGTTTCAATAACTGTAAAAACAAGAGAACAAAAGATAGCAAGTTTAAATTTTGAACTAAAAACTTTAAAATAAACATGTAAATAAATCTATTTAGCTTACCAAATCAATTGAGTTCTATGAAATGAATCAAACTATGATAAAAGTGTAGGGAAAGAATATTTGACTTGATTTTGCTTCATTAAAGTTGGTGACAAGGTTCTGTATCAGTTGGACAGTTCTGCATTGTAATTTCTTGTTAACTGAACCTCCCAAATCTTGCCTCACATGAATCAGAAAAATTTAAGCTTTATAAAGTGAGTGTATTTTTTTATTTAAAGCACAGCCAAAAAACATACTAGCTTAAAAAATATTAATTTTTATATCATCTCATTGCATACCATCAATAACATACACTACATACTCAAGGAAACAATTATCTGTGCTATTGAATGAGAGAGTAGGAAACTAGATAATGGTGGTCATCTAGGTCTTTTCATTTGATTACTCTAATTCCCACCTCCCTCCACATAATAAACTTTCTGCTTATCTACCCAGTCCATATTTACACGCCAAGTGTTAATGACCTGGGGTACAGTAGAATGCTGAAAGACAGGGGATCTACATACTCCTTTGTAGGTTGCTGAAAGTTAATAGTAATTCATTATGTATAAATAACATACATGTTTGTGCCAACATTAAAAGAATATGTATATTTGAACACAGTATCTGAAAATATACTGGGGTGATTATTTTCCCTAGATGAATAGAGTTATTAATTTGTCTGGGTAAATTTTTTAGAAGCTGTGACATTAAAAATGATCAGATATAAAACCATAAAACTTAAATTCCTAGTGACTCTGTTTTTACTCTAAATTAAGTCTTCAAATCAGGGCTACATTTTGGTTGGTAAGCTCTTGTTGGAAAATAAGAAATATTGTCTCTTCAGAGATAAACTTGAAAAAATTAAATTTTCTAACTCAAATTACTATATCTTCAATGGAAATTAGCATTTAGGAGAACAAAATTTAAGTCTGTCCCTACGACTACTGTTAGCATGTTAATATACTCGAGTTGTCATAAAAAGCTTTTATAATGCCATGTACACAGTGTAGTTTTTTGTTTTCTAATTTGTAAAAAGTTAAATATTCTCTGATGTATGAATGAATAAATATCCACTAGACATACTTATCAATGGTGTTTTTCTGTGAGTCACAATGCACTGTTAAGTTGTGATATCATTTTGTTTTTTGTTTTCAAAAGGAGTAGAAGGGAAAATGTCCCTTTACCACATGTATTAGGCTCAGTTTTGTTCAGTGAAAATCTGTTCACCATGATATAAGCTGTGTTTCTAACTATAGGCTTTGATCAAAACCATTTTCATTCTATTGTGTTACATTAACTCAGCCTCTCCTTTCAGTGCATGAATTGTTAACAATTTTTAAGTAGTACCTGCCTACAGTGAACACCCAACTATGAAAATCATAATCCAACTCTATGTACCCTCATGACTGATTTCCAGAAGTGAATCACCTGGTCAGAGGATAAGGATTTTTTGAACCTCAATGCATTTTTCCAAATTGCTGGAAATAGATCTTATGTGGGGTACAGTCTTTACCAATTCCTTTCCCATGGAAGAATTTTTTCCTATTCCTTCTGTAACCACTGAATGTCTGATAATTGTACAAAAAATTGACAGTGAAAAGTAAGTCTTCTTCCTATCTTTGACATCTAAGTTTCCCTCTCCCAAGGCAACACCTGTTACTCATATGATAGGTATCTTTACAACGGCACTCTGCATTTCCGATGTGGACTTTCTGAGCATGTAAATTTAGATGGACAGGAAACTATCATTTATTTTTCACAAAAGTGGAAGAATATCATAGTGACATGACTGAGATCATTGGTTTCCTTGGTGGAGTTCATAAAACTTTGAGACATTTAGAATGGAATGTTACAGAAGTAAACAATGGACTTCATAAAGATTGCCTAGGAAAAACCCCATCAGTGAATCTTGGGCTAGAATTCAGTTGTCTATCCCTACGTATCTTGTAAGAAGTTTGCTCAAATTATAGATTCAAAATTGCTGGAAAAAAAGAAACTACAGCATCTTTTTTGAAAAGATCAAGAATCTTTATAAATTAATAACTGAAGGCAATCAAATGATAACTAAGGGAGAGTTAACTTACAGCCTGTACATGGTCACTACTTTCCTGTGAAATGAAGTATACAGAGATTAACACACAAGGCTGTGCTTATGTTTTACTATAAAAAAAATATTGCTCTCCTGTTTTGTTGGGGTTCTGTGGTGGTCACTGAGCAGTATTTTTATGAAGTATATGTGATAAAAATAAACATGAAATCTTCTATTTTCCCTCCTACAGAACTGGCAAGGGAACTGAATTTTTCAGTGGATGAAATCAATCAAATACGTGTGGAAAATCCAAATTCCTTAATTTCTCAGAGCTTCATGTTATTAAAAAAATGGGTTACCAGAGATGGAAAAAATGCTACAAGTATGTTGAAATTATTCAAGACTGCATATAACCAATAGTTTAGATAGCTTACTGTTAATAAAATTGGTGTGCTTATGAAGTAATAGCAAATCTTTTGAAGTTATACTTGTTTTGTTTAGCTAATATTTTGGTCTTTTTAGGAAGCTTTTGGAAAGCAAGTAGAAGAAAAATGTTTTCATTTTGTCCGTAGTCTTCTCTGATAGTCAAGAAGGGAAAAGTACTTTCAACTGACAAATTATGACTTCAGAGAGGTAGCAGACATTCTAAAGTTACTGCTAACATCAGGGACAGCTCTGGAAAAGCTAGAGAAGAGAATAGGATCAAATTAGGGGATCCTGTCATTTTACTGAGTGTAGTCTGTTAGTAGAATTCTCTACTAATGTATCACTCTGTTGGGGGAGAGGGCATGGTACTGTATTGTGACAGATGCCAACTCATGACAATGAATGTGGAATAAGTTACTGTGGTTTTGCTGGCATCTATCTGATCTTAATAAGTTATTGAAATGCTAAGGATCAAATATGGCAGTGACCTATTTTGACAGTCTAAAAAAAGAGTGCGTTTAAATTGCATTATATCCCCTGACACCTAGCAGGAGGCTGGCTATTTTGAAGCCCATCTTCTCTGTCTCTTACAGAGGAGTGAATGCTGCTGCCATTGTACACATTTCCATAGTGATGCTTAAGATCTTAATTTATCATACCTGCAGCAGTGAGTTTTCTGAAATCTCTCAATGGTAATATTACAGAAGTGGAGGAGGAACTAAAATGCTGGGAAGATCACAAAAGCCATGCCTTTGTGTGGCTATTTTAATGATTGGAGGAAAAATCTTAATTGGAATTTCAATCATTTTCTCTCCTTTTTTCAGCTGATGCCTTAACTTCGGTCTTGACAAAAATTAATCGGATAGATATAGTGACTCTGCTAGAAGGACCAATATTTGATTATGGAAATATTTCAGGCACCAGAAGTTTTGCAGATGAGAACAATGTCTTCCATGACCCTGTTGATGGTAATTGAATTTAGTGTTCATATTTATTTATGACTTGATAAAACCTGAAAGTGCTGTAGGATAAAGAGAGTCACTGAAAACCAACTAAATTGTGATTTGCTTGACTTAATTTCTCATTTTCATAGCATTTTTTCTGCCAGGGACTGCAAATAAACATTCTGATAGACAAAACTTGGTAAATATCTCTGCTATATAAAATGTAAAGAC
Source organism: Uropsilus gracilis (assembly GCA_004024945.1). Classification (NCBI taxonomy): domain Eukaryota; kingdom Metazoa; phylum Chordata; class Mammalia; order Eulipotyphla; family Talpidae; genus Uropsilus; species Uropsilus gracilis. The sequence goes on from PVHY01000257.1 coordinate 107,097, forward strand.
TGAGGTAGGGAAGTATATTACCTGACAGAGTTGGTATTACAAATATGTTATATGAACAGCTTTATTTATATGAAGCAAATTCACTAGAGGATGCATGACTTTTGTCTTAGTGAACTCTTTCATTCACATACAGGTAAAATCAAACTTTCAGCCACTGTTACCAAGTGGAGAGCAAGGGATTGTGTCAAGTTTGAACTTGTAATACATATGCCAAGTGAAATCGTCAGTCACTGTTTTGTGGATGAAAGATTTGAGACATGTATTGACAAAGTTTAATGCATCACTCAAAATAGTGTTTGTTAGTTAGCATTATTTTCATTTCATATGCTGCCATTTATTTTTCAAAATTCCCCCCTCGATGTACCATCTATAAAAGGTGACATAATTTCTACTTCAGTGAGCCTAGATGTCACTAGGAATTACTCTTCCATATTTGCGTAACAATGTTGTCCTCTTTCCTTCATTGATGAAATAGCTCCTATTTGCATAAAGTATAAAGAGGTTTCTTACTATGTTTTTTAAAATATTTGCCTTATGTTCACAAATATAAATTTATCCCTACAATGAGTTTTGATTTAAAAAAGTGATGATGTGAAGGGGAAAAAAATGAAGCTAGGATACTTTACTACTCCAAGGCCTGTTTTTCCATTTTTATGCTGGTAAAATTAGGCTAATCAGAGATAGTAACATCTTATCTGCATGTTATATGGTGACTTTCATTTAAATCATAATTTCAAAATGATTTATTTTTAAGCTTAAAAATAGCACAGAACCTTGGGAAAAGCTCTCTTTTCAAGCCTATTCTTACAGGTGAGACAGTGTACTGGTAAACAAACTTTTTACACTGAAGAAAGACCAGCGTCTACATCAAATTATGAATTATAAGTTATAGTTTCTCTGAATACTCCTTATTGGAAAAAATGAATAGAAGAAGTTAATAGATTTGAAAACTTTAATTTTAATGTTCTAAAATCAGGTCATTAAACAAATTCACAGGAATTTTTTGTCATCTTTCAATATCTTGTATTTTTTATTTTTAGATTTTTATTTTTTATTATATTCTTAAAATTATTAGAGAAATTTTGCAATTGTGTATGACATAAATTTCACTTATGCTGTCTATAAATCTTATCTAATCTTAACCAGCTTTTCAACAAGATTCTGGCTTATAGGTGACCATAGTGGAAAACTGTTCACTTATCCCTAGCAATTTGAATTTATACCAAAAGCTGTTGGTATTTATTTTGCACTGATGGAAAAATCAGACTTTCATTTCGTTAGATAAATAACTCAGAAAATGTGCTTGGGTTCTCTTTTTCCCGTCTCTCCTCGTCATTGAACTTCTGTGAAACTTCCTTTTCCTCACCATGACCAGACCATTGTTGACGTTTCTCTCTGCTGAAGGAGAAAAATGCTCCATTAGTCCACACCACAAAATTTAAAACAAGAGAATTGTTCCCTCCTTCCCCTTTGGGTAAACTGGTTATTCAACCTTGCTTCACAGCATCGCCAGGAACATTCAGAAAGATCTCTGCAGATGGTTTTCCTCCAGTCTCTGCTGTGTATCATTCTCTTTTGTTTTTTTCTTTATTTGATTTGTGGATCTAAGTGAACCCCTCTCACCAACACTTTCTTATACACCACAGCCCTTTCATCTCTTTCGCACATTATTAAGCATCAAAAGTCTATCTGGAGCTTTTTTTCTTTGTCTGCTTTTTAAATCTTTCTCATCTTTTTGGATTGTATTCCCATTGCCACTGCTCTAGTAATCATTTCATTACAAAGATTAAATTCATGTTTCATTGCTAGAATTTCATGTGAAATGGGTAAGAATGGGTAATACCACTCATTTGTTTTTAAGTATTACAAAAATTGGTTTCTTGTGGCTTGCTGTATTCAGTCTACCACAATATGGATTTTGCATGCTATAGAAGATAAATTTGGCCATGGAATAAAGGCATCATATATAGTGATAACTAACTTTATATTGCAATAGTATATAATGACAACTAATTTTATATTGCAATAATTGTATATTAACTACTGTATTGAAATCATCAGTATTGCTAGACAATATTTTAGTTTTACTATAGTTTGCACTAGACTTTATTTCATTGTATTACATTTAATTGAACTAAACCAATAAACTTATCAACACTAGTCTATAATTCATCATACATTTTCATGCCTGATATACTTTAAGTCATTCCATGTGTTTTTGTTTTGTGTTTTCTAATTCATTACAGTCAGTCCAAATGTACTGTCTTCCATAGGTTATCCTCCCCTTCAGATGGAACTGGAAACTCCCACAGGGTTGCACTACACACCACCCACCCCTTTCCAGCAAGATGATTATTTTAGTGATCTCTCTAGTATAGAATCTCCCTTTAGAACCCCTAGTAGACTGAGTGATGGGCTAGTGCCATCCCAGGGAAACATAGAATATTCAGCAGATGGACCTCCGGTTGTAACTGCAGAAGACACTTCCTTAGAAGACAGCAAACTTGAAGACTCAATGCCTTTAACAGAAATGCCTGAAGCAGTGGATGTAGATGAGAGCCAGTTGGAGAATATACATGTGAGTGAGTATTCTCACTACCTTGGAAGTATGATTGAGGTCCCAAAAGATGTTAAACCAACACAACTGAAACAGACTAGAAAATTAGGAGTAAGCTCTGAGCAGCAAGAGAAAGGAAAATCTGGTCCTGATGAGGAGATGATGGAAGAAAAACTCAAATCTCTATTTGAGGACATTCAACTTGAAGAAGGACTAGAGTCTGAGGAGATGACAGAAGAAAAGGTCCAAGCTATTCTTAAAGGTGTTCAGCAAGCAGAACTGGAAATGTCTTCAATTACAGGTTGGCAGAACGAGACATCAAGTGGAACCCTTGAGTCCCCCACTCAAGCTCGAAGAATAACTGGTGGGTTACTAGATCGACTGGATGACAGGTATGATTGTTTCAGGAAAAGAAACAGGAAGTGGGGTCACATGTTAATACAGCTTGTTTTAAATATTTGCTTTCTAGCAATTTTTTGAAATTTCAATTTGAAGAGAATATGGTTTTAAATGTTAGTTTATTCTGTCAGTCTTAAGAAGAAAAAGTTACACTAAATTCCAATATAACTACTAGCACTATTGATAGACTGAAGTAAAATGCAAAAGATTCTTTTATATGTGCAAGTTTTGTTTACTCTAGAAGACTATTTGCTAGTCTATTGTTACATTAGTCTTTTCACATAGTAATGTTCACTCAAAATATTGTACTACAACTTCCAGTCTCTTAAAACCATAAGCATCTCTATGGTTTCCTCTCTGCAAACATAAATATACTTATTTATATAAAATAATTTTTAAAAATCAATCGAATTCCATCTAGCAGTTTTTTTATGTCAACATAGAAAATAGAAGTAAAAAGAAATCACCCTCCTAAGCTACAAAACACATTCGTCAGTTTTTTCTATAATTCACATAATCCCCAAAAGCATATATACTTTTTTATTCCAAATGATATTACTGTGCTATTTATAATGAATATAATTCCGTAATCGTGAATTATGATCCATTCATTCTGGCCTTACTCTGGAAAGGTGAGAGTCCAGCCATTGGATCAAAGCTCACCATCATTAGGTTTGCACTAAGTAATTTTGGATGAATTTCTAAGTGCTAAAAATATCCTCTTAACCAGTTTTTATTTTATTTTGAGACTAGGTTTTGCTATTTTTACCTGTGGAACTGCAGGCTCACGTTGCCCAAGGTACCACAGACTCAAGCAATCCCCAGCCTCAGCTTCCCAGGTAGCTGGGAAGCATGCACCACCACACCCAGCTATTGTTTTGGGGACACTACATGCCCCGGGTGGGACTTGAACTGCAATCTCTGGCCTCAGCGCAGCTTCCTAGGGAGCCACCTACAGGCATGCTCCACCATGCCCAGCCCTTTACCAGTTTTAAAGTTAAGATACTACTATACTTTCCTCAACTAGGTTCACAGACTGTAGAATCAAACCTGTTACATCCTTCCCAAGTGCTGATGAAAGTCTGAGTGATATTATTTGGCATTATTTTTAGTTATAAACATATCAGATTAAAATATACTTTACTCCAATGGCAACTATTAACAAATATAATTTGGATGCAAAAAATAAAAAACAGGTTATTTACATATTTCTGACAAGACAGATTTCTAACTAAATAAAAATTCCCAAAAAGGGAGCTTATATGAAGAATAACAACATCCCTGAATTGTGTGTTCAACCTATCCAAAAGACAAGTAGCACTAATTTTGGTGTCTACATTCAGCTATAGTCACATACTTTATAGTTGCACAGCAGGGAATAAATGTTTTTATCCTATAGATACATATATCAGGATCGAGTCATATATATGCATGAAATACATTCAGAATTGTAGACATTCTACAAATAAGACACCAAAAATAATGCACAAGCTACCAAAAAAAAAAATCTATAGTAAAACTAGTAAACTTAGGTGAGTGGAAAATAGTCCGCGCAGAAGATAAAACCCGAGTAAGAATATTAATTTTGTGAAAGCATGATGGCACGATTTGCATATGGAAATGTATACAAATTCTACAGGTTCTTGAGGATGCCAGAGTTCTCATCACAGGGATTTTGTTCTTTGTCAGCAGTTATTTCACTGACAACATAAAAATCTTTTGATACAGGAAACTTTTGGAATGGTAGAGAATACTCTGTGTCCGTAGACCTTCCAGATTACTTTTGAAGATATGCAACCCTAAATTGCAAAATGAATGGTGACAGAATAACTAGTCAGGTTGGAGTGCAGGGTTTCTGGAGTCTGGCCAATACCTCCTAACCTTCACCCTCATATCCATGGTGGACCCTCAGCTTGAAATCCAGTAATCAGATTTTTTTGGTTATGACTTTCTATTTTATGGCTTCAAAAGCTATTAAAAACATGATTTTTAACAACTCAGAGCTTTTGAGTTCTTCTAGCCACAGATTACCATTGTAACTAGCTGTGTTTTTTTTGTTTGCAGCCCTGATCAGTGTCGAGATTCTATTACCTCATATCTCAAAGGAGAGCCTGGAAAATTTGAAGCAAATGGAAGCCATGCAGAAGTCACTCTAGAAGCAAAGACAAAATCTTACTTTCCAGAATCCCCAAATGATGCAGGGAAACAGAGCACTAAGGAAACTCTGAAACCAAAAATACATGGATCTAATCGTGTTGAGGAACCAGCATCATCACTAGCAGCATATCAGAAATCTCTAGAAGAAACCAGCAAGTTTGTAATAGAAGAGCCTAAACCCTGTGTGCCTGTCAGTATGAAAAAGATGAATAGGACTTCTCCTGCAGATGGCAAGCCAAGGCTTAACCTCCATGAAGAAGAGGGATCCAGTGGGTCTGAACAAAAGGTATGTCACTGATTATCCAGTATACCCTCACTTAAAACTGAAAATATTGATGCTTCATTTCTTTAATCTTGTAGCATTGGGCCCAAGGTTTACTGTTCCCAGCTTATAAATGAGTGTTCCAAAATTACAACACTAATGGTAGGGGTAAAGAAAAATAAGTAAAGCATAATGCTATTTGTTCACATCTTCCTTAAGAAAATGGAATCAACAATGCTCTAGTAATTTTCAGGTGGAAAAAGAATTACAGACACTAAATAACTGGTTTATGGTTCAATATTATTTTGTCTGGTATTTAGGTTCCTAACTATAAACCTAGTCTTCGCACAGAAGGGGGATAATTTTTATGATAAATTACTTTTCTGCTATTTTTTTCATGATTTAAAAAGTCAATAGTATGAAATCATCTTAATAGTTCTACTCTGTGAAGTCTGTAACCTGAACATTTGCTTTAAGAATTGAAGAAATACACTTTTAAATGAAGTGGATTTATATCACTCTTAGTAGACAGCATTCAAAAATTTAAAGTATCTAAGGTGATAATTATCTTAAGAGTTATTTATAGTAATTTTATAACTGTTTTCTCTTTCTACTTGCATGTATTTGTGTTGTCATAATAGATTTATACTTTGAAGTTTGCCATTTTCAGATACCAAAAATAATTTGAAAATATAACCTAGATATAAGGAATCAGATCAATTGCCTACATTTTTTACTGCTTTTGCTCTTCCAGAATTCATGCTTTTAAGAATTGTACAGTATGTGCAAATTATAGGTCTTTGAAATAGTATCACTTGTAATTTTTCATAGCGCATAACTAGTTTGCTTAAGTAGGACTGAAAATTTGGGGTTGAAAAGACAAAAGAAATGAGTTCATGATTAATTTGAGGTTTCAAAAGTCAGTTGCTGTGTAGTTAGTTATTAGCTTACCAACTAATCATATACTTTCCTTTTCCCTTCTACAGGCTGTTGACCATTTTCCTACTTGTTAGTGAGAGGAAGTAAAATTTTTAGACCTTTCTTTCACTTCCTTCCTGTCAAATATGGTTTTGAATATGGGTTTCTGTCTTTGAGCTAACTCTTAGTTTATTTAACCAGTATGCCTTTGGGTGGAATGTTACCTTTTAAAATGAACCTACAAAAATATAGGGAGAAACAATAACAGTGATTTTTTAACTGTGAAAATTTGCTCTGCAAAGGCCCATTGAAATCCAACAGAGATGTTCTGAAATCAAATTATAACTATAAATAAATATTGCTTTGCAACTACATCTGCATATTGGCCTTCAGGGAAACAGGGAGAAGACACACAGAGGGTATGAAAACAAGTCTTAACCTCAAATAGAAACTTAGCTGAGTTCATCAGTAATGGGAAATAATTGCATTTGAAAATGTTTTCAAGATTTCTTATAATTCAGTTTGTGTCTTTAGTATTGGTCACTCTCCTCTCCCAATGTATAAAGACTTTGTAAGCACAAAAATTCATTGTGGAGTTAAAGCTTCTGGGAGATAGGAGACTGACTTCACAAGAAATCCCAAGAGATATTCAAGATGTGTCCTTTGTGACTAGACTGTAGTACAGTAACAACCAACTAGGTCATCTTATATGAGAGATCAGAAAACAGCCCCTTTTTTGTCCCCTGAAAATCAGGTCAGAAGTCCAGGTGCAGCTTTTACACGGATGACTACCTGCTGTTACAAGGTAAAACTCTATTTCCTACCTCTTTCCATGCAGCCACTCGGTCTTCTAGTTTCCCACTTGACCAATTCCTAGATGATCTATCAAAGAAATTCTGATCAAGACTATTACCATCTTCTCTCTATCCTTCACGTTAAAATTAGTGAAGACTTCAGAGAGGAAGGAAAAATTTACAGTGACCAAATGACCACTTTTATATTAGGGAGCTAGTCTCAGATGATTTTTGAGAGGTTTATGCTGTGATTGACATACAGGTTTGACATATTCTGCTTTTTAAATTTGCCCATATGAAAATCTTTCCTCAATTTAAGATTTCCTATATGGATAATTCAGAACAGTTTTTTCCTTTTGCTATATCCAATTTAGTAACCCCTGAATGCTCATTAGTATTTCTTTCAAAATATGAATTCCTCTTACCTTTTTTCCACCTTCAGAGCCATTATAGGGCCTTCTTTCACAATATGTGGCCATTTTAAGTTGTGCTGAACTTATGATCCCTTTACAAACTTTTTTTAAATGGGCACTATCTTTGCAGGGATTAAGGAAATATAAAAACTCTTTCTTGTATACAATACTGTGTTTGTCTGTGAAATACTCCCTTTTCTCTTGTAGTTTCTTATTAGTTCCTTAAAATTGGACTTAAAGCTTTTGTTTTATTCATTCAATAGACAAATTGAGTTCCAATTATGCCTGTTTCTGTAAATCACTGAAACATGACCTCAGTTATGAAGTTACAGAACTTGAACAATTTAAAACTAGTATAAAATATTAATGCTTCTTCAAATTAGTTGTAGTTATGATGTTAAAAGGTCTTTATTCTTTTAATAATGTATAATTTCCACACCTTATCTTTACCTCCATAAGCTTTTATACATATGTTGCATCAGTAAGGTAATTAAGTGTGTTATATCATATCTGTTACATACAGACAGGATAATTTCATTTAGAATCCTACTCAAAGCTAAGTTTTTTTAACAAGTACATATTGTGATTTTTCCTTTGGTACTGGGGAGCGAACAGCAAATAAAAACTATTTCCCTTCTCAAGATGTCTTTTGTTTTAAATGTGATGGTAAAATTATACTAAAAATGCATTTATCAGGACTTTAGAAACAGTGAGAGTGATTCAAGCTCAGAGGAAGAACGGAGAGTCACTACCCGAGTTACTCGGCGGCGTTTGATTATAAAGGTATCCCCCACATGGAACACTATGGGCCAATGCTGCTTTATCAGAAACTCCATAAGGTTTTGAAAATTTAGCATGCTTGACAAGCAAATGGTTATGTATGTGTCTTTGCAACTGAAAGGGAAAAGTCTTGCTGCATGGTAGCGAGTACTCTATGTATAGGCCCATGTTTGTCATGTGGAAGCTGTAACTTTATCTGACAGTTCTTGACATTTGTATCCTGTTTTGCTTGGAGCAATGTTATGTGTGTGAACAATGATTTTATCTTGGTTAAAAAATAGTTCCTATCACATGAAATGTTCAATTGAAGTCTCAGAGGCTATAATGAGATCTGAGTTAAGATAAAGACTTAAAAGGGCTCCTTTCTTGTATGAAATATCTGTTCCCTTAACACTTTAAGTGAAAACTAGTTTCTTATTCTCAATCAATATCCGAGAATTTGGAATTAAACAGCATTGTTTTATGTGACTAACTCATATCAAGCAATAATTTCTAAAATGTTTTAATTTTACTAATGGAAAAAAATTTACTGCAAGTTAAAAATTACAATTCTTCCATATTACAGCACAGTTGAACACTATGAATAGCTCTTCTTGATTACTGTACAAAGGCCATTTGATTCATATGCTAACCTATGCCTGGTAAGGCCTTTCTCAGCAGTCTGCTGCTTTTTAACCTTAGTGTTAGGATAATTTGAGTGCAGAGAACTAGGCAGACATTTTCAATATGTAGATCCAAATAATTTGAAGTTCCTTGATTAGTATCTCTGTGGAGAAAGGGAAATACTTCATAAAAACCATTTATCAAACTTATCCAACCCTAAAATGTCAAGAGACTCCACAAAGACCAGAGAAACTTCTCCAAACCTTCATAATTCTTCTACTTGTACTTTTCATAAAGATCCAATGAAAGAAAAATAACTGTTCTAGTGTAACATTTCTGAGATTCTGAAAACATTAGAGAAGAATGTCAGCCCTTGTCTAAAATCACCTAGAGTTCACTCAGGTGCTATAGAAAAAAAAAAAATAATTATGTCTGAAAATTCCATATAGGCCAGCAAAATATATACTTATGTCTAGCATATTTTCAAGCATTTCAACTTAACTCTCTATAAAACCCTCATAATCAGCCACCTCCCACACAGTTCCTGGGATTAGAGGAAGAAAATATTTGGACATTCCGGAGGTGTTAAAGCCATATTCTTTGTTCAGACCTTGCCATTTCTTTAATCTAGTCATATTTTAAAGTGAACATCTAGGGAAAGTACATGAAAACATCAAACCCCCTGCAAGTCAGTTAGGGTTAGTTCTTTTGTCTCCTAGAAAATAAGTATGCATTGGCAAGTAGTTTCTAAATTTTGTTGGAGTGAGTTATTTATAAATTTGAATATTAGAAAATGTAATGAATTATATATTAAGAGCTTAAATTTAAAAAACCAAAATGCATTTGATGATGTAAGATTCATGAAAGAGAAGTGTGTTCTCTGCAAACCCCAACTTCTTGAAATCAGTGCAATTTAGGGATATTCAGTAGAATAACAGAATGGGTTTTATAGCTAGAAGGATATTGTACAAATAATAGCTTTGCTCACAATCTGTGAGAAATATCTTTGGTGTTTTCTCAAAAGCTTAAGAATAGCTACTTACAGCTCTTCTATAACAAAATATTTGTAAACTAAATATATAGAAATATTTCTGGATAATATATTTCTGTTCAGACTTTTGGGACAGTTAGAAAAGATTACATTTCTGTAGCTTTTCTATTTACCCCTGGACGTTGGTTTCTTTGAAGGTAAAAGTAACTCAAGACTACAGTAGTAAATGCTGAATGTGACTGGGAACCATCACCATCAAAAACAGAAAATGAGAATGTTAAGATCTAAAATCATTTCTGAGACTAAAATCATTTCTCCTAAAAGACAAAACCAAGAATTGGCTTTGAGTTGATTTACCCAAAACTACACAACAGGACATAGCAGCAGTTCAGGACCAGAACTTAATCCGCAGTCTTCTAGTGAAGGGTATTCTACCTTCTTTTTCCACAGTACTACATTATTTCTCTTCCAGAATAAATAAAAAAGGAATGTTTTCCTAGATCCAACTAGGCACTTAGCCATTAAGACCTTTCCAAGGGAAGCTTTGGGCTATCTATCCTGGAAAGAAATGATGGGGCTAGAATACTGGGAATTTCTCCTACTTTATGGAGTCTGTCCAACCCTAGTCTGAACAGCTAATTTACTGTTTGCCATAGTAATTCCCCCAAACACACTGAATCTCAGAACTTGAAATTATTTTAGGATTGTTCCATCTCTCCAGAGTTGATTGTGCCTGGGAAGTGTCAACAGAAACAGAAGGTGTCCTCAGGATTCCATTACCACAAGTCTAAGCAAATGTGTCATCTTAGTCATTCAGTTAGTATAATAAATAGAATGAATTGACTTCATATGTGGATACAGCTTTATATAAAATTCAATTTTAATTTTTTATTTCATGTTTTCAAATCACTATGAAATGAGTCAACAAACTCATTTGTTTTGCAATCTTAAATTTTGTCAGCATATTCATTTATTTCTTCTATATATATAATTTGGTACTATAGTAGTTTTATGTGCTTGGGAATATTACATGCTTTAAAGTATATTAACCAATCTCTTTTTACCTTTTGCTGAATTTAAGTAGATAATGTAAACACTTTAACAACTCACAAAGTAATGTTTGCTAAAATGCAAATAACTAGATAGTTATTACAGTGTTAAATTGTTTCTATTTCTATATGTAAACTTTACTGACTTTCCAACTATATCTATTTCCTAAATCAAGTAATTCGAAAGTATATAAAGTTCTGTCTGCCCATTTCATTTTCCAGAGTTAACCACTGTTCACAAACTTGCAGATTTTTACAAAAGTATAGGTATATAAAATGTATACTACATGTACACATACATCCCCAGCAAGTGTTCTCAGAATATAAAAATGGATTATACGCCATTTTAGGGAAGTGCACATATCAAACAAGTTGGCATATATATTAAATATAAAAAAATATTGTTATTCTTTATATTTAAAAATTCAAGAACAGGAATGTAAATTATTAAATGTAATGCTTCCAGAAGGAAGCTTGAACAAGTACAGTTAGTCTTCATTAAGGTGGCCACCAGGGATGATAAATGCAACACCATATGCTGTAATTTTCCTTTGAAATAGGAAAGAAAAAAGTAGGCAGGAGGTATTGCTAAATATGATGACATCAGTAAAACCAAGGGAAAAACTATTTACTTAAGACTACCAACTATTTTCAAGAACTTTAGAAATTAATTATAGATCATTTTCTCTCATAAGATTCCCCAAATGTCTCTTCCTGATAACATTTGGTATCTGATGTGTTTGTTGAAATTAAACATGAGTGCATTTTTTAAATATATTTTTAAATTACATTTAGTTTCCCTTCTAACTACCTTCTCTAAATCCATTCCCTAATTTAGTGCATTTCTACAAAATCATTTTAAATTTATTTTAGCATTATTAGAATAGTACTTCACTATTTTATAAATATTTATCGATTATCTTTATGAGTTCTAGTCAGAAACAGTGAAAATGCTTACATTCAGAGTAGATCAACAATTTATATCGATTGTTATTAATAGGGCATTTTAATGTCAGTCAATATATTCATACACATTCACTATCCTTATAATTTTACCAGTTTTTCTTCAGAGACTGTCCAATTTGAAAATTGATACTTTATCCCCACAAAAGGAACAGTTCATAACATATCCAATAGAATTCTATTTTATCCAATTTTTCTGAGATCCTTACATTGTCTAACATTCAAAAATTGAGACACCACTGAGATACCACAAAATATTTATTCATGTTTAAACTATAGTGAAACCTTTTATAACTTTTTTAGACTTCATTGCTATATGTGACTTCAATGAAATTTTTCTCTTTTCCAATTTTTGTATCAAAATAGGATATATAAGTAACAATCCCATAAAAACTTGATGCAGACTTCAGTGCTTTTAGGCATCTAGATTTTTCCAATATCCTTCCCTTTTTATATATGCCTTATTAAAACTAATCATAAGCAAGATTCAGAATGAATGAGCAAAAAGAAGCATGTTTTACTTTTATCCCACCTATTCCACAGGGAGATGAAATGAGTCATATGCCCCACATGCTGCCTCAATCTATAAGCCTATACTCCATAAGAATACACCATATATCACTTTTTCTTTTTTTTTAATAATGTTAGTAAAACAAGGTAGTGGTTTAGTTTTTAATTCATTCAATTCAAACTAAAACTCCTTTTTTTATTGGTTGTGACATATAGCAATCATAGAATCTTCTCATCATTGACAGGCACTGGAAAAATTAGAACCTTGGCCTCCCCAAAATACAGCTATCTTCTTTTTATGATCTATAATTTACTTTTAAAAAATAAAAATAAACCTACAGGTTTACAATAGCAACAGTTCACTGTGTTGTATTACCTAGGTCACCTTTTTGACAAATTTGACAAACAGACCAATCAATCCATCCCTAAAATAGATCTGCACCTAAGATACTTGTTTGTCAATGTTCCTCAAAATTGTATGTGGCACTAACCTAAAGTTAAGAATATGATATAAATACAGCCTGTTTTTTGCTCTTGGGTGGTTTTTCTTATTTAATCAGAAAGCTAATGCATATAAAGGAATCATTTAAATCTCTCAAGTCACCTATAGCAGAAAATTATAATCCCAACTTGGTGAGTTAAGAATTTATTTTTCAAAATGTCCAGCAGAATACCTTCCCTGTTTGAATCAAGTAGCCGTCACTAGCTGAAAGATAGTCATCTTTAACACTGGTTTCATTAATCAGTCCCCTTCACTTAAAGATGGTTATTCTCATTTAGGATCTTGAAAGGCTCAGTCTATTGAAGTTCAGGCAGTGCTATTCAAACAGTAATTGAGAGATTTGGTCAGACTAATGAAGAATAAGGTACTCAAAGGTGATCAATCGGAGCTCTACTCATTGGTCAAATTGTTTTCCCCAACAAACCCTCTAACTGCATATTTTCAAATTCTTCCTCCTTGGAGTTTTTTACTAACAATCAATCTTTTATATACTTAAGTTCAATGCTTTAATGTTGTTGACTGTTAAATAACCAGTAATAGTCAGCTTTTTCCTGTTGCGTTGGAATAGCAAGTAGAATTTATACCACCTTTTTCTACAATTCCACAGAGCATGTGTGTGGTGTATGGAATGGTGTGGAAATCTGTCCATTTAGTGTGTTGCTAATCTTTATGCCACCTCCTTTAGGGAGAGGAAGCAAAAACCATTCCTGGTAAATCTGTCACAGAAGAGCAGTTTACTGATGAAGAAGGCAACCTCATCACCAGAAAAGTAATCATCATTGGGATTTCATGTTTTTCTTGCAATTTAGATTCTATTCTTTGTTTGATATGTCACCTCTTGAAATTGAAAACAGAAAAACCTCTCCTCTTCACTATTGCTTCCTACAGATCACCCGGAAAGTAATAAGACGAATTGTTATCCCACAAGAGAAAAAACGTGATGACGTGGTAATGGAGAGGGCCTGCCAAAGAGAAAGTAGAGGAGGATAAAGGCTTTGTGAACTCTAAAAACTGCTGCTAACAGGCTGGCATCTGTGGTGTGGCAGTGTAAAGCATTTTGTGGCTTTTGACATATGCATTTAATCAGGACCAAAGAAAAAGAATTCTTGCTAACCGTCTTTAATGTTAAATATTTCTACTGTCTTCAGATTTTTCACATCAGTTCATTTATGATCGTTACAACCTGTGAGCTCAAGCATTTAGAAGAAAATAAAAAAATTTGCACACCACCAAACCCCTTCGCAGCACCCTACCCCCATCCTGTGTTTTATCTGCAGCCAAGTACCTGCCTGGCACACAGAGAACAAATGTGCAGGGTTTAAATGGTAGAATGGCAAAATAATCCGTTCAAGTTACATCAAATATAATATATTCTTATGGCTTTTCCGTGTGGCTTTAAAAAAATTTTTATTAAGGTAACTAGTTGAAAACACTGAATGTGTTAGAAATACAGGTTCCCATCTCACAGTTGTATGTTACCACCCCACACCCACCACCAATACACTCACAGTCCTCAGAGAAATCTATATTCCCCTACCTTAACTTATAAGCCCTTTGGGTTTCTAACAGTACTTCACCAACATGTCAGTTAAAGACATAAATTCATCATTGATGGGGTAACCAGCAAATTAATCAGAGAAAACATCTTTGGTTATGTTACATTTCTTTCCTCTTAGATTGATACCCTTTTCTATTTAAAAATAGAAACTTCCAATAGCCTAGGTTTATATAAGAATAAAGTGAAACTCAGGACATTTTTCAGGACTAAATCTGAATATTATAAAGGCAACTGTGTTTTCCATAATAAACAGTATTTGGTAGAGTTTTGCTTTCAGAGAAGGATGTCCCTGGTGCTCAGTGACAAGAGCTCTAGTTTGATGGGAAATGGGTGACTCCTTGGTGTGGGTTAAAAGGAGAGGGTTAGTAATTTCACAAATTTCAAAAACTTAAACTCTCAGATCTGCACCATTTCTGTGGTGTTTATTTCAAGATTGGTGCTTTATAAAAGTGCTTTGTCTTGTTACAACAAACAAATTGCTGGCTTAAAAGGCATAATTCACTAATTTTTTGGTAACTGGGGTTTGGTACTTTGGGAACTGAAGTGATTTCTTCTAGCTTACTACAGGAAATGAACAAGCCTGTTCATTCTTTGGATTTATCATTAACCTACTGAATTTCTGTGATGTACAGTTACGTTGTTGTGTTCATCCTGACAGTGCTGTAGTTTGCCTTGATGATGCTACGCTGTGTGGTCAAACCCAACAGGCTGTGTGTATTTTTGGACATGAAGTGACCAAGTGCTTTAAACAGTGTTTCCTAATCCAGCCTCAAGAGACCAGAATGGAAAATAATTTATAAATAAAACCCTTTACCATGAAATCTTAATGTATCTATTCTTTCCAAAGCAGGGAGAAGGCCAGAAGGTGAAAACGAAGAAAGAAATTCGGCATGTGGAAAAGAAGAGCCACTCATAACAGTGAACAGTCACGGTATGTGCACAACTTCTAATTTCACTGAACAGTGATACAGATCTTAAAACTCCACTGGTTTAAAAGGCATAATTTTATAACTGAATTCCAGTTTTGAATATTCAACAGGAGATCCTTGGAGTTTATATATGTATGTACACATACTCTAGAACTTCATTCTAGCTCATAATCCATACTTTTCCCTTAAAATTAGACTAATTAAAATACAAACATGTACAGATGCAAATATCAACAGGGGTTTTGGAGACTGCACTAAGCAAAGACTCAGTATGAAAAACATCATACATGGAAAACTATTTGGCAATAAATAATTCCGACAAAGGCACTACTAAGATTTTTATGAATCTGGCCCTTTATGATTTTACCAGAACACTATCTAAGAATATAATTTTCATTGAAATAGTGGTTTCCAAGCTCAAAGGCCTGAGATCCTGTATACAGTGTGTATGACTGAATTTCATACAAACCAAAACAAATTAAACTGGAGGTTCTGATTCTCTTTTTGTTAAATGTGTTTGGTGAATTTTTCTTCATAAATAAGCATTTTCCTTTAACATTGTTCCTCTAAATTTTACTCATTTCTTCTTACAAAATTAAATATAGCTCTGAACAGCTCTCTCTAAGGTAAAGCAAGATGATTTCTTTAGGGTTGCTCACCAATTTTCTTAGCCTCAGTCAAGCTAACAAGAGTAAACAGATTCCATTTCTCACTTTTACACAGCTGCTGTTTCCAAATACTAGTATCGTGGTATTTGGTGTGGTAAAGAAGACTGAGAAAGCAGTGGTAAACAACACTACTATAGCACTTAATTCTTGGAGATTTAATCATAACTATTCACACCAGTATCTAATGGCATTGAGAAAACTAAGAACTCATATTCTGAAATATATAATAAATAATATATAAATGCTCAGTCTATAAATGCTCTCCAAAGTGTTTTCACATGTGCCCTTAATTCTCACAGCCAAGCCTCTTGGATAGGTGTTCTTTCCATCCCCATTTAACAGGTGAGTAAACAGGTCCCAAATTACCAAAGGTCACACAAATAAAATGTGGTAGAAATAGTCCACAACCTCAGACAGAATCTGCACTCTTAACCATATTAACTGGAGATTTGATCGGCTCTGAGGCGACAGGGAGCTTTTGAGAAAATGATGTTATAAGTTTTAAAGGAGCAATTAATATTCCACTGGTAGGAATTTTGTGATGGTATTTTGGCTAGTCTTGTAGGCACAGGCTGGAAGTAGGGAGAAACAACAAAGGAAGAACTGTGAGAACAGGTCAGTGTGTCTGGGAAAAGACTTTTGCCATTAGGTGTGGCTAAATGGAAGAGATCAGAATATTTAGGTCTTAGGAGCCTCTGTAGAGATTCTAACCTTCACATTAAATATCAGGGAAATTAATGAAAGGTTTTTTAGGAAAGTGATATGATTTGATGTATGTTCTGTGTTACTCATTGTAACTGCAGGGTACAGAAAGAATTGAAGTTGACAATGACGGGTGAGCAGAAAACCTATTAAGAAACTATGACAGAAGCTACTTTGAGCAGGGAGAATGTTAAGAGGTAGACTGAAGCAAGAGACCTTGACGTAACTTGCTTTTTATTGGATCACAAGGTTGACAGATGAGAAATTTAAGGATGACATCAGTGTAGTGATAGCAGAAATAAACTTTTCTAGTCTGTATACGTGCCAGTTGAACCAGTATATAGATCGGATTCATACTAACAATTAGTTCGCTGTCATGATTCAGTCTATTCAAGCAATTTTAAGTGATAAATGAAGCTAGAAAAGTTCAATCAGCTTTAGTGTGCTCTTGAAAGTTGAGCAACTTAGCACATACTTATATTTAGCAATATATGACACCAAAATATATATACCAGTGCAGTGTTCCCAGGGTCTGTTACAGGATATTAATATAGAAATGACTTCATCACTAAATATACCAGGGCCTTTGAAATTATAAATAGTCCACCCGGTGAAGTAGTTGTCAAGACCTTGGCTCCCTTGCTACACCATTTAAAAAAAAAGAAAAACTTGAGTAGAGGAAAAAAAAAAGAAAAACTTGAGTAGAGGATAGAAACAAATTCAGCAATAAAGCAAATTTTACATGTCAAATGCTCTTTGTGGCCATCAAAGACAATGGTTTGACTGCCTCAGTTTACTATCCAAGGTGGAATTTATCTTCCATAAGTTAACTGAAGAAATGAGTCCCAGAATACTGCCTGGAATTTCAGACCATTGTATGTAAGTTGTGAAAAAAATCAATTTGCAAGTATATTGCAACTTTAAGAGCCCTGCTGGCTGCCTTTTTTTTTTTTTTTTTTTTTTTTTTTAATAACAGAACAGCTAAGCTAGAGGAATGCTGCCAAACTTCACTGAGTCTCAGGTGGTGGCATCAAAATTTTTATTTCCCATTTTAGAATCAGTTGGATGTTTGAGCTATCTGAACCCTCCTTGCACCTGCTTTTCTTTAATATTGAGTCACAACTATCCTATTTTTAATGGGAGGGAAAGCCAATGCCTTAAAATAACTATAAAGATTTGTACACGGTACATGATTTGCAGGTGCTTTTTACTTTTTTGTCTGAGTTAGTCCTTTGAACAAGCCACAGCAGATCAATTTTATGTTCCTCCTTTTATAGATGAGCATACTGATGCTCAGATAAATCAGGTGCTATTTCCAT
Source organism: Uropsilus gracilis (assembly GCA_004024945.1). NCBI lineage: Eukaryota > Metazoa > Chordata > Mammalia > Eulipotyphla > Talpidae > Uropsilus > Uropsilus gracilis. Next base: position 125,171 of record PVHY01000257.1, read on the forward strand.
TATCACACGGATACTGATCAATGATTACAGCTATAACGTGAACTCCAGACTACTGGTGCACTGCCCGGTACTCTTCCTAATAAACTTAGCTGTCTTTCCAAAATTATTTATGAATAATAATTGCCATTTTCTCACAAGTGATTGTCATCAACCAGGTCATAGTTGATACCATCATTTACTTCACATAATCCCCAAAATAACACTATATGGTAAGTAGTGCTCTCCTCCCTCTTTAAATGAGGAAACTGAAATTTTAAAAAATGAAGTGATTACCCAGGGTCCTAAAAACGGTGAGTAAAAGAATGACATTTGAACTTCCCCCTTAACTCTTAAAGAGTAAGTTACTCTTTAAGACCTAAAAGCAAATTTTAAATCCAATAGATGTATAAAGGCAACCTCTAGTAAATTTCTTCACACAGTATACCCAGCTTCTTGTTCTCTTTTTAAAATAAAGCACACATTAAGATAGTCATCATATCCAAATGTTTACTTCAAAAATCCCATTACAGGACCGGTTATGGTGGTGCATGCTTAAAATCACTGTCTACAATGCATGAGGTCAAGGCTAGGAATCACTGGAGTCTGCAAGTTCGAGACCCGGCTGGGGCAACATAACCAGACCTAGTCTCAAAAAATACCTGGGCATGGTGGCACATGACTGTAATCATAGCTACCTGGGAGACTGAGGCTGGGGATCGCTTGAGTGGTACCCCGGGCAACATGAGCCTGTGGTTCCCCAGGGAACAAAGTGAGAGACCTAGTCTCAAAAAAAAAAAATCATTACAGGGTTGATTAATGAAGGTGTGGCAGAAGAGGCCCCCAGATAAAAGGCATAATGACTTGAGGAGCTGTGTTTCAAGCCTCTCTTGGGGAAATGCCTAGGTTCTCACAGTTATGTGGATCCTGGCAGTGGTATCATTTGCATGCTTGCCAGGGCTAGCTTCTTGTCTAAGGCCCAAAAGTCACTTCATTTTTGGGATTAGATATTTGAACTGGCAGTTGAAGAAAATTATTTGACACAAGACAGTGTGGGTGATCCAATGTAGTATACTCAGGACTCTGACCTTTATCTTGGAGACAGTGGGGTACCATTGGCAGTTTATGGTAGGAGTATATGATTAGATGTGACTTAGATAACCCTAGTGGAAGTAGAGGGAGTTAGAGGATTAAAGATATCAGGGTTACTGACTTTTATGTAATTTTAAAGAAAAACAGACCTCCCCACCACCCTGAAAAATAAAGCACAAGAAACCTGAGGTTGGCTACATAGATGCTCTCACTGTTCATCAATGATTAAGAAGTCTGGTCAAGGTCTTAATGTGGTCCTCTTTGGAATGAGGGTGAGAGACTCTTAGCAAGTGAACATGCCAGGAAATTTACTTAAAGTTTTGACACATTATTTAGGTACTTTGCCTTTCTTATTTGTTAGAATTAAATGAGTTACTACAAATAGGGCCCCAAAGGAAACTTCAATACTTATACAAAGGGACAGCTGTATTCAGATGTTTATTGCAGCACTATTTATAATTTCAAGGACATGGTAACAACCCAAATGTCCCAAAACAGGCAAATGGATGAAAAAGATGTAGTGTATATAGACACAGTGGAATATTATTCATCAATTGAAAATGACAAATTTGATGAATTGAAATAATATGGATGGACCTAGAAGAAATCATTAGCAGAAACAAGTCAGAATGAAAAAGAAACCAAATGGTTTCACTAATATATGAGATATAGGAAAAACAAGCAAAAGGCCAGGAGGAAAAGTCAAAACAGCCTAACAACCAAACTAAAGTACACAGCTGAAGGGGAGGATGGGTGGAAGTGACTAGGGAGGGGAGGTAGTGGGTGAACCCCGGGAATTACAAAGATTTTAAATAAATGAATGAATGAATGAAAAAAAAAAACACAAATAGGGCCCATAATAAGCCCTCAGTAAGTTAAGCTATTAATAATATTGAGTAATAATATTAAGAGAGGAAAGAATAATACCAAGAGAGGCCATATCTTGAAAAACTGATTAAAGGTACCCTTGGAGTAAGAAGCAGCATCCAGGGATGCTAGAACATTAGTGAGATTCAGAACATCAGCATCACTGAAACCTGCATATGCTCTTGACTTTACACTTCAGAACACTTTCAATTGCTTTGTAGCCCTGGGAAATTATTACAACAGATATTCTCATTCTAATGAGAATAGCAAAATCCTGTCATGCATGACAGGTCTAGATTTTAACCTACGTCCCCTGATTTCACTTACAGGAAATCAGATCTGTAACCTTAATTGCTTCACTCTAAATTCAGAACCCTCCCCACCGATTATCTTCCTGAGATTAATTTGGGGATACATACTGCTTTATGTTATGTTTCCCTTGATTTGTTCCAACCATTAAAAAAAAGTCTAACCAGAAACCTTGGCTTCAAAGTGAAAAGCAAGGGTCCTAAAATCAGGTGATGGCTTCAGATCTGTATGCCATGTTCAGTATAGAGCTTTAAGGCTTGTTTAATAACTTGTCTGTAAAATGGAAGAAATGGAAAGTGGAAGAAATAACAATACCCCACTTTTATTAGGAGTAAAATGTGTTAACGCACTTCACAAAATGCCTGCCACTTACCAAAATAACATTCTGATTTTATTTTTATCAATGTCAAACTTTTCCTTTCCCTGCCAAGATATAGATTGGCATTTTTTTTAAACCACAAATCACTAGTAAAGAACACACACAAAATATACTCACTGGTGTTAATTGAACAAGCATACATAAACTGGAAATTTTTAAATTGCACTTCATTGGGATTACAAAAAGGAATTAAAACTAATACTTGGAGGGATGGGGCATTTTGAGAAAATCTTAGCTCCATGACTTCTGTATCTAGGGAAAGAAAAGAAGGGAAGAAATTATCCCTTTTTAAAAATTCTATGTTCTTAGTGAGCTAAAGGGAAAGCACATGAGAAGAGGTTTCCCTTAAGCTATACTGTAACAGAAGCTAAGTCTTTAAAGATGAGTAAGAGTTACCTTGCAAAGGTAAATCTCATCAGGGAGAATAGAACCCATACTTTTCAAGCAGATGGCAGGCGAAACAAATCTGCATAGAGAGGAGTTAGTTATAGAAGTAGAGTGAATAGAGTATATAGTTGAAAAAAAGTCATGAGCAAGGTAAAGGAAGGTAGGAATCAGTGTGTTGATGACTTATGATAATGCACAACCATTTTTGCATTCTACAAATACAGAGTCTCTGGCCCTACTTCAATCTACTGAGTCAGAATTAACATTTGAAGATGCCTAGATGGTATGCATGAGCTTTAAACCTAGAGAAGTACTTTGCCCCAAGACAGATGACTGATTCTTAAACTTGATAAGACATTAGAATCATCTAGAGAATTTTTTTTAATGCTTTTTGGTGCTATGAACCCCCTCTTCCAAGAAATAAACTAGTATGGGACCTTTAAATCTGTCTAGATAACTCAAATGTGTACCCAAGGCAAGAGAGCCACTGGAGACTGACTCAAAGCTTTTAGTGTAGAAAAGAGGGCATTATTCCTGAAAAAGATTATTAGGTTGAACTGAGGAAAGCTTCTGATACCAGGCTATAGATGTGATTTTTTTTTTTTTAAGCTTAGCACTAGAAAATAAACCACTAGTATATCCACAGTATATCTCTGTAAAGGGAGAGGTTGGTACCAACCTAAGCATAGTATTAGCTTGGAAATGTACAACTTTTATAAACCACCTCTAGAATATATTGAATAGCGGTTTTTATATTAAAATATTCCTTAAATTATAGTGATATGACTAAAAGCAGTGATTTTCTGAGTTGGTTTCTACCTTTAGGTTTGAAAACCAGAGGCATCTGATTCATGAATGCAATTGCTTGTAGCTCAGATCCAATATCTAAACCCAGAAAAGGAACATGACTCATTTTATTTTTGCCTGTCATCTTGTTAGCTCCTACCCTCATACCTTCCCATCAGATGGCGCCCTCATCATACTTTTACAGAATGTCAGTTTTATAATAATTATACATTCTCTCAACTAAGGCTCACAAGCTTTTTGTAAAACACCAGACATAGTCTTGTCAATGAATGACTTCCTGCACCCATGAGGTTGGGGCCAACACAGATTGCATGACTGAAAAAATATTTATAAGCCCTCCCAACTATTTTTAAACTCTCATCCAAATCAACCTGGATATAAATATAAAATGGAATTTTAATAGCATTTTTAAATTACAAAAATGTTTTCACTAGTTCTAGAAAGATTATATATCATCTTAATACAAGTGAACATTAAGACCTTATTTCTTGCTACAAGATGAACCTGGGAAGGTAGAGTTGTTTTGAAAGAAATGAAGCAACAAAAATGGTTCAAGTAGATTGCAGTGATGATTGCACATCTATATGAATTTACTAAAAAATATCCCACTAGATATTAACATCAGATGAGTTGCAAAGCAGTTAAGTTTTAAAGGGGGAGGGATTCAACTACTGAAAACTGATCATGAGTTTTCCTAAGAAAACAGAGAGGGAGAGTACCACAGAGACATCTATAAAGCTTGGTGCCTTAAGAACTAGGAGTACATGATGAAAACAGGTGGGAAAATCCTAATCTTACTTTTTGGGCCATGACCTGACCAAATGAGTCATGTCACTTCTCTGAAACCTCTGCAGAGTCGTGGGAAGAGAGCAGGTGTTGAAATCACTCCAGAAGGAATTGATACTTTGATGCTCTTGGCTCCCAACAGCAGTGACCTGGGCCACTGAGGCCAGTAGCACTTCTAATACAAAAAAAGGAAGCCAGAACTGCACTGGGCAGAGAAAGTGCTGAACTAAACATGTTTACATAAGCCAAGGTATCCTGGGTGATCCATCTAAAGAGAGAAATTTGGCCTAAAGCAGCCCACCAAGGTCACTGGGAACATTCTTGCCCCATCCCCTGCAGAAAGCAGAATTCTGAAGGTTTTCTTAGAACTGTCACATGTAAATGGTCATGTGTGAGCCAAAAGGATTGGTCCTAAATCTGTTCTAACCTCACTTGGGCTATTTGTGGAGCAAAGCCATTTTCTGAGGCAGGCACACATGTCATTTAAGATGAAAATGAAATCTTAAATGTGTGAAAGGTAAAAGTCACCTTTTCGTACTGAAAAAGGACTAGAAATAAGAGAAAGAGTTCATTCCAAGAACAATACTTTATGCAAGTGGGAACACCTGCTGAAAAATATGATTGATGTTGACATATTACAACTGACTAAAACACTGATACTTTATCAGGTAAGACAAGATGTTCTTAGTAGATCATCCATTAAAAAGCTCAACTAAAATTTATTCTTTCCTGATTGATGTGCAACAGAAGTATTCTTGGTCATACCAGGAGATAGTCTTAATTTGTTTATGAAAAAGCAGTTTCATAGTAATCAAGTAATGTCCCTGCTTTCCCTTGTTTGGAAAAATTATCTGCATTTGAGGCGGGGTGAGGAGAGACAAAAAACCTGAATGAGATGCTCTATTCAGACTCCAGATGCCCATCCTTTTGTGCCCATGAAAACTGCAGACCCCTGACATTTTGATGTTGGTATAAATCTCAGAAAGCACCTTTATCAGCCTCCTCATTTTACAGAGAAGACTGAGGCCCAGGGCCGGGCATTGTGGCACATGCCTGTAAGCAGCAGTCTAGGAAGCCACTGCTGGGGCCAGGGATCAAGGTTCAAGTCCCGCTGGGGGCACGTAGATAGACCTAGTTCCAAAAAAATATATCTGGGTGTGGTGGCACGTGCCTGTATTCCCAGCTACCTGGGACGCTGAGGCTGGGGATTGCTTGTGTCTGTGGTACCCCGGGCAACCATGAGCCTGCGTTTCCATGGGTAAAAATAGCGAGACCTAGTTGAAAAAAAAAAAATACAGAGGCCCAAAGAACTGTAAATAAATGCCTGAAAGAGTGCAGGAATATCAGAGACAGAACTAGAGAGTCTTTCAGACTCAACCACCAAAAATAAGAATGTGGTAATATCTGCAGAGATCAGAGGTCACATAAGGAAGATTACTGCCTTCAAAGAGCACTCTTTCCACCCTCAGGCCATGCAGCTAATACAGCACCTATAAGTAGGAAGTAGAGGTCTCCCTCCTCTGAGCCTCCCCCCAACCCTACCTACTTCCTCTGAGGCTTTACTTTTGAATGGAAGATTTAGGCAAGTTCTCTTTTAAAGAAGGGGAAAAAAATAACAAAGCTCATTACCTGCTGTCTCTTTTTTTCAGGATCAAGGGATCTTACTGCCAGTATTGAGAAATTTATGGAAGGTGTCAGCAAGAAATAAAAAGTCACAGTGAAGAATGTGTGTGTTTGCTGCTTCCACACATTAATGGCATGATTTTTTTTATGCAAAAAGGAAAAAAAAGAAAAAGAAAACCACCCACATTTTAATTTAGCATGAGCCAATTTACAGAGCATGGAGATTCACTTTCATTCCCAGGATTGGCGCGTGTGCAAATAGCAATGCAGTGTATATACAAGAAGCCATGCTGTTAACAGTTTATCGCAAGTAATTTGGTGTCATTTACAAAAGGAAGATATTCCTGCCATCATATGGGACAGAAGGAGATGGAATGATCAATCCACAGAGAAACACTAAAATTACTAAATCCACAACAGCTCTCGCCTTATTTTTCTTGGACCCAAACTGTCAGGGTATAAACACTATTTGTTTCTTTTTTAAAACATCTATAGTTTTGCTGTAAATAATAACACTGTATAAATTCTAACAGAAAAATAGAATAAATGTTGATAAGGCACTGCCTCTTAGAACACAAACAGAATATTGCAAATGCATTTAACATAATAGGGGTGACTTCACCCTAGAAGAGGAGGTAGGGGTTCTGGGTGGGGGGAATCTTCACTGATTCTTGTATATTAGCAATTATAATGTTTGTATATGCAAAACTGCTAGCTTGATTTTAAAAAACAAAAAACAAATCTTTAAAATCTGCTGCAAATTTAAATAATTCCCAAAATGAGGAATTCTGTAGTTCTGTGAAAAAAATTTTTCTTCAGAATACTAATATTTTGATGCATGTGTATCACCTTATTTTGATTAAATCTTTTCCAATTTTGCAAACACTACAGTATACTGCAACACAGAAGATTTTATCTGTAAACACAAAGCCCTTCATCTAATATTTGTTGCTGTTGCCAATTTTTCAATGAAATGACCTGAAAAATGAAAAAAAAAATAAAATACAGTAGTTGCTTTAGGGGGTGGGGGGATGCTATCTGTTAGTGCTTAAAAGGGGGTAATGCTTGCCGCTTTAGAGGTGGATGGTGCTCATAGGGGACCCCTGTTGGGGTATCTAAAACGGACTGAACAGAAATCCTTAGCTAGTAGAATGGCAGCACGCTGTAAAATTAATACTGTATCGTGTACTGGCTATATGATGTAGACACCTTTCAGTAAGCCAATCATTTGTAACCATTCTAGCACTGTCATATTAGGTTAATAAGGCTGCTGTGTTTTTAAGGGCATTTTTATTTGGGTTTTGGTGAAATTCTTTAATTTGTTGATTATATTCATATAAAATCAGCATTCATTGATACATAGCTCTATTGACATATGTATGAAAAACCATACACTGGATGACCTAGTCAATTATTTAAGCATAAAATAAATTGTGTTAAACTCTTCATGTCTCTGCTCTACAGTGTCCTGTGTTCTCTGGCTAAAGATAGTTGTCTGACCCTTTGTACTGTGAGCTCTGCCTGGCCCAGTCCTCAGCCTGAATGATCACATAAAGAGAGATACTCCCGAGTATCTAATTCTGCCTTGTACCCTACATAAATTCTATGTATTTTGTAGAGAAGTTGATAAGTAAAGATTGCAAGTAAATTTGTCCACATCTGATTACGCTGCCAAAAGAGGAGAATTAGGGTTATAACAGCTGGCCAGTCTAAAAATTGTTCCCTGGTAACTCCAGTAACCATTCTCTCTAAAGTACCTTTTAATCCATAAAGTATTTGTTGCTTTCTAAACTGATATTATCAGTGCTCATGAGTTGGGAGATGTCTCACTTTACTACAAAGCAAGATACCTCAGTAGTAATAGTTACTGTACAGAGAGTAAATGAATGCTTAGCACCATTTTTGCAATGCCATAGATTAATCATTAATTATTGACAAATGAGATGAGTTGCTCCCAATTAAGGTTCAATGTCAGTGCAGAGTGATAGTATACTTTGCATAGAGAATGAGGCTAGTGTACACCAGCATGGTCTCCCAAATAAACAAAATGTGCTCCTACCCCTGCACCCAAGTTATGTGCCAAGGGAGACCCCTGGGAGGTTAAAGAAAACTTGCCCCCAAACCCTCTCTATGTAAAGCAGGATCAGAAGTCAAGTGACCTAACTTCCCAATAAGAGCAATGAATTTCTCAGTCCTTGACAGAAACATTTTTATCTAAATTAGAAACTCAATGACATGCACTTGTCTAAGCATTAGGTTTTATGACATACTAAAATGCATGTAATTTTCTCATCATACGACTCTACTCATTCATAAATTAAGGATAGTTTAAAAGTAGACATTTCTAAGACTGAGATTAAATGAGCTGAACTTCAATTCTGACAAAAGTTCACCAATTTTCCTAGAGAAATATCCAAAACAGGATAATCAAATTTTTATTTGTCTATAAATATGTTTGTGTGTGTCTACAAATATACGTATACATGGATTGAATGGGAGCACAGGTATCTTCAACTTGCTGGCTTATAAAAATATGTTTCTCCTTGATTGGTATTACTTAGAAAAAATAAACTACATGTGGTAGATATATTTGTTAAGTTTTTCAACTTTATGTTCCTATAAAGTTACTGAGTTTGCCTAAATAAAATATATTATCACTGTTGTAGTTGCCAAGTTAGGGCAGTACACTGACTGTGCAAGTTAATTTCATTATTCCCAAGGAGCATCTACTTCACTGAACTGAAAAGTAGCTATCTTTCTTTCCTATTAGTAAGGCTTGCCTTTTGACATCCTGATGTTCCACCTTGTTTATTTGGTATCCTGCTAGGTCCCATCAAAAATGAGTCTTTTTTCTAGGGCAAAAATACAAGTTTTTAGTATAACTTTATTATTATGAGCAACAGATTGTGTATGAGAAGCTCAAACACAAATAGGAATAGCTGGACACGGTGGCACGTGCTTGTAAGTGACAGCTTATGGAATCACAGCAGGTTCTGGGGATCACTGTTCGAGTCCTGCCCAGGGTAACACAACACAACCTAGTCCCAGAAAATAGCTGGGTTTGGTGGCATGCACCTATAATCTTAACTACCTGGGAAGCTGAGGCTGGGAATTGCTTGAGTCTGTGGTACCATGGGCAACGTGAGCCTGCAGTTCTATGAGCAAAAAAGCAAGACCCAGTCTTAAAAAAAAAAAAAAAAAGGTATAGGAATAATAACTGAAGAACTTGATCCAAAAGCTAACTTCCCATCTGGATGACTCTTGGTATCTTAATTGGTTAAAGAGGGCCCCATATTAGTAAAAGGTATGTAATTTCCTCATCATATGGCACTGCTTCTCTTTCATTAATTGAGGGTAAATAGTTTACAAGTAAATATTTCTAAGATTAATGTTTGAGCCATTCTTTACATGTTAGAGAAAAGGGAGTGGTAAAACTTGACAGTGACCTGACTAAACAAGCACTGATACAAGAATTAGTGATAAAACATGTTTCAGAATAGACCCAATAGCTTTTTCACTTCCCTAGTAGAATTACAAGCAGACAGTTTAAAATAGAGCAATATGAAATTTACATTTATAACTCCTACACTCAAAAATGCATAGTTCTGCATAGTAATGTGTACAACTTGGTGAGCCTACTGTGAAGAAAATTAGTCTTTATCACTTGGTGTTTCCTAAATTAGAAAATAAATGATATGAGATTCCATTTTCAATACACCCAGGGACTCCTCACTCCTTCCAAAGCATTTCTAGCACAAAGTTGCGATAACCATATAGTGAGAATGATTAGGCCACAAGAAGGACACCAGAAGCCAAGAATTGTTAGGACTTTTCTGCCACAGCTACTTTGGAACTTCCCATTGATAATCTCCCCTCCCCTCTCCCACCCCCCCAAAAAAATAAGTAACTTCCCTGTTTCACTTCCCCTAACATGCTCAAATGACAGCTAACACAGGCCATGGTGTAATTCTGAAATGTGGGAAGGAATGATGATTTTGTAGTGTTTCGAGAGCTCCAGCATGTGAGGCACTCCAGCAGATCTCATGCTAGCCTGCACAGGTCCTAATGGCAGAAACTGCTTTGTTCTATTGTATTCATGGTGCCTAGAATAATGCATGAAACATGGTATACAGGCACCAAGAGATACAATTGAATACATGAATGAACAAAACAACAAACATGAGAGGAGAAGGAAATATAAATAAAAAACATTATTGTATGCACCAGCACACATTTTCTCAACAAACTCAACCAAGCTGAAATTCAAAAGCACAATTTTGGATGTAATGACTTCACCAAGGACTAACTTGTGTCACCATACTACTAATCCTTCATGGTTTCCTACTCCTTGTTAACTATAATGTCTTAAATGGTTAGGTTTGGATATCAATATCTCATAAGCAAGTAGCACATCTGTCATATTACTGACACAAGACTCTCATAACCATGGGCTAGATTTTCATCACTGATAGGGTAGAAAACCAGGAAATGGTTCATGGAAACAGCAGTAATGCAATGCATGATAAGTGGTGCATGCCAGAGAACAAAGGAAGACAAGGTTATTGAGGGTGGATATTGCCCTTTCACAACAAACACACCTGTTATTCACAAGAGGGACTTCAGAACCAAAAAGATTCATTTCAACAGAAAGCTTTACAGTCATTTCAATGATATTTCACTAACTTTCCAAGAGAATGCAAGACCATCTCTCTGGCAAAGACTGGGTCTTGTTGAAACTAGCTGAATCTTGTAAATCATACACAATGTTTTTTCACCTTTCATACTTCAAATATGAAATTCTTGAAGTATGAAATTCTAACCTCATCACCAAGTCTGTTGATATCGACTCATGCTGGCAACCTAGGTTGACAAAATAAGTATCTCACCACTCAGCATTCAGTCTTCATGAGTTCTCTGAACATTATGATCTTCAAGAATAAGAACATTTTTCTAAGTCCCAAGAGCAGAGTTGGGTATATGTATAATAAATAATCAACCTCACATGCCTAATTATTTACTTGTTCTTGCTACTTAAGTCTCACCAGACTGCAGGTTGAACTGTGGCACACATTGATGATTCAGTGTGGAAGAATAAAACATCCTCTAAAGGCCGAGCATGGTGGTGCATGCTTGTAAGCGGCAGCCTAGGAAGCTGCGGTCTGAACCAGGGATCACCATTTGAGTCCCGGCCAAGGGTATGTAGTGAGACCTAGTTCCGAAAAACTAGCTAGGTGTGGTGGCGCATGCCTGTAAGCCCAGATACTTAGGAAGCTGAGGCTGGAGATTGCTTGAGTCTGTGGTACTCCAGGCAACCGTGAGCCTGTGGTTCCATGGGCAAAAATAATGAGACCTAGTCTCAAAAAAATATATATATCCTCTGAAGAGTTAAGGTTGCTTTAAAGTCTGGCTCCCTACTACTACTATACTATCATGGTCTGTGTGCCTTGCCTAGGTAGAGCCTGATGTGAGTAAATAAAGAGGGTCTAAGGAAAAGCCTGTGAAACATTAACCCATTCAAGGATGCAGAGATGAATGGATATATGGATTGATGGATAGATGCAGTGTTGACAGAAGTAGCATGGGAAGGATTAGAGAAAATCATGTTGATGGTTATGATAAAACTTTGAATTCAAGTTCATAGGCCAAAGTAGTCATATTTTCTGTGTCAGTGGAGACTAAGAAGTTCATTTGAGTCACATAGAAACACGTGGTAGACTATATCTTACATAAATTATTGGCTCCCCTTCTCTGGGTGGATTGCACTTTCCAGTCCCATTGCTACCATATTAGTTATGCCACTTGCTTTGACCAATGCAAAAAGAACAAATTCTGTGAAAATGAGTGTAGTTCTCTTCATTCTCCCTTTCCTCTTACTTCAGCACCAGTGATGCTCAACACAGAGACTGCTCCCTGGCCTGAGCTGAAGTGAAGATGATGTGAAGAGTGTCAAGTCAACCCACATGGACTTGCAGTATGAGCAAGAAGTAGAACTTTCTGTTAAACCACTGAGATTTTTGAGCTATTGTCACTAAACAGCATAATCCACAATTAGTATACACATCAGGTAGAAGACATTAAAGTACTGGATATTGGTTAAGTACATTCCTTTTCTAAAGATGCTGTCATGTGAAAATACTAGCCTATCTCTGCCAAATTAAATTTTTTAAATGTTGGCAATTAATTTTATTTTTTCCAAAAAAATATATTTGGTGAGAATACAAATCTTTGTGCTATTAGTCTTTATCCTCTGCTGCCAGCTCTTGGCATTTGCAAAATAAACACATACCTGGATCATGCTATATAAATTTATTGATGTATGATTTGTAATTACACACTATGAAGTCATGCGCATAGGCAAATAACAGTTCCTAAAGGAATACCTAACATCCGTCAACCACCTTAGTGCAGCTTATTTGATCTTTGTGTACTGTTTCAAATGGTGAAACCCTGAGCAGGGGTGTAATGAAGTCACCTGGCTTTTCATTTACTTATTATTCTATTTTAGTGAGGAGCTGATCTTTTGTGAAGTCAGATGTATGTGACTAGCCATATCTCATTTCATCTTATTCTCCTCTCACTACACTCTAGATCAGTAATAAAATGTAGTCTTTTTGGGTTGATCTTAGTCTGAGAATTCTTTATTGCCTGTATGCAAATGAGTTTAAAAAAAAAGCAGAACCAGAATGTAAATCAATTATATTACTAAGCCTATTTTTAATTACGTTTTCTTTTGTGTATATACATATACAGATACATGTATATACATGTACACCTATATATACATACGTCTATACATATTCTTAAGAAGGAAATGGTGTACAGACTCACAATCTAGTACCATTTCCTCATCTTGTCAGATTGGTGCTCAGTATAGCAGTTTTAGCTATATGAGCTTCTTTTCTGTTCCTCAAAAGTGCCAAGTTCCTCCTCATCTCATTTCCCATTTCACTTATAATTACCCTTTGCCAAAAGATTTCATTTAATCTCCAAGTAACCCCCCTCAACCTTCCGTGTACATCCTCCCTAAGGTAGCCTGACCACCTTTCTCACCCAGTTAGTCTTATCACTTCATATTTATTCCCTTTATAGTGTTTATCAGTATAGTCAATTATCTTGTTTGTTTTGCAATAATTGATTATCCCTGTCATTCATTACAACTTGCAAAGCCTCTAGCACAAAGCCGTTACCAGTAGGCACTCAAACAATTGTTGAAAACATAAAAGGAATGAAGGGAAACACAAAAAATATAATGTCTTAGGACTCATCTGTGATTTCAAGAAAAACAGCAGCAGTTTCAGCCACTCACTATGAAGTATCAAAAGGACTTGAGTTTGCTTTTGACAAGTTGTTGTGCTTCCACCCCCAGTGAAGATTTGCTGAGAAAGCTTTATAACAACTCCCCCGCCAAAGCCATTTTATGAGAGCTTTGTTACTGACAGGTATTGCCTTGGTATTTTTCCATCCTGTGCCCAGGACATGTGATGGGAAGACTGTGAAAGTCATCTAGCACATGACACAAACCCAGCACAGCCCCTGCTAAGTAGGTGCTTGAGAAATGAGCCATCTATCTAACTGAAACAAGTCTTACTGATGGAACAATGACAGGAGAGCTGCTTGGGCAGCCTTGGATGGCTACACTGTAAAGTGACTGCAACTACCTTATGCTGGCAAGGTCAACCCATCCTAGAATCAAAGCTTGCCGTTGACTTCACCAGAGTACAATGTCAGATGGTACAGGACCTGTTACAAGGCATTATCAAATATTAGGGACTCTGAAAATCTGGGAGTTCAAGTCCCAAATGAAAATGGAGGATGGTTAGCTCTTGCAAAATATTATGGTATAGAAATACAGGTCCAGAATTGTCAGAATTTAAGATATTTCAAGAGATGCTGGAAATCAGTATGAGGGGGGTTGAAGTAGGTAGGATATTGATATGTACATATATAAGTATAAATATAGTTGAAAATCAATTCAAATACTATTTTATTCCTATTGTGTCCAAGTCACTGTCCTAGCTACTATTTTCCACATATAAAAAAGAACATGAGACCCATGAACTCTCAAAGTTTTACTTTACCAAAAAAACTTCTTAAATACAACATAAAACAGTTTCAGAAGTCCTGTATATTAAATAGATATGTATAAAGTACAAAATGGTTCTGTCAACATTAAAGAATTATCTACTTTTGTTAATGTAAACAAAACTATTAACAACCATAACTGTGATCTGATGATTCCCCTTGACAAGAGGTCTGGCAGAGAATCTTGCACATTTATTTGATAATCACTAGCTAAATGAATAAATGTTTCATGAAAGGCCACTTTTTGAGTTGAGATGAGAAATAAGTAAGATTTTAACATTTGAAGAAAGGACACCTAGAAAAAGGGAACAAAGAGGCTGGAAGGATACAGGTACCTCAGAAGTAAGAACAAACTTTGTTTTGGTCAGAACTTGGGTAAAAAGAATAGGAAGCAAGGATGGAAACTCACCATGGAAACTCACTAAATGCCACTCAGGACTCAAGGATCACGGTGGACATTTTGGCTCCAGGTAAAATCTACACCACCCAGTGTTCTAAATTGGGTAAATTGCTCTTCAGTGAAAACTGAGCCTGGTTTCCAGTAACTAAATATTAGGTATCTAGGACATGGTGACCAGGGTTTCATGTACATATATGCTTCTGCACAGTTGATATCATACCGCACTATTTGTATGATCTTAGGCAAATTTACCTAGGGTTTCACATTTCTTCTTCTGGAAGAAGGAGATAGTTTTAGCAAACACAAATGGCGAAAACAAACTCATTCATATAAAGCATTTCTGATAGTATCTAGAACCGAGCAAAGTGTTTCATAGTTTTAACTAGTGGTGGTGGGGTGCAAGGCTTAGAGATAAACAGAAGAAAACATCTTACTAGGGCCTCTGTGGGTTTTGATTAGTGGTGCAGGTGGGAGGCCTGTGACAAAATCTTACATGCTACACACTGCTCCAAAGAATGGGGGACCTGCACTCTGGACCTCTGCAGCCAGCCCTATTCCCCACTGCCCTCCAAGGTTCAAGGCTCCAGCAGCAACCTTTCTCTCGCCCATTTCTCTAGACAAATAGACCTCCAATTTTCAGACCAGAAACCAAAATACAGTAACCATCCTCCCAGGAAGTCCCATTTATCTCCACCACACAGCCCACTCCTCTCTGTAAAGTCAGTCACTAGCACCTTCTCTAAATCAGGAAGATATTTTCTTGATACAATAGTCTCCATTTCATTCCTGTTTCTTCAAATCTACTTCCTCTGCTCCAAAGCAAAAGAGAAGCATTTTGATTTTGCTCAGAAATGTCAAATATATGTGTGTCTGGGATAAAGAGTGGAAGTTGAATCATGAGAAACATATCCAGAACATTTTATGAGGTGGGCCCACAATTGGACCAACAGATTCAGATTAAAAACAAAACAAAACTGACCTTAGGTCTTCTATCTATTCTTTCATCATCCAAAATGGTATTAAAATCCAAAGTTTACCAAGTGACCAAAGTTTACCAAATGAATTTCCTACAAAAGTCAAATTAAGTTTTACAATGGAACTGCTGTTTCCTCTGTGTACAGGCTGGATAAAGGTACAAATCAGGAAAATGCAGAGTTGACTGTATGAGGCATTATCTTGATTATAGGAAGGCAGCAAATTCAAGGCCACGGCAGGACAGACAGGTGTTTTCCTGAGGACCCTGCTTTCAAAAGCAACCTCCTAAAGGTAAAACTTGGGTTGGTAACCAGGTTGTCAGACTAGGAGGTAAGTCAGGAAACTGCCTCTTAAGCCTATTCTATTACAGCATCTTCAACTCTAGCAACTTTCATTTTTGGAAAGGCATAGCTTAAAGGTGTAACTAGTCCCAGACACTAGTCTTTTGCAGAGTACAAAGTAGCTCAACCAGTTTCTTTTTAACAATATAGGGGGTGCTATGAGCAGTAAAGGGAGCCCTGAATTCATAGAAATTAAAGTCTATATGCACTTCCACAAGTTTTCAAGTATTATTACCTGGCCAGAGGGACTAGACTTATTTTTTTCATGAATTAGGAAAATATTTTCTAAGCTCCTTGATTTTTTTTTTTAATTGAGGCAACATTGGTTTATAATGCTCAATGTTTTATGGCTTTTATTTCTTTACTATTGTGTCTCTAAGTACTTGTTTTCCCGGCTTCTCTAGCTTTCCAGGTATTGTGAATATTCTTAAGTTAAAAGTCTATTTAAAAGCAAGAATGATAAAATGGAAGTAACTAGTTAAAAGAAACTTGTCCTGTTATAAATTATTCTGAAGAGAAAAGTTCTTCCCAGTGAAGACATCAAGCAAAAAGAACTGGTATGGAGAAGTAGAGGACCAGACCTGCCTTTCTGGGTTCAAATTCTGACTCTCTGATCTTGTACAAGTTAGTTTTCCATAACAAAATGGAATAATAACCCCACCTTGAAATGATGTGATTATATTGATAAGCTTACAAAAGTCTATCTAGTCATGGTAGCTATTATTACTTTGATCATAAAGAAAATTTCAACAAGCAATTAAATTAACATGGCCTTGCCAGAGTCAGGTAGTTTGAACACTGAAGATAAATAAGCCGTATGCAAGGTTCCTTGCACTGTGGCAGGAGAGTAGTGTGGATGGGCAGAAAGGGAGGTGTGAGAGGCACAGATTAGATGGATTGTGAGTTTAGAACATTTTTTTATCTTTAAATGTGTACCAGTATAATTTCTAAAGTAAAAAAAAAATTGAAAAACATGCTTTGTATTGTTCATGAAGTTCAACTGTGTATGTCTCTGGGGTAGGGGGAGGAAGAGAGATGGGAGGAAAAGAGGGAGGGAAGGAGAATTTTTCCATTTTTGACAAATGAATTGAAAATGTATACCTCTACATTTATTCCAAAAAGGGGGGAAGGATTTGCTTTCATCTTAGAAAATGTATAATTCTTAAGATAATTTGTTATTAAGTACATTTTCTTGACCTCAGAAACTGAGCAGAAGGCCTGTCTTATATCAGAGGTAATTATATTGCCTATACTATAGAGGAAAAAAGATGGTGTATGTATGCACATTTGTATTCCTCTATCTATGATTCTAAAATTCCTGTTGTCATGGAAATACATTCCCTGAGCATCATATATTGGTATGTTTGTATTCTGTGTGGAGATTTTTAGCATATATCATGCTTGCCAACCCCATAGAGGAGAAATCTGATTATTCAAGAATCAGATACAATACAAGCATCTGGCATAATTAGTCCATTAGCTTGAACTGAAAGGTAATAAAATAAAGGTATTGACAACTAGAGAATGTCAATTTCTTGAGGTAGAAGTTTGCTACAATTGATCTTAGGTGTTATACTATTCCTTCATCATCCAAAATGGTATTTAAGTTTAAAGTTTACCAAGTGAATTTCTTACAAAAGTCAAATTAGGTTTTACAGTGGAAAAGGAAGAGGAAGAATCCAGAATAAAATCAAAGAGTAGGGAGCGTGTTAGGTATGAGGAGACAAAAGATAAGACTGCCTATTTTTCACTGTATTCTTCTCATGCCAATAAAGGGGGTTACTAGTAAGAGTTCTTGTTGGAAACAAAGGAAATCTGCCTGGCTAACTAGAACAAAAAAAACATTTACTGAAAGAATGTTAACTAACTCATAGAATCAGGGGAACAGATGGAACTTCAGAAAAGGGGCACAAACCAAGAGAAGCTGAGAGGTTGTATCTGGGGTCAGGGTCAGGTTGCAAGAGAAGCCTGGCTAGGAAGATCCTGCAGATGCCAGGGACACTTGATACCACCACAGCTGGTAGTGGGTGATCCCCTTACTGTTCTTGCTTCTTTGTGACATTCACTTCAACAGTTCTGGGTGGTAAAGTGTGAGAGGCAGCACTTAGGTTATAGCTCAGTGGCCAGGGGGTCAAGATTTTGACCTTTTAAACTACCGCAGCTGGAAGCAGAAGCTCTACCTCCTACCAGTCATCAAACAGAGGAAGGCTTAGAAAGAGGGCAAGTTTCCTTCAAAAACAAAGGTTCCCTCACAAGGAAAGTGTTCTTTTCATTTATGGTTTATAAACTCTACCTTCAGAGAACACTAATAAAAAACAGATTTATTGGATGTGTGAAAAGAGAGGAAAGAGAGGAAAGGAATTTAGGAGCCATGGAATAAGGCCAGAAAGGCTTTAGAACAGGTGCTAGATGGAGGAAGGAAAAAGATTTTTCCTAACAATCATTTTTGTTACTCTTTTTGTGTCTTTTTCTTTCTTTGTGTCTAAATTTTCTTTCATTCTCAAGACATGTATAAAAACTAACCTCCAACCAATAGGGCTTCTGAAACTTGTTCTTCAGTCTTGAATAAACTTTCTTAAAGTTTATACGTAAAGTATCACCAGTACACAATGATGAAAATTCTGACACATTATTAGCTAAGATACTAAGGTACTCCCATGCTAAGAAATGATGATTCTATTCAAGTGTCACCGTATGACGAACCTTCGCATCAGCCATCACAAAACCCATACTTCAGTTCAAGTTTTGCCTCTTAGAAGTGAGATGACCATAGAAAACCTACCTAACTTTGCTTTGAATTTCAAAGTGGATGGAATGACTATTAAAGTTGAGGTGCTTCTGGAAAATGCATATACATTCATCTATTTATTCATTAAAAGCTTATCAACAAAAAGTATTGTGAATAAAAGATACTGTCTTAAAGAAACTTAATAGTAATATTTAAAGTTGGGCAAAAACACTAATGCCTTCAATGACCAAGAAAGTGAAAGAATATTTTTGTACTGGCATTGGTGATGTAGATTGACTGAGTTCAAGTTTTATCCAAAGGCATTCCTTAGTCTGCTTTTAAAAAGGCACATATGCAAATAGCTAAAAGACAGGACTCTGAATGCAATAAATTATATAGAAATTCATAAAGAATTTAAAACGCATTATAATGCCCAGAGTGGAGTGGTAAAGGTACAAAGAAAGCTTTTAAAGGAGAGGATTTTGAAGGGCCAATATGAAATTCCCAGGCAGACATTGTAGGAAAAGGACATCCCAGGGAATGTGATGTGTATGATGGAATTTTCAAGATATTGAAGGGAACCCAAAGAGAAGCAGGGGAGAAATGAGACAGAGGATGATGAGGACCAATTAATGGAGAATCTATTGCTACCACCTATAGGCAAGTAGGTACAGAGCTGATTTAAACAGGGAACAGAGAGAATCTGTGTAGAGAGATTTGAGAAGTCAAAGATTACAAGTAAAGAGCTCTCTTGGGAGAGATGGTATCCTCACACTTAAGAGATGAGGTCCATGAGGCTCCCACCAGTGCCTCTGCCATGGCAGACCCCCCACTGGGGTCCTGGGGATGGAGAGCTACCTCCTAAGGCATCCGGGGGTAGGCAGCACTCCAGTCAGCACAAGGGCTACTGCTTGGGGGGGTGAAGTAGGGGGGTGTTCCCCCTCTAGTCACTCCCACTCCTAACACATCTCACTGAAAAAGAGAAAACCAACAGCCCACTGACCACCACACAGGACAAAAGAACAACAGACAAAGGCCTTAGACATAATCATCACCTGGGTAGGACCCAAACTGAGCAGGACCAGAAGCACAAGACATGACTATGAGACTAGTCACATAAGTGACCTGGCAAAGAGCTTCTCCTATAATGTTTTAGGGGCTAAAGAAATAAGCCCCAGATCCAGAGATGCCACCAAGCGAGCAAAATGCCCTCCTTTCCCATTTGGGAAGGAAAGCCACAGAAAAGGGACTGCAGCCCATTGACAGAACTGTAAACCACAAGAATGGCGAGGAGCTGGATAAACCTCCTGCTAGTGTCTGTTCCCACCAGGGAATCTCTCTAATGCCAAAGACCGAGAGTTGAGATTCCAGTACCAGAGGCCAGAACTATAAGGCTCAGAAGTAGCACCACAGGACACACACCAGAACAGAGGAGACAGCCTGTTTGAACAAGGAGGCATGAATCCTAGCAACCACACAGGTCTGGAGAAATGGAGACTATCAACATCACAACAGGAAATGCCACAATAAAGGAACCTGGGGAACAAAACTGCACACCTGCCCTACATGAGGACCCAAATGAGCTTGGACTGATCACCCGACTCGGAGTTACTCCTAGAAATTTAAACAGCATAGACTAACAAGTCACAGGAGCTCAGGTCCTCACCCAGGAAAAGAACAGTCACCAGATAAAGAAAGATCAATGGGCCAAACAATGACCAACTGACTGACAACTTTATCAACCAACAACTGCCAAAAAGAGGGAAGACCAGAGGGGGCACACGGGGGAAAGGGGAAGAGGGAGGGCCATACATAAGGGGAACAATAACCACACAAATGTGATGACCAAGATTGTAAGAAAATCATGAAAGTTACAATTTAAAAAAAGAGAGAGATGAGGTCCTAAATGAAGGGACTGTGGAGATGAAGAGTTGGACTATTAAGGAAGTAAACCACAAAATTTAGTGGTTTAATAAATGTATGAGTTAACCTACTGTGTTGCAATCAATATAGCCACCAGGATCAGGGAGGTAGAGAGAGAACAAGGAGATCACAGTGCCATAAAATCTACAAAAAGAGATAGTAATGGTACCATAGGCAGCTATGTGAATTGTAGGATAGTGCTATTATTCTTTTTGAACGATAAACTATGTAGCAGATTTCTAAAATTACACTGCTTTACTATGTTTTATTAATATAAATACAAAGTTCATAAGCATCAGCTACCATATTACCACTACACCAGAAAACAAGTCAAAAGAATTAAATATTACTATGAAAAGCAATTGCATAAGTATTTTAATGTTCACTAAAGTCATCTCTTACAAACCATCTAATATACTTTATATAATTTTCTAACTAATTGGTCACAGACATTTGAAAGGAAGCAAAGTTAAATTTTCATCAAACTTATTTCTTATTGAAAAATGCTCCCTTCAGCAGAGGTGGCTGAGCTTTCCCAACATCAAACATTTCTAAAGTTGGGTTATTAAGAGAAAACCAATCAGATACATTCCTTTGAGATAATATGTTTTGCAGTGCTCCAAAAATAGCCACTTCAAACAGGGGAATAGAGTATGAATTGTGTTGTTGCCAAGTGTTTTTGTTTATACTTTATATGCATATATATATTATTTGCATAAAGTTTTATTTATCTCTAAGTATCTATACTATGTTGATAGTTTATGCACACACACAATTTTCTACCAAATACCTTTTTTTCTGTAAGCAATCTGTACAGAAATCTTACAACACTGATATGCCACCAATGACTATCAATTTCTCTGCTAGTCTCTTTTTGGTGTCTGTTGGACATTGCATAATGGGAATTTACTCTCAGCATAGCAACTGAATTCCCTTCTTATCTAGTTCAAAAACGAAAACCACAAGCAAATCACTGATTGATCCAAGGGTATGTAAAATCTCTCCATCTACTAGGGAGTCAACATCAGGGGAGAGCAGTAGTAAGGAATGCTCAGCATTACCATCTTCAATGTTCACTTTTGATGTTTCAGTATGAAACATCAAACATTTCAGATCACTTACAAAGCAAGTGCACATTTGAATATTCTCTAAGAACACCATTCTGCAATTGAAATCACCGGAGGGAAAGCAACACCTGTATCAATAGCACATTCTTCCAATAGTTGACTTTCCACTTCCTTGTGGAGGTGGTTTCACTTATATGTATAATAGAGAAATCAACAAGGTGTCAGAAAAAAGAAAGGAGACAGAACTGCAAGCTGGCCATAGCTCTGAGGTGTACAGAAGGGGAGGAGGAGGGAAAAGGGTCAAAAGAGGGGAGGAAGAAGAACAAGGAACCGTGGTGATAAATCATCGGTGCTATGGTTGTAGAACTACAGAGACTAAACCAGAAGGAAAAAAATCAAATACTATCCAAACGTTAATGAAGATGTAAGGGGGGAAAGGAAAAGAAGAGGACAGAAGGAGAAAAGAGACTAAAGACTAATGTCATCGTCCAAGCACATGACTCTTGTCATGCTCACATACTTTTCTGTAAAATGATCTAATAGACCCTTTCACTTACGCCACTGAAAGTGGTGTCTGTCTCTTCTAAACTAAAATGCCCTACTTGAAACAGCAGGTGGAGAGTTGTTGGAAGCAACCCAATTCAGTGCAGATTTGCCTGGGGCCAGATCTGACCACAGGTCTCCAAGTTCACCTCATCCCCACTCTTACTCAGTCAAGTAGTAGTTTAGGGCTCTTTATCATCCAGTTCCCCCAGGGGACTGATCTATAGGGGATAAGTACTGAGAAAACTTGCAGAATTTCAGTTGGTCCTGCAAGACCATACGCCTGTTGATGGGTCAGGGTTTCCAGGAACCAGTCATGAAGAACAGAAATCAAGTACAGAATTCCTAAAATTCTTAGAGCATGAACCATTTACTGATGCTGTTCTATAGGAATGCAAGCACCTGACCACCCTTTTCTGCAAAGATAAGCCAACATCTTAAACGTAACTATCATATGAAAAAGAATAGCAAGTATCTGCCACTCAGAAGTTAAAGCAATATTAGAGTTTCCATGCATAATTATACAAGTTATGCAAATGCTCAAGGCTAGGGCAGCAACACATTATAGTTACATGATCAGCACTGCCTAGGGTTGTGCCCTCTTCAACCTGACTGCCAAGTGCAATGATTCTAGTAGACACTCACTAATTAACTCATTAGCCTTATCATCCCAGAATCCTAGAGCACAGTCTTTATAACTATGTAAACTACAGAATAAAGTGAAAAAAAAAGAAGCAGGGTCACTTGCAACAGCTCAGAGAGCAAGTACCTTTTTAGCATTTTAGTTCTTCAAAAGTAAGCCAGTTGAAGTACCTACGTAAAACTACCTTGAACAAATCCTCTGAGTTGAGAGCAGGTCATGGCCAAGGTTAACTCTACAGCCTGAACCCTTGCACATTCTTTTTCCCAGGAGTACCAAACTGAGTAAACACTAAATAAGACAGCTTTTCCTTAAGAAGGTACCTGGATTTTTTTGACAGTGATATTACTTACCCCACTTAAAAAATAGGCAGACCTAATTTAAATGTGGGGCAGAATCAGACTGCCCCACATTTAAACACTAAAAGTTCCTTGGTGCCCCTTCCTTTTCCAGATAAGGGACACATCAAAAATAAACTCAGAGAGCCAACTTATTTACAAGTTCAGATAAGAACTGCCCAGTATCGTTTCAAGACCCAATACTGAGTACCAGTTTCATGATGCAAACATTGGTTCCAGTGAGACCTAGATGCAAGTTTTTGCTCAACAGTTGCATGTAGGTAATATAATGAGATTATCTCTATTTTCAAGCAGAAGACAGTCTTAAATACCAAGCACTCAATTCCAAATCTCAACTAAAACATTCTGATGAGTGCTATGTTTTTATTCATTAAGCAAAATGAAAAAAAAAATATTATGTTCTGTGAGGCTGCAAAATATTAAATCATTTTTTCTATCCAGAGCTACCATAGGCAGTCTACTTCCACTCACGGGTACAATTTGATTGAAGCTTTTTGTTTTGTTTTGTTTTGTTTTGTTCTGTTCTGAAAAAAACGAGTGAGAACTTCTGCCGTTAGCTAATGATGTCCTCACTTCACTTATATTTTTTCTAACAGAAACTTTCACCTTGATTGATGAAGCTTTAGATGTCCATATTGTGTATTATTCCAAAGAGACACTTTCAAAAGAGGAACTGCATGTATGACTGACAGAGGCTCTATCTTCTTTACTGCTCACTAGTGATGGGCTTTCCCAGTATAAAATCAAATATTCTGCTAGTTTACATTTGAGTAAATCAGAAAGAAAAACTCTCGATTCCCGTCAGTATTTCAAAGGTAGGGATTATGGCCAGAGATGCATAGTAAGAACTGCTACCATTTATTAAACTCCTGAGATGCATTTTATAGATACTCTATATTTAGAATAACCCAGACAGAGAGGGTGTATGAGCCCTATACAGAGTTATTTAGGGTTACAGTTAATATTTAATTTCACATTTACCTAAGCAGACTCATTCACTAGATCAGCTCAACTACAAAGCACTCTTATCTCACAGGAACGTAGAATTGTTATCACTTCAACATAAAGTATAGTTCCAATAGTGACTGCTTTGGAGATTCTGATTTTGCACTGAGGGATGAATCTTCACTGGTTTGGTCAATAAGCCTTGGTAACTCTATATAGACAAGAACAGAGAGGGAGGTGAGTGACCTGTACAAGATCAACACAGTAATAACAAAATATAGATGACAAACTTCATGATTGAATTCAGTCTAAGGCAGCCAAGTACTCAGATCTAAAACATTAAGTTGAAGAAGCTCCTAAGTAGAATACATGAGGCTAAATATTTCCCTCCTTTTAATGAGGAGCAAAAGCTCCATAGCTATAACTGCTAGCTGGTGAAAAATATCTTCTAGAAACCATATTGATGATTCTATCCCAAAATATCATGGACAATAATGCTCCATACCTCCACCTTCAGTTCAAAATAGTTAGCAGTTATTCACCAAAAATATCTTACCATGTATGGTTCTTAATACCTATAATTCTCAAACTCTTTAATGCCTATAATTCTCAAACTCTTAAAAATTTTTTAGTGCTAGAAGATAACTCTGTGGCATGAAGTAACACTGCAAGCAGATTTATTCATATAAATTCATATAACTGGGGTGAAAAACTAGACACTGAAAATTTCTGAGCATTAGGAAAAATCAAATCTTACTGATTTTGGAGCATGAAACACTTGTATCTGATTCTAATATGAGTTTTTAAATATTAAGAATCTAGAAAGATAGGTATCCTAAAATAAAATTAAAATCAAATCTTATTTTAAAAAAAAATCTCAGCTGATTTTATAGCACAAAAAAAGACAAAGTCAAGAAATCTAGGACCAGATGATCTTACTGTCAAATTCTACCATATATTCTGAGAAGATTTAATACCTATAATTCTCAAACTCTTCAAAAAATAATTTAGAGGGAACATTCCCAATTCATTTTAGTAGGTCAATATTAACTCATATCAAAATCAGACAAAGACTTCACAAACAAAGAAAATTGCAGGGCAATATCTCTGATCCACATAGAAATAAAAAATCTAAATATTGCAAATTGTTTATATAATTGCAAAGGATTATACACCATTATCAAGGTAGATTTATTACAGGATGCAAGAACAACTTTATACAAAAATAAAAAAACTGAAGGTTAAAAAACAATCTATGCCAGCCCTGTGTCCATCTGAGGGGCTGGTGGGCCTTACCCCACCACCAGACCGCCCTGGTGTGAAGCCAGTGGAAGTACTACTGCCTGGGCACAGCAGCCCCCACCCTTTCTGGGGGTGGAGGTTGAGGGGGCTGGGCCTCTGTTCAGCAGTGTGGACAGGGGAGTGCCTGGGCGGCCCTGCACCTGCCTGAGGGAGCTGGGGTGGGTTGGGGGGGAACAAGTGGCCATGCTAACACCGTCTGGTCACTCCCACTCCAATTAGCCCACACCAGGGGTATGAAAAATACTAAAAATCAGCTGCAGACACAGAAGATGTGCAGGGAATGAATAAAGGCCATGGACACACACATTTCCGAGGCAGAACAGAAACATGCACCAGAGAACAGCTGGACACTGGACACAGAACTACACCTGCAACATATCAGAGGTTGGAAGCCAAAATCCTAGTTCAGATGTACCCTCAGAGAGAGCAGCATGACATTCCCACCCTGTCATTTCCAAAGTGGAAGACCACAAAATGAGGCAGTGACCCCACAGCAGAGTTGCAAACCAAGAGAATGGCAATGAACTGAACCAATCAGCTACTGATGTCTGTTCCCATGGAGGAACTTTCAACGGACAATGGGTGGGAACTAGGTTCCTTAAGACGGAGACTGCAACCACAAGTAATAAAACAGGGAAATGCAACATAACATAGAAGAGAAGAGACAAACAGCAAGGAGCAGCAAGCACTGAGAGATAACCGAGCTTGGACTGGCTGTCTGAGGCAAAGGCAAAACTGGAAATCTAAACAGCATGGTCAACATGTCCCAGGGATACAGATACCCAGGAAAAGGACATAGATCCAGAAACAGAAAAGATCAAAGGACTAAACAAGAACTAACATACAACTACAACAAAGGAATCAGAGTGACTGGACAGGTAGAAAGGCGCAAGAAGGGGCACACCCAAGGGGATCAAGAACCAAACAAATAAAAATGATGTACAAATTTAAAAAATAAAAATCTATGTCACAATAGATGCAAAAAAAGAAAGAAAGAAAGAAAGAAAGCATTTGGCAATAGGCAGCATCCACATGATTTTAAAAAAACGGTAAAATGTGATGGGGAATGCACTGAATACATAACTGACATAACATTCAAAATGAAAATTTTAAAACCTTTTTGCACTGAGACCAGAAACAAGAGATGTCCACTTTCAACATTACTATTCTATACAGAATCAAAAGTCTTAGGATGGAAAAAAAATAAAAGGAATCCAAACTGGAAAAGAAAAAATAATCTACTGGATGACATTACGTAAAAAGCCAAAAATATCCCACTGAAAACTATTGAAAATAATAAAGTAGCCGGGTGCGGTGGTGCATGATAGTAATCCCAATTGTTTGGGAGGCTGAAGCTAGGAATCACTTGACCTGCAGTTTCTAGACTACTGAAACTACTACGGGCAATTTATCAAGTCCTAGTCTCAAAAAAATAACTGGGCATGGTGATGTGGGCCTGTAATCCCAGTTACCTGGGAGGCTGAAGCTAGGGACCACTAGAGTCTTGAGCAACATAGTGAGACCTAGTCTCAACATAGTGAGACCTAGTCTCAAAAAAAAAAAAAATACAGTAAAGTTGAAAGCTAAAAATCATACAAAAATTTATTTTACATACAAGATGAAAACTAAAAGAAAGATCAATAAAACAATGTCATTTATAATTACATCAAAAAGGGTAAAATACCTAGAAATAAATTTAAACAAGGTGATGAAAATATCCGACATTATTGAAAGAAACCAAAGACACAAAGCTATATTGAAAGAAACTGAAGATACAAAGTAATGGATAGATATACCAAGTTCATGAATCAGAAGGATTATTATTTAAATGGCCATTTTTATCTAAAACAACATACAGATTTAATATATCTATTAAAACACAAAGAATATTCTTGACAGAAAACCAAAAATTTGTATTTATTCACAAATGACCTCAAATACCCAAAATAATTCTAAAAAAAAAAAAAAAAAAAACAAAAGTGGGAATATCCTGCTTCCAAACTTCAAAGAGAGTATATATATTCTTCTATAATACATAAAATATATATGCTATATGTAGAATATAATATATACTATTCTATAGTATATATGCACTTCTATAATAAGAGTATAATAGTGGAATAAAAACAGACAGGTCAATGGGACATAACTGAGAGTTCAGAAAGAAACCTAAATGTATACAGACAATGGATTTGCAACTCAGAGAAAGCTAGAGTGGAGTAAGGAAAGTCTCTTAAAAAGAAAAAAATCTCTCACCTCTGAATCATATACAATGTTGATTTACAAACTCATGCTGCCTCAATAAAAATATAAAAATGGCACTGGGAAAACTTACCTACCTGCAAAAGAATGAAACTTAATCACTTTTATACCATACACAGAAATTATAGTCAGTTAAATACGTTCTTGAATATAAGATGCCAAACCATAAAACACATAGATGAAAACATAGATAGCAAGCTCTTCATTATTGGCTCCGTGGGTTCATCCCCAATATAAAGGAAACATAAATAAAAATTTAAAAATATAAATAGTTTACTATAATAAAATTTGATGATGTCCAACCAGGGTTCTGTTTTACAAAGAAAGAAACCAATGTTAAAAGAAAAAAGCAATTTGAAAATATTTACAAATCATTTCTCTGACAAGAGATTGATATCTAAAATACATTTGATCAAAATATCAAATGTAAAAAATTCATACAATTCAAAAACCAAATAACCTGATGAAAAAATGGCAGAAGGTCCAAATAGAGATTTCACTGGAAAAAGCTATAGTCAGAAGAGACATATAAAGATGTTCATCATCACTTACCATTTAGGGGAAAGCAAGTCAAAAATCACAAGATATCACTTCATACCAGTTAAAATGGCTATTGTCACAAAGAAGTAACAAGCATTACTGCTGATGTGGAGAAAAGGGAACCCTTGCAAATAGAAATGTAAATTGGCACAGTCACTATGGAAAACACTATACTTTCCAAAAAATTAACAAAAATGTCATATGATTCAACTTCTAAACTTCTGAGTATTTATTCCAAGTACACATAATACACTAATTCCAAAAGCTATATGCACCATTATATTTGTTGCAGCATTATTTACATAACCAGAATATGAAAACAATTAAATGCCATTCAATGAATGAATGGATAAAAAAGATGTGGTCTATACAGCATACATTAACATTTCAGTCAATAATGAATAGCATATACAATGGTGGTCCAGATATATACTACGCTGGTAGTTGGTTGTACCACCTATGTTTATAATTACACTCTACAAGCATTTGTGCAAGGACAATAATTAAGTAATAATGCATTTCTCATAACATATTCCATTTTTAAATGACACAGGTATATACATAATGGAATACTACTCAGATATGAAAAAACTTGAGAACTTGCCATTTGCAACAACATTTTCAACCTTGAGACCTAATTGAAGTCAGATGGAGAAAGACAAAACTGTGACTCCAAGTCATGTAAAATATAAAGAAACAGAAATAATTTAACCCTTAGACTGTGACAACAGACTCATAGTTACTAGAGAGTAAGAGGGCTGCAAGACTTAGTGAAAAAAAATTCAGGGGCAATTGTATGGTGGATGATTGGAACTAGACTCTCAATGGTGACTATAATATAGAGTTTAGAGATAGTGAAATACAGAGCTGCGTACCTGAAATTTATATCATGTTATAAGCCAAAATTATCTCAATTTAAAATAAATAGACAAGGTCAAAGTGAAAAAATGAATCTGCTGTTTCTGAAGGAAAGAAATTATATTATCCAATATGTGCTTTCAAGAAACACAGGGAAAATATACTCTAGTAAGGGAGATTCATGGACCTCTTAAGAGTTGAACACTGGGTGGTTGGGAGGGTTAATAAACAAACACAAGGAAGTTTTCTGAGAGTTAGTACATAGTAAGTACAGTTGGTATGAGGAGAAGGAAGTTCATAACATCAGATTCTTAAAGGACAAAGTGAACCAAAATAGGGTTAAGAGCGACTATAATGAGGAAATTTTTAAATGTTGTCAATTGTAAGAAGCTATCACTATGTCTGATAGGCATCCTAAACAAGAACCAGCTAAAATATAGGTAGAAAATCTCTGCATTTCAACATCCAGCACAACAAAGGATCCTTCTGGCGCAATAAAAGCTGACTCTGTCAGTCGCCCTGGGTGGCAGCAGAGAGCCAACAAGCCCTTCAGGTCTTTGTCCCTCTGTAAGCCCCCACAAAGGACCAAGCACTAATATGTAAGGGATTTGCTTTGTTCTTTCAACTGCAGAGCCTGAGCAGATTACAGCACCTGGAGTCAGTCCAAGCAGTATGAAGGACAGGGAAGGTCTGTGAATTTTTTATAGACCAAATGACTTCTCAATAATTTAGCATCTGTGTGATGGAGAAAGTACCAATAAAACGTGATTATAAATCTCTACCTCTTCCAAGAGCAGGGAAAGAATGAAAGAAGGCTAAAATGACAATATAGTTGTAAACAAAACAATTTTTTCATATGTTCCAAAGTATAAAAATCAAATGTTGCTCTTGACTTGTCAACTAAATGTACTTGAAAGTGCTGAATTGAAAAGTAGGGGGAATTGGTGAGGAAAAGGGGTAGAAGAATTGAGGCTATCTGGGAAGTCTATTGAATGAAATCTTCCTGAGAGAGGCTTTAATAAGAGTGAGACATTTTATCTATTTCATGTTAACATACAGAGCTGCATCACTATAGCACCATATTTGAACCCTCATGCCAGGTAAGGTTCTTCATAGATGAAGGAAAATAAATCATACATATGAGGTAGAGGATTAGAGCTCACATTACTAAGGGCAGTAAGAAATAGAACTCAAAATAACTAAATAGTTTTTAAATAGAAATAGAAAAATCACTGATTCTAGCTTTCACTGGAATCTGTTTCTAGGCTTGCTCCCATCTATATATTAATGGCATTTTGCCCCTAAGATTTTTTTTTTTTACTTTTTCAACAAAACTTTCTGGTACTAGTTTCTCTTAGATGCATTCCCCACCAGTTACCTTAAAAGGTTAGTAAAGCTTCGGCCTCTGACTACCCTCCACAACACTCCCTGTGACTGCGCTCAACAACTAGAGACACTCTTTTCCAAACTTGTCAAAGTCCCAATTGAGGCCAACACACACAGGTGGCTATTACACATTCCCAATGGCTAACATTTTATAAAGAGCTTACTATAAGCCAGGGGATTTTCTAAGTACATAAGTAGGTACCGTTATTTCCACATTTTACAAGTGTGAAAATTGAGATGCAGGAGGTTTTCATAACTTGACTAAGGTCACACATGAAGTAGTGTAACTGGGATACGGGACTATATAACAAGTCAATAATGTATTGATAGTGTTTTTCATTTTTGGACAAGGAATAGAATTTCAAAGAAGTCACTAACCCAAATTCACACTATTAGTAAGCAGCAAAGTCAGAACCAAACCAAGACCACTCAGTGTCAACCACACATTGAAATCCTTTGAAATGTCTATGTTTCTTTTTCACTTGGAGGAAATTGAACACCATTTATTTAGACAGAAAGATAAGGATCTAGAAACAAAATTCCCAGAAAAATTTCCTCTAGTTTCCATGCTATTGCCACATGTGAAAGATTAATAAAGACGTCTAATGTGCTTGATTGCTTCAAGCTTACCGGCAAGAGCAAACAAATATGAATAGTCATACACATTCAGAATGTGTACAGAAAAATATACAGTGTACAGAATGTACAGAAAAATATATCAGTGTCCTGGAAAAATGCATATCAATGAAAATACATATCAATGTCCTGGCAAAAACAAATGAATTTCAGTTTACTTTATTTAAGTTCAGTTAGGGATTAGAGATATTGTTTCTGTATTTCTTAATAAATGAACTATTTACCTCAGCAAATAGCGGAGTAGAAGAAATTGCTTTCTGATAAATCTCTAAAAAAAAAAACAACTCATACCTGTGTAAGTAGGCATTTTCTCTCATTCAAGTGTTTATAATCATAGAAAATATTTGTGTGTAGGGTGGTTTTTAGGTTTCAAGTTTGAATTAAACCTGGGGTCAGACAAAGAACTTGCTCTTGGTTTGTGAAGTGGTCAAATTCTGCTGTCAACATCTCTCCAGTTTACCTACCTACTCTGCCCCTAGATGTGTTTCTAAGGGATTAGGTCCTGTTTCACAGATTTTTGAGATCAGATCCACCTTACAACTGTTGACTTCCTTGAAAAGTCTAATGTGGTTCTCTCTTTTATACAACAAAGATTGACTTTACTCCCTTAAACAGTGAGAATGCTAGGCATATTTTTAAAAGAGGAGAAGTGTAACTATGAAAGAGTGAAGATATTGCCTAGTATCCCCTCAAAAATCCATTTGCCTTTCTATATTTTTTGCACTATGACTCCCCTGCCCAGCTAGAGAATGTATAGCACAGTATTGCTTCCATTTAGACATAGCCATGTGATCACCTTAAATACTGGTCAGTGGGATGTGAGCAGGAGTGAAACATGCAACTTGATAAGCATCCTCTCTTCTGAAAGGTAAGGTACATAACCTCCATTTCCCTTTGCCTGTTGCATGGGTGCTGTAAGCAAGTTCTTAGTATGAGGATGAGGTTTAAACTCCACAACAGAGATGGAAACAGGGTTCCTAAATAACTTCATTCAGCGGAAGTGCCACAAACCCAGTCATCTGCCTACTAGTGTATCATCATGACAAATTTTCCTTCTAATTAAGACTCTATTATTTTGACCCTGTGAAATGGTCAAACCAGTAACTAGTATGGGGTCAAACTTTACTAGTATGGGGAAGGAGAAGGAAAACAAGCAGAGCCACTCCTTCCCTCCTTCCCCCAGCAACATATTCTCTCCTTCCCTCTCCATTTCCTTCTCCCTTACTTCCCTAAGATTCAATTTCTATGGAAGAGAACAATACCACTCTCAATATAATTACAAGTGCTAAATAAGATAAATAAAACATTTAGATAAAGCAATTAAGTGAATTAGGTATAATACTACTTTCAAACAACAGTAGCTTAAAACATTAGAATCTCTCATCAAATACTGTTTCCTCCCACATATCTTTGGAATATGATACTAATTTCTGACCAAGTTATAGCAACCAGCTCCAGTTGACAGCTATCCAACTGCAGTGGTATAGCTTTTGTTTACAACCCAGTTATAATAGCAGAAGTATTACAACAAACATTCACTTGAATTTCAGGACTACAGTTCAGGAGATCCAGACTGAAGGAGCACTGGAGATGAAAGGTCAAGTTACTCACAGGGCCGGCATGCTTATACAGGCAAGTGGAGCAGGGATAGGTCTGCTTTATTCAAAAGAGGTTTTCAATGGATAGTTTGTCAAGTGGTGTCAGTGCTGGTGAAAGCTTAATTGGGTTCATCTCACTTTTGTTTTGGCTGTGACTGCCTCACACCTATCCCAGGCACCTAAATATATCTTCTAGTTCTGCTTGGTCATTACTCAGACTTGGGATTATGCCATGATCATATTTTGTTGATCATACCCAAGTACTTACTAAATCAAAAATATCCATAAAGAAAATTATGGAAAGATAGTCAAGTAGGAGCCTGTCTCTATCTAGACATTAATGGGGCTGTTAAAATAGGGGGATATAGCCATTTCAGACCTCTGGAATCTATTAAAGGCTTGTCAATTCTATGAGAAGACTCGTCCTATAAATTGCTGCTAATATTGGTCAATTTCCATTTTTAGCAGCATTGCATTGTTACCGCGCCCATGAGCAGCACCTGTGAATGTATTCCTAGGGCAGCTTGCACATAGCCTGTAGAGCCTGAGTGGGAAAATTAATCCTGTTCTCCAAATATCAGGGATCTATGCTCTGATGGCTGATTAATTCAGACCACAGAGGTACAAAGGCATTTATTTGCTCATTGTAGTTCCACCCCCCCGGCCCCTTCATTGTTGCAAGCCTTTGCCGGTCAGGCCAAAATAACTTTCAGGAATTTAAACTGCTAGGATGCTTACCATTCCCCTTTGGGGGTAAAATTCTAAAAACTATAAAAATCGAAAGAACTACGTATACTCAGAAAATTAAGAAGTGACTGCACATGTCCAGAAAAAGGCATAGGCTCAGAAAATAACTAAAAAGACCTTAATTTTATACCTCAGGCAGACACTCCGTATAGAGACAGGTGATAATAATCAAACCAAAAAACAAAAATAGCAAACCCTGGGGAAGAGGAGAATCTGATTTCTGGAGTTAATAAACTATTATATGCAAATGTACATTTTTCAATAACAAAAAAGTCACAAGGCAGGCAAACAGAATACAATCATTCAAAACAAAAATGCTAATCAACAAAAACCATCCCTGAAAAAGACCAGATGGCTAATTTACTATGCAAAGACAAAATATAACTAATGGAAGATTTGAAGGCAGTGAAAAACGATAAAAGAACAAAATGGTAAGTATCAATAAAGATGTAGAAATCTTTGCTAAGAGATAAAGAAAGAAAATTCTAGAGACTGACAGTACAATAACTAAAATGAAAGAAATTACTAATGAGATTCAAATGATGATTTAAGTACCCTAAAGAATCGATGAATTTTAAGATGGGGCCCTGTAAATGTTTAAGTCAGAATAATGGGAGTGAGGGGGAAATGATGGAAGAAAAGAGCCTAAGAGAACTTTGAAAAGTCATCAAGAGACCAACATATATATTGGAGAGGTGCTAAAATGAGAAAAGAGAGTAAGACAGAATTTTAAATGGCTGAAAATATCCCATTTGATTAAGATATGATCGTACTCAAGAACTTTAATGAATTCCAAGATGACCTAAAAGAGATTCAAAATACTGACAAAGACAAGGACAGATCCTGAGAGCAGTGAGAGAAGCAATTCTTCACATATATGTGACCCTCAAAAAGATCAGATTTCGCATCAGAAACTTTGGAGGCCAGAAAGCACTGGGAAATACTAAAAGAGAAAAGTTGTCAACCAAGTATCTTACGTCTGGCAAAATTATATTTCCAAGGTGAAGCATAAATTAATTTCCCGGTAAACAAAGCTGAGGTAGTTTATTACCACTAAACTTGTCCCAAAAGAAATATTAAAGGAATCCTGCAGAGTGAAATGAAAAGGTACCAGAGAGTAACTAAAATCACATGTAGAAATAAAGGTCTCAATAAAGGCAAATATATGAGCAATTGTAATAGTATTAGTGCAATGATGGTTCTTCATGTCTTCTTTTCACATGATTTAAAAGAGCAATTTAGTATTTTTGTAACTTTTGTTTATAACACCACATTTTGTTTCCTATATACTGAAAGAGACTAGTGCATTTAGCAGATTAGTTGATGATCCAGGACACAAAATGTATATAGATGCAATTTTGTGACATCAACAACCAAAATGAATGAGGGAGCTGTAAAGGCATAAATATTTTGTGTTACTGATACCAAGCTGGTATAAATTCAAGCAGAATTCTCCACTTTAGGATGTTCAATAATATACTCAAAGTAAGCACAAAGAAAATTACAGAAATGGGAAATTTAAACGCTTCATTAAAATAAAAATGAACTGAACAGGGAAGTAGTAATGTAGGAAATGAAGGACAAAAAACTATAGGGGAAAAAAACACCAAAAGACACAAAACTATAGAGGATATAGGAAAAATCATAAATGACATTATTGACTGATTGGTAATTACTTTAAATGTAAATGTATTAAATCCCCACTCAAAAGACACATTAACAAAATGAATAAGCTACATGACCCAAGTATATGTTATCTATGAAACACTTCAAATTCAAATATGCAATATATATTAAATAAAAGTAGAATAAATATCCCATGCAAATAGTAAAGACAGTAATTGTACACAGCATATAACATAACAGATGTTTTAAAAAAAGCTTATGAGGCAAAAGATGCATTATGTATAAGTAAAATGTTTAATAGCATAAATAGAACTGTAACCTTTTGTGTACATAACAGCAAGCCATGAAATATATGAAGCAAAAACAAATGAAGGGAGAAATAGTTCTGTAATAATAGAGATTCCACTCTCAACAGCAAAAAAACCAAAAACAGCCAAAAGTTAATAGAAGTTAAAGCACACAATAATCAAATCAGGTGCACATGGGACATTTTTCTTTTTAATTTCTTAAATTGATGGCACATAAATATATATTTTTTACATTGTGGTATACCCAGAGTTTCTCCCACCACCTGTCATCTGTAAACCACCATCTTAATCTCTTGTACCCATCCCTCCCCTTATTTTAAAACTTCCAACTCACCTCCCTTGCTCTATGCTTCAGTTCTGCTGACAGTTTGTTAGTTTTAAGTTTTACTTATCCTTTTGTTTGTTTTCCCTATATCCCACATATAAGTGAGACGATGAGACATTTTTCAAAGTGTAACTTATATTAGTTCAACTCTCAATAGATTATAAAAGAAAGATATTACAAAGTATCTTATCTGACCATAATATGATGATGTCAGAAATCAGTAGCAGAAAACTGAAAATTCACAAACTTGTGGAAGCTAAGTCATTTTAGTTATGGGAATTCAACATTCTTAGATTGCCAATGGGTCAAAGGGAAAGAAAATCACAAAGGAAAAGAGGAATTATTTAAAGAAGAATGAAAATGAAATCACAATCTACCAAAACTTACGGTACACAAGAGTGCTAAGAGGCAAATTAGTAGCTACAAAGGCTTTAAAAATAAAAAATATCTCAAATTAACAACCTAACTTAACTAGAAGAACAAGGTAAACCCAAAAAGTAGAAAAGAAATTCAAGCCAGATAATTAATGAAATACAAGAGAAAAACAGGAAAAAAAATGAAATAAATTGTCATTCTTTGAAAGGAATGATAATATTGACAAAAGTTTTGCTAGATGAATTAAGTAAAAAGAGGAGACTCAAATTACTAAAATCAGAAAGGAAAGTGGGGACATTTTTGCCAATTCTCAAAAAAAATAATTCTATGAACAACTAACTGTATGCTAATGACATATATAACCTATACAAATGGGGCAAATTTCTAGAAATAAAATCTTTTCAGAATAAATCACAAAGAAATAGAAAATCTGAAGTGCTCTATTGGCAGTAAGGACTAATCAATTACCAAAACAATGCCCCAGCAAAGAGAATCCCTGAATATAACTTCATTGGTAAATTCTAGCAAGAACTTAAAGAACTCTTATTCTGGAAGATTGTGGAATAGAGCATATTCAGAATTTACTTTCTCTCCAGAGACATAAGAAAATATCATCTAACAGCAACTGATCCTTAAAAAGTTCATAGAAGATCAGTGTTTTCAGAAGGGAAAATTATATAAGACAGGTTTATAGGAAAAAAAAATATATATATATTATTTCAGCTGAGAGCTACCAGAGTACTAAGGCTGAAAAGAGGGATAATAGCAATAGTTTTATTTTTCCAGAGACTGAATGGCTCATTCCCATATTAAGAACTGTAGAACCTTGGAACTACTTAAGAGATAAAAGCACAGATATCCAGGTATAGAAAACAGAGGGGCCATTGGACACTGGAGAGTCAGCCTACGCTGAGTATTGAGGGAATAGACAGATGAATCATAGATTTAACTCAGGGATCTGCATTGGAGTAACTGAACACCATTAGAAAGAAAGAAAATGGAAGGCTAGTCTTCCAGTGAACAGAGATGCTGCCAGATGCCTTCAATGGGCTTCCTGTGACTGAGTGGAGGTGGCAAGAACAGTATTATATTGGTAGAAAGTGATTAGAGAGCCAGGGCCAGAAGGTGAAACACTATACAACTCCACCATCAGAGGTGCCTAAGGCCACGAGTGTATTGTTCTGTCAAGATAGTAACTGGGTTTGAGGTCACAACCCTTTGGTGCAGGCAGTCTGAGGCCAAGTCTTTGAGAAAGACCTTGTTGGTAGAACTTGTAAGTGGAATGTGGGCTTCTCCTCCCAGGGCTCACATGAGACAACTCTAAATTTACCTCCTATGTTCTGTGAATCACCTTTGCCATCCTTGCTTGGGTTCACCGATGAGATCACAATCAACTACAGTGTTTACTGCCTCTAGTACCTGTTTAAAGAACACACAGGCCCTAACAACTGGAGCTTTCACATGGGTGAAGCTCTGTTCAAGAAGTTATTGGGACTTTACCCAGGTTGTGACTCCTTCCCAGGACCACAACTCAGAGAAATGAGATATCTATAAGGGAAGGAATTATCCCAAGAACCATTTACCGAGGTTGTGATTTGAAGAATAAAAATAAATAAATTAAATAATAATAAGCAGAGCATAAAGTTTATGACAAATATCTGACTCTCATCCACCTTTGACTGATATTAACTGTGGCCTGTTTGAAACCATAGCTTTCAGATTCAGTACTCCACCTGTCTTAGAAAAAAAATTTAGCAGCAGGACCTGTTGTGATCAAATCTTAAACGTAGCAGAGAGGTCATTATTACCCTGAGGTTGCTGGAAAATCTCAAAGTGAAAAGTGGCCTTGAGGAGAATGTGACTTCATATCTATTCCTTAACTCAGTGTGTACAGCCCATAGGGAGGCTTGAGCTCTTGACATTCTCTAGCAAGAAGCTCTTTTTCTTCCCATTAGCCCATCTCCAACCCTGTACTAACACCAGAAATCAAGCTATCCAAATAGGTATAGCTACTTCAGCTTATAAAGCAACAACCAAAAAAGCCACCACAGCCTACAATCTTAATATAAGTTCCACAATCAAGAAATTGCTCAATTACGGCAAGATAGTCAAATAGCAAATATTCAGGTTTCACCTGTTCCCCACAGTATAGAAAAATAATACTTATATGTATAGTTGAGCTCATAAAAATGAAATAGAATATCAAACAAAATCAAGAAATTCAAGTGTACTCCCAAATGACAGAACAAACTAAAACCACAGGGAAAAATCTTATTGAAACAGAATTAGGTAATTACCTGAAGTATTGACATTAACAGCACTAACAATACTCACTGAAATTAGGAGACCAACCAATGAACAAAATGAGAACTATAGAAGCATAGGGAAAATAAGAAATTTTCAAACAGAAATAATAGAGCTAAAGAACATAATTGTTGGAAAAATACAGTAAAAAGTCTCAACTGTAAACAAGAAGCAGTAGCAGATGGCATCAGTGAGCAGGTAGAGAGGGAAGTAGAAAACACAAACAGATCAACAAAAAGAAAAAACATTCAGAAACATGAAAATACCATAAAAGACTTATATGATAAAATAATGAGAGACAACATTCACATCACAGTGAAAAGAGGAAAGGAGTAAAAATAATATTTGAAGAAGTAATAACTGAATTTCCCCCTAACACAGGGAAGGAAAAGAGTATAAATATCCAGGAAGTCCAAAGAATTCCAAATAAAATAAATCTAAACAGTCATCAAGACATATCATAATTTAAATGGTAAAATTTAAAAGTAAAATGAATTCTAAAAACAGTGAGACAAAAACTATATACAAAGGAACTCCTCTAAAACTATGTGGTTTTCTTGATAGAAACTTAAAAGACAGACAGAAATGGCACAGTGTATTTAAAGTGTTAAAAGGAAGTCATTTCCAAATGAGAATACCCTACCTTATTAGGTTATCATTCAGAATTGAAGGAGTGATAAAAAGCCTTACATGCAAAAATGGAAAGGATTCTGAATGTAAACCAACCTTACAAGAAATACCAGAGAGACATCTATAAAAATGAAAAGAAATGACAAGAAACCCAATGTAAAGGTAAAAGTAATATAAAGTAAAATACCAAAATATGTAATGTGGTTAGAAGAGTAAAAATGTGAGTTAGTTTGAGCTCAAGATTAATCTGCCTAACATTATATAAGTATTGAAACTCAAAACAAAAACCAATAGAAAAACAAATAAGATACTGAAATGGGAATTAACAACAACACATAAAAATGCCATCAAAGCATGAAAATGAGAAAAGAGTAAAGAGTATTTATTGTCTGTCCTTACTGTCTTAACTCAGGAACTAAAAGGCATAGTCACTGAATGGATTGAAAAACAGAATCCAGTTTCTAATTGCCTACAGAAAACTCCCTTTAGCTTCAAAAATAAATAC
Organism: Uropsilus gracilis; assembly: GCA_004024945.1. NCBI lineage: Eukaryota > Metazoa > Chordata > Mammalia > Eulipotyphla > Talpidae > Uropsilus > Uropsilus gracilis. The sequence goes on from PVHY01000257.1 coordinate 164,802, forward strand.
AGACTAAATGGAAAACAATTATACCCAAAAGCTAACCTTAAAAAGGCAAGTGTAGTCATACTTAGCTGTAACAGATTTCTACTTTAAAAAAAGTAATACAAGAAAAGGATGAATATTGTATGATGAAGAGCTTAATCCACCAAGAAATATAACAATATATGTGCACCACATGAACTTTAAAAGCATACAAAACAATTAATAGAACCTAATGATGGCAACAACACAATTAAAGATTTTAAGACCATACTTTCAACAATGGAAAAATATAACAGAATTAAGGAAATAATAATGCCAAATGACCTATTTCATAATATTTACAGAATATTCCACCCCATATTCTAAGAGGTTTATACGTACAGGTTTATATGTACGGAGGTTTATGCATAATCAATAAAACAGAAAATCACTATTCTAACTTCTAAAAAAGTAGGTGACAAGATATTCAAAGTGAATAACTCAATATTATAGGAAACCACCTGCTCACATTTGGAAGAACACAATATAACTTATAAAGACATCCCAAAAAAGAGTTGGAATGTAATCAAGTTTCTATATACAACTGCAATTTACAGAAAATATAAAGAAGATAGGAAAATATTAAATGACTCTTCAGGGATACAACCTACAAATTCTAGATTGAGGAATTTTATACAATACACATCTTAGTTTCTTCAATATGTATAAGAAAAATCTCAAGCTAATCATGAATTATCTTCTAATGAAGCTGTGGCTCCAATACGGCAGTGTCAGGTGTAGGCATTGCCATTATCTGTGCCTGAAAAACACAGAGACCTAAACTGCATAAAGGTGCTTCCTTCTTTTACTTTGTTGCAAATCCCAGGTGAGGGAGAGAAAATGAAGCACCAAGAGGGTGTATGCGGAGAAATTGGGAGTCTCTGGTTTTCAGGAGGGAAAAAAAAGAAAGGAGATAAAAGGAAAGGAGCAAAGACTGAGAGACAGAGACTTTGGGGAAGAGGAAAGACAAGAGTGACAGGCTGATAAAGAGAAGCCCGAGCGACCAGGCTGGGCGACAGCCCCTGGAAGAGTGAGCTGGTGGTGGCAAGAGGCCATGGTGGGAGAATGGCCAGCAGAAGAGTAGCTGGTGTGGAGGTGTGGTGCCACAGCAAGGTGGCATGGAAAGCTGGTACCTGGAGCTAGCCAGGGATTTGGAAAGCTGATTTTTGCATCAGTATTTGTTGAAAAACTTTGAAGAGCCTTGGAGAAGTGGAGCTGCTCAGAATGCTGGAGAGAGAAGCAGCAAAGAGAAGATGCTGGGGAAAGACTGGACTTTGGAGAGTGCTGCCTCAGGTTTGGAGGGGCAAAAGGGTACCATCATGGATATGTGTCTTTGGGACCTTTGGAACTGAAAATGGTAACTGGAGTAAGATAATTGACCACTTGTGGCATTAAAGATTTTTTGTTTTCCTGAATATTTTTACTTGTAAATAAAACCCCACTGTTTAAATTGCATTTGGCTGGCATGGGTGGTAAGAACCTGAAAGAATCTGGGCAGCAGAAGCTACATTTTAAAAGTGCCACTTTTTCCCCCTTTGACTTGTTGGTTGGAGGGTTCTGACCCATTTGCACTCGATTTCACTAACACTCAACAACATTGGGTTTGAAGCACAGGCTTCAAATTGTATATACTCATACTTGATTACACCCACCCCCTTGCCATTTAACAGTTATTTGCATAGAGAAATAATATCTATTTAAGTTTAAGTTTCTTTACCAATAAAATAGCAATCTGTAAAATGGCAATTCTAACTATTTCATAAGATCTTTGTAAGGATTTAAAGAACAGAAAATACTTAGCTCAATGCCTAACTTAGGGTGCATGTACAATAAAATTTATTTTTATTGTAAGAAAATATGTGCCAAATGATTAAATTAATGACTAGCATTAATCTTTTGAAAATATTGAATTACTCTGAGCTGATGGTGTTGGCCTTGTCACTTACTCAACATCTAGCAAGCACTGCAGCTAGTGCAGGAAGTACAGAAATGAGTAAGATGTGATCTCCACCCTCACATTTTTGCTATTTGAAAAAGAAACTATCCAACACCAACTAATTAGGGTGTCAAGACCCATTAACAGTTGCTGTGAAGAACTTTCAATGAGAAGAATGCCAAATGTCTGTGCTTTCATACTGATTCTGATTGAGGGTGGATAATGCTTATTGCTGAGCATTGACTCTGAATAACTAATCATTTCAGAATTACTAACAATTCTTACAGGAATTGACTATTCTTGCCTGGTTCTTTCCTATGCTTGCCACTCCCGCCTGTTTGTTCTCCAGTCACAAGATTTCCTGTCATTTCATATACCTCTTGAGGATCAAAAGACTAGGACACATTCAACTGTAGGATTTGGAGGAAGAGAATAAACAAGCTTTTCAGAATGCTGAAAGAACAAATACTTCTTCATTACAAAGAGACAAGTGACCTACTTAAAAGTTGAGATACAAATGATTAATGCAGTACAGACAGTTCCCACCTTATAAACACACAATTTACAAATGACCCAAACACACAACTGCTGCCCCAGAATTTTGCTGTTGCCATGGGAATCACTTGTGGCAAAGGGGGACTAGGGGTGGGGGCAAGACATGGGTGACAAAGTTTTTAGGCAATCAGGGATTTAAAAATAAAGGGGAAGAAATTAAAAAAGATTTGTCTTCCTGAGCTTAGCTCAACTTCATTCACTGAATTGTTTTACTATCTCAAATTCCACAGGAATTGTGGATGCAATCAGCAAGCAGGACTATTTTAAAAAGCAGATACTTGCAATGGAAGTTTTTGTGATGATACTCTATTACTATCCGTCTAAATTTTCACTAATTATGTGATTCTTAATGTCAGGATTTTTATCAGGGACTGAAATGTTGCACTGATTCCATCAACCATAGTGTTGAGGCATCTTAGGTATATTCTCTAAGTACCACTCACAAGAGGTATGCAACCCCAGCCACCATTCAGACATGTAATAAAATAGGAAAGGAACTCTCTGGAGACATATAATACGGCAGACCTGAACATCAACAATTACTTGGGTATCAGTAATATTAGGAGATTGTATCATGAAAACCTTGTGCAGCAGAGGTGGGAAATGACAGATTTAGGACTTTATAGAATGATAAAACAAGCATTTTTGAGAACATGATTTAAACCAATCTTACAGAGGTACTGAGTGGAAACTGACAAGGCTAAATGTTTCAAGAGAGAAAAATCAGTCCAAGCCTTGTCCACTCTTCTGAAACAAACTCTTGTAGCAAATTTTTACCTTTATATTAGTGTAGATTACAAATTAGGTGTAATTTTTTAAATTTCAAGCCCATATATATATATATATTTTTATATATTCCCTATTTAAGGAAAACATAAAAAAATTCCCAAAAATATTTGCAGTTAATTTTCAGTTCTGAAATTTGCTCATCTGAATTCAACTTTTAAAAACTTTTTTATAATATGAAATGATCACTTAAAAATAAAAATACAAGCATATACTTAAGAAAAACCATCACCTCTCATTACAGCCAAATTCCACTCACCTGAAGGACGTTATGAATATATTCCACAAATATGTGTACATTCTTACATATGCATGCATCTGTAAGTTACAAAGGTCATACTAAATTTGCTATTCTGCTATTTCTATTTTGCATTCAATTTCTATTGGTGTCTTTTCCCACATTTATAATGCTTTATTAATTTTCAAGGCTAATATTTAGTTTATTGTACAAATGAATCAAATTTAACTAGCGCTCTGTTATTAAAACTTGGAGTGACTAATTTCTCAACCTTACAATGAGGCAATGAACATACTTGTTTACGTCTTTGCACATATGTATGTACAAAGCATTTGAGTTAGGTAACTTCTCAGCTGTGGAACTGTTGAATCAAAGGGTATACCCTTTAAAATGTTGTGCATTACTATCATACTATTGAATGCCACTGGTTGTGTTTTACAAAAGTTATTTTTCAACATAGCAATAGAAAGGGATTACACAGACTTCAGTCCACAGAGTAAACAAAAATCCAAAATAAGTCTCTCTAAAGAGTTGGCCCATACCATACCAACAGAACATGTCACTTGAAGACTCTCTCCAGGTTTCCCAGGGAAAAGACAACAGATATTTGAGAGTACAGATGGCTTGCTAGGGGATTGCCAAACCCTTCCCTGGATATAACTCCATTTCAGTCTGTTTTTTCCTTCTTTTATTTGATGTTATTTGCTTTAGCTTTCTCTAGCCTACATGCTGTAATCGACATCCTTCCTTGCTGCACACCTTTCTTTGGGAAATTGTTCCCCATTTAAGGTGGCTCTGTTAGAATTGACAATTAAAATACCACATTCCCAAAGCATCTTGGTAACCCAACTTGGCCCACCGTAGTATTTCATGAGCTTCATCAAAAAGAAATGTGACATACCCAAGGAGAGAGGTTATCCCCTGAGGTTTTACATATGAACAGTGAGAAAGATCTTGTTCTTATTCTTAAGGGTCTCTAAGATGAATGACACAAACCAGAGGCTATCTGCAGAAAACCCTGCCCTCTAGAAAATAGTCAATTGAAGGGGAGAGGGTGGTTTCTCAGGGAAGAGAAATTGATCTGAAAGATGATTAAGGAAACAAAGAGGGAGGGGAAAACTCCTGATGAAGCCATTTGAGCTCCTAGAACTTTTTATTTAGTTAGTTTTACTTGTTTTTCATACCGATTTACTCGTATATGTATTGTTAAGACCCTTCATTTTCCCCTTCCTCCCACACCTCCTGCAATGTCTCCCACCTCCTTTTCGTTTCAAGTCATTGGTGTTTGGCCCATTGAGCTTTTCTCTTTACTGGTGCAGTGTCTTTTTCCTGGGTTGTGACCTGCTCTCCTGGGACTTTGTGGCCCAGGCTGCTTCGATTTCCATGGATGTCTTAGCAGCCAGCATCTGTTCCAAACATGTGTGAACCCTTGGAGGTCAGTGAGGTTCAGTTGCCTCACCCTCTGCTCCTGTCTCCTCTGTTGCAAAGCTTTCTACGATGGAGGTGACCCTCCTATTCTCCAGGCCTGTGCCTTCACAGGGATTTGCATCACCTCATTCATGTTGGTTATCTCCTCCTTTCCAGCATTTGTTCTGAGTTGAGTTGCTGTTTCCAGTCCTTATGGTTCTGGCATCTGAGGCTGGGCTCCAACATCCAGCCCTTTGCGGTAGAGAGGTTCTTTAGTGGAGGCCAATTCCATTCGGCGGTAGGCCCAGTTCCACTCCTTTCCCTCTGTTTGCTGTTCTGTGTTCATGTCCCTTTTTTTTGTCCTTCTCCTTTTCAGGAAATGGATGTTTTGTTGCTGTTGAACACATTCTGGATCAGGGGTTTGCTTCTCTGTCCCCAAAGTCACTGTAGGTATAGTTCTGTGGTCGGTCATTGTTTCAGTGGGTTTTGAAGATAAGGACCTTGTTTTTCCAGTCATTTTCATTTTTGGTCTCATCCAGGTGTCAGAGGCATCCAGGGCCTTTATTCTTCAATAACTGCAGCAGAATAGGTGAATATTCTTGTTCTGTTCTGGATTGTTAGAAGTGGGATTAACTGGAGGGGACACCTCCCCATCCCCTTACCCCCCACCCTGGTGTCTGACCTGACCCGACCCGCCCCAACCCATCCCACTCCACTCCACCCTATTCATTGTGGGCCTACTACAGGCAGGGGTGACGGCCCTATCCCCCAGGCTCTAGGGACAAAGGCATGGCTTCCCAGCCTGCCTCCCAAGGTTGGCAGAGGAGCGGAAGCTCCCCTCCCTGTGCCCCTAACCTGTGGCCTAGACCACTGGTAAGGGCACGAGGGGCCTGCCAGCAGTCCCCCCTCGGGTCCAGGGCCTCCTGAAGACTGGAATTTTCAGTGCCCACCCTGACCGCTGCAGGAGCCGGCTGATAGGCACTTAACTCTGTTCCAGCTCCCTCCCTGACATGAGTTCCCCAGGCTCTAGGGACAAAGGTGTGGCTTCCCTGCCTGCCTCCCAGGTTGGCAGAGAGCTAGAACTTTTGAATTTCCTAGTTATATAAGCCTATACAGTTTCTTGTGCTTCCCATACTCTGAATTGCATGGTTTTTTTTGGTGGAGTGGAGTGGGAGAGGGGTGTCTGTTACAAAGTCAAAACTAACAAAGCATCATCTCCAGACTAAAAGGCTTATCTCCCAGCATCACTCAGCTGTTTCCCCACCTGTCTATTAAGTAAAACTATGTAGAATTTGTTCTTAAAAGGATTTCTCAGAGTTTCCCCACCACCATCCAAGAGTGAACGTGTGGCTATGAATGTTTTTCAGTTATTATGCAACAGAACCTGTCACTGGGATTATCATCTTTTTATTATAGGTAAAACATGTTACCTCAGTGGATACCATAAAAATATAAAATTTTAGAATGATTAAGAGCTCCAAAAGGAGAAAAAAACATGCAAGTATGTAAATTGTATATGTCTAAATCTCATGAAAAGGATTATTATAAATGTATACTATAATTCCTTTCCCTTTTTTTAACATTAGCTTACAAAAAAATATAATGTTGTGGTATATAGTATCCTATTAGGTTTCTACTTTCATAGATTTCAAAATGATGCAAGTTTGTCATTTTATACACTTCAAAAAAAGGGTACACTTCACTTCGCAAAAAAATAATTGTAACAGGATTAAAGTAGGACAAAATCTAGAGATTTCCTTTGAGAATTTTTACAGTCACAAAGTCACAAAGTGAGGTTATATTGATAAAACAATATAATTCAAAAATACCCCATTTTTTCTGATGCTTAAGCATCTACCCCTTCTCTGATCCAAGATTTGAATCATCTTTGGGACAAGAATTCAAACTTTAGTGCTTCCAAGTGCTATAGTTAGGAAGCAGGGACAGAGTGAAGTGGGTTCCATGACCATGGATCTATCTATACTCTAGAAGATTCTTTATCTTTGGAATTTTGCCAAGAATGAGCAGCAGCTCTGTGCTAGACTTAGGACAATGAAGACTCAAATGACAGACACATTTAAACAGTTGTGATCAGACTGCAGTAGTAGTCCTGAAATAGATTGGATGCAAATTTGATGGACTGCTTTCAATTCCTTACTCGTTTATCAGTTTATCTTAAATAAAGGGCCCACATATCTAGTGATATAGTGACCATATTCCACATGTCATATTCAAAACTTGGGACTTTAAACTACCTTCACGTAAGTTTTTGTTATTTATAATAATAACCCTATTAATAAAGCAGTTAAGGAAAACCTATTTCTAGTCCCAATTCTTCTAGAAAAGTAGACTTTTAATATGCAATAAGTCAAGTGCTTAGTGTATTCAACCCTTTGTTGATTCAACAAATTTTAACTGAGCACTTAGACATTAGAATTTTTAAATGAGTGTATTTTGAAAAAGGACTTACTTTCTGGAAAGACATTTTCAGAGATGGACGAAGACAACCCAGATTAATAAGACTAAGTATATTGAGTATAATAAACAATGTATTACAGTAAATGCAATAGAAAATTGTGCTACCTTCCTGAAAGTATATATAGAGTAGGGAGATGGAGAATGATATTTCATAGTATTTATTACTTTAAAAATCTATGATCAAAATCAGTGCATGAACTAAACAAAACTAAACATTTAAAAGAAAAAATTAGTGGCTACCAGGAAAGAAGGGAACGGGTAAATCAGGCAAAATGGGTCAATCATAAAGCAAAGAAACAAACTGGACTTTTAGTAGTAAATTTAACAGTGTCTAGAGACATTGACTTATAAGGATATAAATTATAAACTGATATAAATATAATGATATACTATATACCAGTCCTTTCTTCCTCTGGCCTCTATCAGTTTGAGTTGCCAGCTACTCCATTTCCAAGCAGGAGCTAGGTAGGCACAGGTGTGTGTGCACGCAAGTGCTCAAGTGCAAGCACACACATATACACCACACATCACAAATATCATCTCTCCTTCTCTGATGAGACCTAGCCTTGGCTGAATATCTTGAGATTAGAAACCCCTGCTTTAAAGAAACTGTGTACCACAGGCATTTCTAGCAGCCAAGAGGATACCTGCTATTGGAGCTTGATCCCCACCCTCCCAACATCATTTGAATCTCTCATAGAATATTGACCCCCCCCCCAAAAAAAAAAAAAAAAAAAAAACCAGAGCAAACAGCACTGAAAGATGACTTTAAATGCTAAAAAAAAATCTTCAAGGTAAAAATGGAGCATCAGCTCTCGTGTATTTTTAACTGAAGTGCTACCTACAATGCGGTCTTCCGAGTTTATTTCCCTCCATAGAAGCTGATATCAGCATTCACTATCAACTCTGAAAGTGAGACCGACCCTCCTGAATAGAAGTAGCTTTACACTCAACTGAGTCCCCAACAGTTCTCACCAACTCCAAAGAAGTTAAGGTAAATCCTACCTTGAAACGTGCATCTCAAGGCTGCTTTTCTGAAGTCTCTGAAGAAGGGTTCAGGTAGCCAAGTAAATGGAAGGCTCATCCTCAAGATACATCTCACCTGTGAGAGGAGGGTTTTAGGGATCATGAACATCCACCTGTGTGCTGAAATCACTCGGGAAGGTCAGCATATACTGATTTCCAGAACAGTCTGTTTGGCAACCACCCTAATCTGTGTAGCTTCACCATCCCTTCTAGCAGTTTAAGAAAGAATTTTGGAACCCTTGGCATCACCCTCACAGGATTTTTTTTTTGACTAGGTCTTGCTATTTTTGCCCATGGAACCGCAGGCTTACGTTGCCCTGGGTACCACGGACTCAAGCTATCCCCAGCCTCAGCTGGGATTACAGGTGCGCACCACCACGACCAGCTATTTTTTTGGAACTAGATTTCGCTATGTTGCCCTGGGCAGGACTCGAACCTCAATCCCCAATCCCAGCCGTTCTCCATAGGCTGACACTCACAGGCACATGCCACCATACCTGGCTCCCTCACAGGATTTTTAATAGTAAACAAGGGAATCCAGTGGTAGGAAAATCAATAATTTCAGCCCTTCTACCCACAAAGTGACACCACTCTGGAACCTCTCCCTCCTGGGCCCAGGTGAGTCCACTGATCCATGTGCCCATCAACTGGGTCAGGTGTGTATAATCATGGGGTGGAGGATGCAGTACCATGGGTGCTGGTTATAGAGGTTAATGGCCGAAGGTTATGAAAAACCTCAATAACTCATCTACTCTATAGTCTCCTTGAACTTAAATGGGAAACCAGAGTTCAAGCTATAGTTCTGCAGCTTAATTTTTTATTTTGACACAGGTCTTAATTTTTCATTTTGGCAAAACTGCAGATACTATAAAGAAAAATGAGCTCAAAATGCCATCAGACCTTGTGGGATCTTTCTGGCCACATTTTAAAGAGATGTGTATGAACTCTCTTTCATCAGACTCACTTGGGATCATTTATCCTTAAGGAGGAAGCAAATGGATAACAGGCTTGGTTTCTGCTTTTAATCACTATACAGTCATCAAGAAAGAAGTGTAGTTGTTAAAAATAAGATTCATCTAGACCCCTTGGGTCCTCATATGATCTGGAAAATCCTTTGATAAACGGTTAACAAAAACTGTTTCTTAATTCAAAGAAATAAACACCAAAAGTCAGGAGAGATCATTAGGTACAGTCCCTACTCTCACACCTACACAGGGTTTTTTATTCAGTATGTGTGAGATTAGTTCTGCTGATTGGAGGGCATACATAACTGAGATTGATAGAAACGTTAATGAGTCATTTGTAAGCTACATGTAGAATGGACAGAGGGGGGGAAAGAAACTGGGAGGGTTAAGTTTAATAGAAAACTAAAAATTAATTTTTTTTGTTTAGTGGGAGAAAAATGCAGTTAATGAGGTTTTTTAAAATATGTTACCACCAAGAGAAGCAGCCATCCCAGCGGTGGCTGGCCAACAGTTGCCAGAGGAGCTGCTGCCTATATCTGGGGATATGTGGGTGGGTGTTAAAGAGCCCGTATGGTATGATGCTCATTTCCTGTCTTCTAGGCAAATGGCAGGTGTGCTGCCTTCCAACTGTCTTTTCACAGGCTAAGCAGCATCAAATCCCAGAGCTGGACAGGCAGTCCACGGGAAAGGTGCAGAAGGAAATAAGCATGTCCTCCATGATGATGACAATACTATAATGGGGCAATATTTGACCAATATTTGAGAGTCTGAAATAACTTTATTCATATCCATTTTCTTTGCATATCTAGGCTTTTACTGATTCTGAAGGATCTTTGTCTGCCTTCTACCAGTTTAACCCCCACAAATTTTGAAGTAGCCAATAACTGATTTAAAGTAAGGAATGCTTACTGTGAATCACACAGCAGGGGAGTAGTGGATAACCATCCCAAGTTGAGCTCTATTTTGTAAGAATGGTATTGACTGGATTTGGAAGTTTTCTACCTTGGGTTTCTGGACCTTTAAGCATCCACAGGTACTTTACCAGATCTCGCCTTTATATCTGTCCGTCCCCCCCCCCCGCCCCCAACACACACTTGTATTCTACGCAGGAAAGCACATCCCAGCTAATTAGGTTTTCAACAAGAGGGAAGTAACAAACAAGAACCAAGTTAATTCAATAACACAAACAAGGACCAGGTTCCAGGGACCTGCAGCGGGTAGAATGCATAAATTTATTATCTTAATATCGTATCTAACATGTATTGTGTTCACCACATGCCAAGGACTGTACAAAGTGTTCTATGAACTATTTTATTTATTCTTCACTGTGAGGCACTATTATTTCTTTTACAGTTGAAGAAATTGATGCACAGGTAGATAAAGTCACTCTAAAAATCAGTAATATATGGAGTGAGGATTTGAACTCACATTTAGAAACTATGCTTTTAATTCTTATCCTATGTATCTTCAAAAACTTTCTTTTTGTATATTTTGAATATCTTCCTACATAATTCTCTATCGTTTGACCAAGAATATTTTTGAAATTATTTTATGATAAAATGAGGCCATGGGGGAAAATGAAGCATGGACCTATTTATATAAATCATGTGTGCATTTCTATGCAGAGTTACTTCAATTGATAATAATCAAAATATTAAAAATTGTTGATCCTAGATTTGTAGTGATTTTTAAATTTTTTCTTTATTATTTTCTGATCAGTTAAACTATTTATAAGATTATAAGAATAGAGTGAGGTTTGTATAAATAAAGAGATAATTGACTTCACTGCAATAACAAATTCCAGAGTCTCAGGGGCCACACACACAGTTTTATTTCTTTGATAATGCAAGTCTTACTGCTCTACAAGGCAGTTTCCTTTTGAATGGCAGCTCAATAATCCAGTCTACTTCCATTTTGTATTTCTACCATTTCAAACCTTGATCTCTAGAATCACAGAGGTAGAGGATAAAAGAAAGTAAAGAATTTACACTTAATGTTAAATGTCTCTGTTAGCCCAGAACCAAATTACACGACTTCCCTTAAAATATAAGGGGTGGCAAGAGCAGACATAACCTCATTTAATTGCACTTAGCAAATAGTCTTCCACAAATTAAAGGTTTGTGAGTATCTTGCTTATAGTAAGTATATCAGTACCATTTTCCAACAACATATATTTATTTCTTTGTCACAATCAAGTTTTGTATATTGTGTTTTAGAAACAATGTTATTGCATACTTACTACACTATCATGTAGTGTAAAGACAACTTTTGTATGCACTGGGAAACCAAAAACCATGTGTGACTCAGTTTATTGTGGTGGTCTGGAACTGAACCCACAATATTTTCAAGCTATCTATAGATAACCTGTTATGTATCTTAGAAAAGAACTTGACAAAAGTGAATACAAGTAACTGCTATTATAAACTAATTTCCATTTTGAAAATTATTAAACAAAAAGGAAAAAGCATAGCATCTAGGGTTAGGCTGCCCAAGTTCATATCCCCACTTAGTCATTTAATGACTATGACTTTGAGCAAGTTATTTAACCTCACCACATCGCAGTGTCCACTTCTACCCAATGAGAATAGCAAAATGAGATTATATGTTGACAAGTTGGTGGAATGTTAAAACAAATATTGACTACGTTAAACTCTGATCCTGGTACAACTGCTCCCTTGCAAGATGATTTTTCCATTCCAATAAGAATGTATACTTTCTCTTTCCACCATCAAAATTGAGTTACGCTATAGGATTTGCTCTGCCAATAGATTGTTGTAAAAGGATAAGATTTCTACTGAAACTCAAGCAATCTTGGAATTTCAGCTCTCACTCCTTGGAATTGTACTCTGAAAGTCCTAAGTGAGGAAACCCAGTCTAACTCACTAGAGAATGAGAAGTTAATAGAGAAGGCAAAGTTGTCCCTTAGACCAATTATGAATTGCCACACCTGGGAAAGGAGACAAAGCAGGCCATCACAGCTGCCAGATATGTGTAGCACACTTTATTGCAGGATAAAAAGGCAGAAAAGTCATCTAGCTGATTCCAGCCCAAATTGCTAACTCTTACCAAGCGGGATTTATTCTAGGGGTACAATGCCCTAAATTTTTGGAGTCAACACACAAAATTAACTACAACAAAAGAATAAAAATTAAAAATAGTAAGCACAACAAAAGGCCAACAAAAAGCCATATCTATAGCTATATAGAGTATTTGATAAGATTCAACATTCATTTACAATGACAGAAATCCTCAAGAAACTAGTAATAGATTGTATTTACCTCATAATGATAAACACATATATGATGTTCAAAGCTAACATCATTCTCAAAGGTGAAAAATTGAATGCTTTTCCCCTAACGTAGCACAAAACAAAGATGTCCACTTCCATCAGTACTATTCAACATACTATTAGAAATTATAACAATAGCTATTTGGAAAGAGAAAGATATAGAAGGATTCCAAATTGAGAAAGAACCAAAACTATCAGTACTTCTAGATTACATTAAAACACACATAGCAAACCGTAAAAACTCCACTAAAAACTAATTGAAACAAAATAAATGTCAGTAAGGTGGCAGGTTACAAAACTACTTAACATAAATCAATTGTATTTCTAGATACAATGAGCTAGAAGAAGAAATCAAGAAAATATTGCTACTTAAATATCATATAAAAGAATTAGAGATCTAGGAGTAAACAAAGGGGGTAAAGCATCTGTGCAATGAAAATTATAAGACATTGTTAACATAAATTGAAGAAAACACAAAGAAATGGAATAATACCCCTGTTCGTGGATTAGAAGTATAAACATTGCTAAAAATGAGCATCCTTTTTTTTTTTTTTTTTTTTTTTTTTGAGACTAGGTCTTGCTATTTTTGCTCATGAAACCGCAGGCTCACATTGCTCAGGGCACCATGGACTCAAGCAATCCCCAGCCTCAGTTTCCCAGATAACTGATATTACAGGCACACACCACCACACCCAGCTATTTTTTTGAAACTAGGGCTCCCTACATTTTCCTGAGCAGGACTCAAACCGTGATCCCTGGTCCCCGTCATGGCTTCCTAAGCTGCCACTTACAGGCATGCGCCACCATGCCTGGTCAAAAATGAGCATCTTACCTAGAACAATAAACAAATTTAATCCAGTCCCTTCAAATTTCCAATGGCATACCTTAAATAAAACAAACATTACTGAAACTCATGTGGAACCACAAAAGATACTGTATAGTTAAAATTATCCTGACAAAAAAAAGGAAGAATGACGGCTATAACACTCCTAGATTTTAAACTAAAAGTATAGTAATTAAAACAGGGTGGTAAAGGACAAACTTAAATTTAACAAACGGTCAGCAGAACTAAAACATAGAGCAAGGGGAGGTGTAACATCAGTGGAGGGATGGGCACAAGAGATTAAGATGATGGTTCAAAGGCCGGGCACGGTGGCTTGTGCTTGTAAGCTTCAGCCTATGAAGCGGCCGGGGCTAGGGATTGCGGTTCGAGTCCCGCCTGGGGCCTGTAGCGAGACTTAGTCCCAAAAAAATAACTGGGCATGGTGGCACATGCCTGTAATCCCAGCTACCTGGGAAGCTGAGGCTAGGGATTGCTTGAGTTTGTGGTACCCCGGGCAACGAGAGCCTGTGGCTCCACAGGCAAAAATAGCGAGACCTAGTCTCAAAAAAAAAAAAAAAAAAAATGATGGTTCATGGGTAACAAGGTGGTGGGAGAACCTCAGGGTAGACAATGATATATAGATATATAGATATCTATATATCTATATATACACACACATACGCACATACGTACATACATACATTCATATGTGCAATCAATTTTAAAAAATAAAATTAATCATAAAAAAGGAACACTATGTTACTAAAAGAAAAATAGATTCACAAAGAGAGGGAACAAAATCAAGAGCCCAGATATAAATCTGCACATAAACAGTTATTCAATACATGATATTGGGAAAATACCCACAGGCAAAAGAATGAAACTAGACCACTGTTTGACTGTATACAAAAACAACTAAAAATGGATAGAAGACTTGTAAGGTCCCAAATCATAAAATACAGAGAAGAAACATAGGTGAAACTCTCTACAACATAGACTCAATGATTTCTTTGTGAGTTCATCTGCAATAACAAGAAAAACAAGAATATAAACAATTGGGACTACATCAAATTAAAAAATGTCTGCACAGCAAAAACATTGTTCAGTTATTAAGAAAAAATGAAACTATCACTAAAATAAAAAGATAGTATAATGAAAGGGAAAACATTTGCATATTATACATCTGATAAGGGAATGATAGCCAAGCTCTACAAATAACTCACACAATTCAAACAGAAAACAAATTATTCAACCAGAAAATGGGTTGAAGAGCTAAATATTCACTCTCCAAAAAGAGATACAGATGACCAACAGGTATGTGAAAAAATGTTCTTCATCACTTGCCATCAAGGAAATATATATCTAAACTACAATGAGAGACTACTTCATACCTTTGAGAATGGCTCATGCCAAAAAGATTAGAAACAAGTGATGTCTGGGATATGGAAAACAAAATGAACATATACTCTTAGTGGTAATGTAGACTAATCCAATCCCCATGGAAAAATGGTATAAAAGTTCTCAAACTACAGAAAGAGATGTCTTTATATAATATAAATATAATATAATCCAGAAATTCCACTCCTAAGTATTTACTCAAAGAATACAAAAATAATGATTTGACCGGTTACAGGTACTCCACTGTTCATTGTAGGACTGTTTACAGTAGTCAAGTTATTTGTAGGACTTGACTTCATTGTAGGACTATTTACAATAGTCAAGAAACAATATTTGTACCCAAAGACAGATAAGTGGATTGGGGATTGTGACATATACACAATGAAACAGTACTCAGCTATGAAAAGAAATGAACTCTTACCATTTGCAACATGGATGGAACTGGAGGGAATAATACTAAGTGAAGGCAATCAGAAGGAGAGAGATAAATAAGAGATGTCTTCGCTTATATGTGAAATACAGAGAAACAAAACAAAAGGTCAGATATAAACAAACTAATAATAAACCTTATAAATCTGGTTGCAGAATTGATACTACCAGATGGGGAGTGCAAAGAGGGAAAAAAGCAAAATGGACTATTGTGGAAGATTGTGGGTCACCTGGTGGGGAGTGTGATATAGTATAATACACCTGTATGGTGTGATCCTATACCTCTAAATCATATACAGCATTATAAACTCATGTTGTCTCAATTTTTAAAAATTGCTAGCTGTGAGAATCATAAATAAGTAATATGATTGTTGTTTTAAGTCTCTGAGTTTAGTACAGTATCTGCCTTAGTCTCATATGATGCTTCACATAGTGCCTGACACAGAAGAACTTAACAAATGTCAAGTGATATTATTATTATTATCTTCATTAAAGATTTGTGCGCCCGGCTAGCTCAGTCGGTAGAGCATGAGACTCTTAAAGCTCATAGTACTCATATAAGACAGACAATAGGATTTCTTATCTCTCTTTTATAGATGAGGAAATGCAGTTTCAAACGTAGTGGTAGTAAATTGTGTATCTGATATCACAGAGTCCTAAATTTATTATGTGGCCTTGTGAACCCCTCACTTGCACTTTCCTATTTGACACAAATAAATTACTTCCTGAACAGAAACAAGGAGCCACAATGGAATATTGGTTCCCAGAGTTTTCAAATTACTGATTTCCCATTAACATGCATAATCAGCCTCCCAGTGTCCAAGTCTTTCCTGTTGGTGACCTTGAGTTCCTGCAGTATCAAGATAAACGTGTCAAGTGCAGCAAAAGTAAAGTAACTTTATGTTATGGTGAAGAAAATAGTTTCCTGAATGAAGTCTTGAAAAGAGTGGTATCTTTGAATGCAGAAATGCAATTTGCAGGTTATCCATGTGCCTGACTCATCAGTGACCAAAACTGACACCTCCCATTGTAATGATATACTACACTCACA
This sequence comes from Uropsilus gracilis, assembly GCA_004024945.1. Lineage (NCBI taxonomy): Eukaryota > Metazoa > Chordata > Mammalia > Eulipotyphla > Talpidae > Uropsilus > Uropsilus gracilis. The sequence goes on from PVHY01000257.1 coordinate 181,198, forward strand.
TGTCAATCACATATCATCACAAGTTCCAAAATCTATCAGATCCCCAAAATCATCTACAGGTTATGAAATAAAACTCAGTTTTGGGGTCATGATATAAAACTCAGTTATTTGCTCTCTTATTGATGAAGGATGAGTTCTGAATCTACAGAGATCTATTTCATTTCATGTTTTCTATATTATTGATCATTTTATCTCCTCCAGAATAGACCTGCAGACATAATTAATTCCTTTCTTAACTTCATTTCTTCATAAACAATTCATCAGCAAGTAATCTGACTTTGCTGCAAACTCTAAATGCAACCACTTCTTAGGATTACAGCCCCTATTCTAACCTATCAATGCATCTCACAAGCTAGAACATTAGTCTTTAAACTGTTTTCCCTGCTTTCAATGTCTCTACAACAACACTCTCCAACATAACTTTCTGCAATTATGTAAATGATCTATGTCTATACTGCCAAATGTGATGGCCACCAGCCACATAGTTATTTTAAATGTGTCTAAGGAACTACATTTTAGTTAAATTAAATTTGAATACCCACACAAGGTATCGGATATCATACCAGACAGTACAGATAGAGAACTTGAGTGTCATCACATAATTTACCTGTTTAATATCCTCCATTGCAATTAAAATAAAACATAAAGTCTCTGACCAGCCTGCAACTTTCCTCATGTTCTCTCCCCACCCCCCACCCCACCCCCAATCAGAGCAGGCTGGTGAGGCAGGACACTTAGAATGAGGTTGGAGCTTTCCAGAGACCATCCTTATTTCTGCACAACTGAAGTTTCAGACTCCTTCATTACAACTTCCAGCAGGTCATGAGCTGGACCAGGAGCCTACATTTGAAGTCTCTCTCTCTCTCTCTCTCTCTCTCTCTCTCTCTCTCTCTCTCTCTCTCCTCCTCCTCCTCCTCCTCCTCCTCTCTCATCCTTTCACTCTCTCTCTCCCTCCCTCCCACCTACCCTAGCAAATTTTTGAGCACACTAGAATCTGATTAGTTTGGCTTTATGTATGTAGTTGGTACAAGTCCCTAGATAAGCAATATGTGTAGATTTTCTCTTAATAGTTCTGGGTTCCTGAGCACCCCTCAGTTATCAGTATCATGGTACAATATAGCCACAAATACCTCCTTCATGTCTCTGAAATCCATCAAATTCACTCTCTCTGGCATTTTCTTTCCCATGGATTCTCATATAATTCACTCCTTATTTAGGTTTCAGCTCAAATGTCATCTCTTCAGAGAGCTTTTTCTAGTAATTATCTAGTAACTAATGTTTGCCCTAAATTCTATTACATTTAACACATAATAAATCACAGTTATAGCATTTATCATAAACTGAAATAATCCCATGTGTATATTTGTTTCCATATATTCACAGTTTAATTGTGTATTTCAAAAGAAAAAAAATTACAAAGTACAGGAACTTGGTTATTTCTCACTCTCTGAGTTCTGAATGAATCAGGAATCCCTTGAGATGAGAGCCCAGCAACAATATTAATGTTTTAGCATTTCTTTGAATAAGAGGATATCACCTATTACTTTTCTATGACTTATCACAGACAAGATGTTCTAAAAAAAAATGAACCGGGCCCTGAGTAATGGATTATAAATAACTCTGGGAAGGTGTGAGAGCTGCAGAAATCATTTAATCTTTTTTTCTTTCTCTCCATAAGATTCTAGTTCTTTTCATTACATACAAAAGAAAAAACCTCTGGTAAGAATAAAATGATGACAGATCTTTCGATTTCTCTTGTCTCTTTGAATACAGTGCATATGAAAGAAAGATCTCAAGACTTTTTTAAAAAATGTGTTACTCAATCACCAACCTCAGAGAGGAGTTGTGGATTGAATGCTGCCTGTGATTAGGTTGCCAGAATCTGCTGTAGCTCTCAAGTCAAGCATATGAAATGAAATGAAATGAAATGAAATACTGAGACTCAGAGATGCACTTCAGCCCCAACCCCTACACTGATTGACCTGGAAGCTCTTTGATTTCCAGAAGGATATCCCCAAGGAGAAACCACATATACTATACCTTTCACAACCTAACAATCCCGGATTGAAAATGAAACCAAATAAAACCCAGGAGTTTGGTGTTATAAAACACGTTCATTTATGTATCAGTACCTTTAAAGAAGGCTCACACGAGATGCCCATAAAGTGGTTAAACAGCAAAACCCCTGACTTCAAGCCTCAGTGAAAATATCTAGGAAAGAGTATTGCAGAGTTAGAGAAAGACAGTGTAGAGGAAGAAACTTTTCAAAACAAAGATTTCATTCATTCATTCATTCATTTCCTTCAATAAACATTTAGGAGTTATTGATATATGCCAATAATTCAACAGAGGCTGGGGTAACAGATGGATACAATGTAGCCTAAGTTTTCTGAGCTGGACAATTCCCTACCACTCTTCTGATAATGGATAAGTCTCTCTCCAGTACCATGGGATTGGCTAAGCACAATACTCTCATCTCTTTAGGCTCAATCAAAGCTTTCCCTCTGTTCTAGGAATTTTTATCTGGGATGAATAAGAAAGACTGCCATTTGCCTCTGGGGTCATCAGTCAGGAAGCCTAGTTCTATCATGATCAAATTACCCATCCTGTGCAGGAACAGTATCTGTAGAAACATGAAGGAAGTCACTACACATATGGAAGCAGAAGGGTAGAAAGTAGAGGAAGCAGAGAAAAGAAGTGAACGTTGTAGGGACTGTAAGAGTAAGGCCACTTAGTAATGTTTGCAGCCTGGATCCAGTCTTGTCATTTACCACTACCAATTCTATGGTAAGCTGAAGGAGAAAGACACATACTGTACAGTTTCACTTATATGTTCAATATGGAGAAACAAAACAAAGAATCAGACAAAACCAAATGAAAAGCAAACGTTAGAAATCTGGCTATAAAAAATACAGACTAGAAGGCCTAAGAGAGTAAGATGGTGGGTGTGGTGTGACAACATATATCTGAAGAGGTATGAACTTATACCTCTAAATCATATAGTGCTGTAAACTAATGTCACCTCAATAAATAGCAAATAATATTAAATTAAGTTAATTGCATGGTCTTGCTTTCCTACCGTGAATACTTTTTTTTCTAATTTAAGTAACATTGCATTACAAGATCATGTAAGTTTCAGGTGTGCATCACTGAAAATCAACATGTATATACTTTACACTAAGTTCACCACTAAAAGTTCAATTTTGTCTTTCACCATATAACTATCCCCTTATGTCTATCTAAATATACCCACCATCCCACAATGTTCTTCCATACATTAATTATTAATTGATTATAATAAAAAACATTATTTATTCTTTATTTATTTCATCAATGCGTTTGGTTTATCTATATACCTCATAAGAGTGGAGTCACATTGGTTTTGTCTTTGTCTAACTTATTTCACTAGTAGTCTCTCTAGGTTCATCCACATTGTTACAAATGGCAGGATTTCATCTTTTTTTTAATAGCTGACTAGTGTTCTATTATGTATACATCCCATGTTTTTTTTATCCACTCACCAATCATAGGTTCTTTCCAGTTCTTGTTTATTGTAAATAATGCTTCAATAAACGTGAGGGTTCATATATATCTTTGAATTAATGTTTGTGTATTTGGGGGTAAAATACCTAGCAGTAGGATAAATGGAATCCATGAAATTTCTATTTTTAAGTTTTTGAGAAATCTCCACACAGTTTTCCATAATGACTGTAGCAATTTCATTCCCAACAATATACAAACGTTCCCATCTTGTTATATCTTCTCCAGTGCTGATTTCTTTTCTTGGATAATAGCTGTTCTCACAGGTGTGGGGTGATATGTGGTTTTTATTTGCATTTCCCTAGTAGTGAGAGATGATGAACATATTTTCAATTGCCTATTGGTCATCTGTATATTGTTTTGGAAAAGTATCTATTCAGACACTGTGCCTATTTTTTAATTGGTTTGATTCATTATTATTGTTGTTATATGAGTTCTTTGTATATTTTGATATTACCCCGTCATTGGACATGCAAGGTGCAAATGTCTTCTCCCATTTCATAAGATATCTTTTCATTTTGATGCAAGTGTTTTGTTGTGCAAATTTTTTATAATTTGATGCAGTTTTATTTATTCATTTATTTTTCTTTGTATTTCCCTTGCTGTTGGAGTTGAGTCCCAAATTTCTCTAAGCAGATGTTAGGAATATGTTGCCTATGGTTCTTTCTATATATTTTATGATTTCAGGGTTTACAGTCAATTCTTTTTTCCATTTTGAATTAATTTTTGTATATAATGTTAGAAATTAGTTGAGTTTCTCCTTTTGCATATGACTGCATAGTTTGCCCAGCACTCTTTATTGAAGAGATATTCCTTGATCCATAGTACACCCTCGGTTCCAAAGTCATAAGTCAGTTGTTTATATCTGTATGTTTTTACTTCGCTAATTATGTATACTTGTTACTTACACTGATTTCAGCTAACTGCAACTGAGAGAATTTAGATGTAACTAGAGAATTTGAAAGGTTAACTTAGTAGCAATCATATGCAAAATCTTTATTTTAATGTGAATTTAGCACATTAAATACATTTTACAATGATGACACAAAAGAAAGAAGTGTCATCTCTGGGAGGTTCTTAGTCTATCGGTGAGAATGTGCTTTATACTTTCTTAGAATCAAGTAAATTTTAATATACAGAAAAAAATAGCAAGTAGTTTTCCTCTTACTCAAAAAATGCTTTGTGTTATAGGAGTTAAGCCTGCAAGAGTATGAATTTGAAAAGCTGGGGAATGGGGGAAGGTGCAAATAACTGCCATGAGAAAAAAAAAGACTATACAAATATGGTATAATTGGGATGGTACATGAGAGCTATTAATAAATTCTTTCTTGCTTCTTGGTAGAATCTAGTTCCCATTCCCTAGACTGGACTTATATTTTGGGACTCCTAGATCATAAAGTCTTGCTATTTTTTCACTTAGTTTTGGAATGATTTATTATGTAGTAATAGATAATCAAAACACTTGGCATAGAAAGTGAGTTTCATGTTAGGTTAGAAAAGCGATAAAGGTTAGAAAAATGGCCAGATCCCAGAGGGTCATTTGAAGAACTGTGATTTTTATCTTATAAGTCATGAGAAGCCATTAAAACATATTCATTCTTGAATAATTCAGCTGACATTATAGAGACTGCAATAGAAAGAAGCCAATCTAGAATTAGAGACACCAGCTAAAGATATTTGCACTAATCAAAATAAGAGATTATGATGAAGACCTGTCTTAAGACAGAAGTAACAGGAAAAGGGAAGAAAGAGCAGTATGGCATATATGCAAAGTTGAGTATCAAGTTAATGATTGGATGAATAAAAGAAAGGAGAGAAGAAAATATCAAGGCTTGGATGACTTATTGGCCACTAATCTGATTAGAAACCGTAAGAGGATGAATGGTTTGGAGGGCATGATCAAGAGCTCAGTTTTTTAAGAACAAAAAAGTAGCTATCATGCTTTCTGATGTCAAATGAACTACACAACTACTGTAATAAGAGCAGTATTGTGTTAGAATAAAAATAGGAACACCAATAATTTAATAGAATTGAGAACTCAGAAATAAAACCATATGTATTTAGACAACTAATTGATGACAAAGGAGCCAAGAACATACAATGGAATGTGACAAGACTCTTCAATAAATGGTGCAAGACCAAGAGGCTGCCTGCATGCCTGGGTTCAGTGTTGTTGAGGCCCCCTTCCCAGCAGGGAGCAGAGGTGGCATGGACCTCCAGGCATGACCCTTGTGTAGGGGGGTAAGGGGAGTTGGGCTGGGCCTTGACCCCAATCCCCAGCAGACAACTGCACATTACAGATGTCTGCCAGCCCAGGGAACTAGGGTGCTGTCCAGTCAATCTCTCACCCCCTGGGGGGGGGAGGCTGCACCTTATGGTCATCCAGGCCTCGCCCCCATGCCAGGAGGTGCCACTGCATGGGCTTGGGTGGGGCTCAGGGGCTCAGGATGCCTCTTCTGTTTCACTTTTAATCCACTTAGTCCTCAGGAAGAATAAGAAGAGTATAAATAATACAAACAAGAACATAGAATAAGTGAGGGACCAGATAAATAACCTGTCCACACAGACAGGATGCAAGAGGAAGAAGAGTGGGAAAGTCATTACATACAGGATGAGAAAAACAACTACGGTGATGACCTATCACAAAATGACACCTACATGCTCACTGGAAGTGGAGGAGCCAAAATTCCATTTCTGGTGCATGCACCATTTAAGAGAGCAAAGCACTCCTCCCTGTTCCACTGGAGAGAGACCACAGAGTTGGGGCATCAGCCTCACAACAAAGCTGAAAACTGAAGGAGAGATTATCTGCAATGGCCATTCACAGATGCCTGTTCCCACCGAGAAACTTCTTTACTGACAGCAGCTGGGGTCAAGAACTTTAAGCCAGAGACCAGAAATATAAGGTAAAGAAATAGCAAAATGGCACAAAGAACAGAGGAGAAAAGAAAGCCAACAGTGAGATGACATTGATAGACTTCAAATAAGCATGAACTGGCTGCCTGATGCAAAGTTAAGACTGAAAACCTACCAGCATAGTTTGCTGTGTCCCAAGAACACAGTCTCTCACCCAGTAAAAGGACACTTCCACAGGAAAGGAAGAGATTAATGGACTTAACATTGATCCACAAGCAATAAGAAGAAAGGAGTTTGAGTGAATGGAGGGTGCATCAGGGGAGGGGGAGGCATTCCATCAACCATTCACCAATATTGTAAGAAATTTAAAGAATGAATAAAAAAAAATTTTTTAATGGTGCAGGAAAATCTGCACTGTCTTCTATAAAAAAAAAGAAACTAGATCGCTTACACCACACAAAATCAGTTCCAAATGGATGAAAGACTTGAAGACCTGAAACCATAAAATATGCAGAACAGGTAAAAATTCTTTGACATCATTCTTAGTGATAAAATTGTGTATTCATTTCCAACAGTAAAAAAAAATAAAAAAGCATGTAAAGATATGGGATTACATCAAACTGAAAATATTTTGTACCGTGATAGAACCCACTCATCATTAAAATGGAAAAACAGCCTACTCATTGGTAGATGACATTTAGAAACCATATTTCATACAAAGGGTTAGTAATGAAAATATGTAAACAAATGTACAGGTCAATAACAACAACAAAAATATAACCTGATTAAAAAATGGACAGACAGAAAAAAATGGACTGTCAGGAGGTGTGTGTGCTCTGATTATTGACCTGCCTTGATAATGCTGCTGAATGTTTGCTTAAGGGGAATACCACCTTCAGGTGGAGTAGGTTTGGCCATGACTTGAGAAGTTTCAGGTAAAACCCCTTTGTTGTTGATTGTTTGTTGGTGACTATAAAAGTCTGGTGCAAAATAAACTGGGGACCACATTCTATAGAGAGAGAGAGAGAGGCTATGAGCCACTTCTGTTGGGGTCTTCTTAATCCATACCCTCCCCCTCGGGACCACAGTATTATGTCTTGGCTGGCTTGTGACAATGGATAGAGGTTCTAAAAAGAAATTTCACTTTTATTTAACATTTTCATGAAAAAGATACACCGGTGGCCAAAAGACATATGAAAAGATGTGCATTACCACTTATCATTAGGGTAAAGCAAATCAAAATTCAATGATATTTTATCTGATACCTATGAAAATGGTCAAAAATGTCAAGAAATAACAAATTTGGCAAGGATGTGAAGAAAGTAGAACCCTCATCCACTATTGGTAGGAATGAAAATGCCAATCATTATGGGGAAAAGTCCTCAAAAAATTAAAAATAAAACTACTATATGACCTAGTAGTCTCACTTTTGACTATTTACCTGAAGAATATAAAAACATTAACTCAAAAAGATGTATGCACCCTTACACTCATTAGAACACTATTCACAATAGCCAAGATATGGAAATAGCCCAGATGTCCATTGTATGAAGAAATAGATAAAGAAGATATGAGCTACAGACATAGACACACACACACATTCACATATACTGGAATACTACACAGTAGTGAAAAGATGAAATCTTACCATTTACAATATAATTGGATGCTGAAGGGATTATGTGAAATAAGTCAGAAAGAAAAAGACAAATACTATGTGATATCACTCATCTGTGAACTATAAAGAAAAACTAACAAACCTTAAGTGTGACCAGATAAGAAGGGGGAGAGAAAATGAAAGGAAGGGATGATTGGTGGTGGATAGTGAACAGTGTTTGGTGGAAGACAGTGAGAAATGTAATATTAGAACCTATATAGCATTGTAAACAGTTAGCTCATGTTTTAAATGTTTTTTAAAGACTTCAGTTTTTCACACATGATATTAAGGAAATCTGTTCCTATCTACTTTAGCTCATAACTGCAACTCAATGAGTATTCATTAAAGCTTTGTTTAGCATCTGTCTTTCCCAGCTAGATTTGAGCAGATACATGTTCTTCGTATTAACCATAGAATACATAGCATCTAACACAGTGATCAGAACATGGCCAAATTTCAATAATATTTGTTGAATTATTGTATAAATGAAGTCTAGTAGGAGACTCTACCACTGGATTCCCAGCATCAGCTAAACAGAGAAGTCAGGAGAGCTTTCAAAGTTATCCCCACCTATGATCCTGCTTAAAATTGTCTTGACTGAAACCTGGCTATTAGAACATTTTAAAACTCCTGGCTGATTTTTAGGAACAGTAAATATGGGATGTACAGACCTAGGCATGATCTACACATACACAGCTTTAAATTTAAAGTTATTCCTATGCGGAAACTAATGTGGACTATAAAACTCTTCCCAGTAAAATTATTTTCCATTGGTTCTGTTCACAAAACAGACAGAGAATCAAGAAGAGGTGCCTTTACTAGGAATAAAAGACACAGCAGCAACTTCTTTGCCTTTAATGGAATAAAGCCTCATTAAGTTTCAAAATTTTAGAATTATGCAGTAGTTAATAAAAAACAATATTATAGAAGCCCACAGAAATATAGCTTGAAACATCAGGTCACACCAAGAGAGTAAAAGATAGGTCACAGACTAGGACAAAAAAAAGTTCAGAATTCTATGTAATAAGAGGCAGATAATATATGGAAAAAATTACAAGTCATTATTTTTTAAAAAATCAATGACCAATTTTTGAAATGGGCAAAATTTTGACTCTAATTTGTAAGTTTGTGAATCTTTGATCTGTATCTCCTGCCCAGATCTTTCTCTTGAATGGTAGCCTTCTATGTTTAGTCCTTGTATGAAATGTTCTACAGGGTTTGAACATGTGTCTTCTGAGATGGCCTGTGGGATAAAAAATCTTATAGATCCAAAACTGGATTCATTGTGGATTCTCACCAAATTATTCAACTCACAATCCTTCCAAGTATCTTGCCCCCCACTTGCCTTTCATCTTCTCTATTCAATCAATCACCAAGCCTTACTTAGCTACTCTTAGAAAGATCCAATTTATCTAAGACCACTACCACTATTTGCCTCCATGAAAATTCACCTTTTTCTGCCTTTTTCACTTAATTAACTTCTATTGATTGATCTTCAATCATCATATCTTCATGACATCCCCATCCCTGTCCCCCAATGGTAAGGACGCATCTCTGATTCTTATTTCTGGATACCGCATATTATCCTTCACAACATTCTTCATAATCCTGTAATAACTCGACTAATTCTTTTTCTATCAGACTGAAAACTCCCAAAGACAGGAAAATTTTCATTCACTGTGGATTTACATTCTACATAGCACAAAAGACCTTGCACAAAATGCTTGTTGAGTCAAATCTTGGGGAAGAGGGGGGTGGGGGGCCAATACATTAATAAATGTAAGAGCTCACATATAGAAAAATTTCCCAAAGAATGTTACATATTTTGTTGGAAGACTGGGCTAGGAGTGGGATAAGTTTCTATTGTTAGATAGGTTGGAGAAAATAGAACATACTCTATATTCCCCTTGAAGATTCATAGTGTCTTCTAGCATATCAAATACTATAAAAATCCTATAATACAGAAGTCCTTTAAAATTGTGTTCTCTGATTTTCCAAGCATATTCAGCATGAGATCATTTGTTAATATCCTATGTAATCATTGGCCTGTATTTTCAATTTTTTTGTTTTTGTTCTTTTTACTATAATTTTAATGGTATTCATTCTTTACATTTTACAGTATCAGCAAATGGTTATTAGAAAGCCCCCACTCCCATTGATGATACCTCTGTTCACTCCAGTCCCTCTCCTTGTTGTTTTTTGATCTATGTTGAGTCCTTTGGTCTCTTTGTTTCCTGTGGCAATGTCCTTTTCTTAGGTGAGGGACTACAATATAACAAGCCTTGTTGGTAGATGTTCAGTTTTATCTCTGTACTGAGTAGCAGTTCATTTCTCATTTGGAATCTATCAGTGTTTTCTTGTTGTTGACTGTCTTCAATCAATTCCATTCATTATAGAAGATACTCATTGTGAAGGACATCTGCTGAAAGACTTTGCAGGTTATTTCCTCTCTTTCAGATGGTACTTTGTGTGGGCCTGCAGCCCCATCTCTGTGACCTTCCTCTCCCATGGAATGGGAAGGGGCACCTTGCTTTCTTGAGTTGCGTATCAGCCCTTAGCTTTTGGCACATCCACTCATTGTGTGACCTTAGGTGTGACTCTGTGACAGGTAATGTCTATGATCAATTCTCCAGTCCATTATACGTTATGTTTCTCACAGTTCCTTCTCTTGAGATCCGCTCCTATCTGTGCACAATATTTTGCTCTGGTCCCTCACCATTCTATTCATCCAATAGATTATTAGTTCTCTTCTCATTCCTTCTGAGGACTAATTGGGGTGAGAGTGAAAGAGAGGGGCCACCTCTATAGTCCCTCCTTGCTCCCCCCACCAAGCCTGCGCGCAGGAGGCTGAGCTCACGAAGGCTGGCCTGCAACCACCCACCGAAGTGGGATGGCCACGGGCAGGCCAGGAACCCTAACCAGTTCCTGGCTGCCAACACGTCCACGCCCCTCCCATCCCAGTACTCCCCTGGTTGGGGCTGTATTTCCTATTATGTTGTCAGATCAGTTCAACTCAAGCTTATTTTGAAGAAACTGCTCCCATTTCTCTAAATTGGGACCAATAAGGCTTTTCTGTAAAGAGTTAGATAATAAATATTTAGACTTTTCTAGCAACAACATACCTGTCACACATTCCTCTCTGTTTGCTGGCTTTGCCAACTTTGTAAAAATGCAAAACAGAAAAACTTTCTTTACTGTGTGATGGTATAGAACAGCTTGTAAGCTAGAGTGCCATAGTTTCCAACCTCTACTATGGATCCACATGGGTATCAAATGAATAACCACCCTTATGGCCACACTTGCTTGGTCTAGGGGTAAGTATACAGTCAACTGGGACATATAGAATCTTCTTTGGGAAATTAGAATGATCTGTGTGTCTTGTTGCTTTTCTAAAATGAAGAGAGGGAAACCTAAAAATAATTAACTATAAACTGTTTCTACCATGTAGCCAAAAATTAGAATGACAGCACTTGTACAGAGATAAGAATGAAAACAGTGAGAAGGAGAGAAAACGTTAATAGAGGATTTCCTGAATCTTCATAGGTACTCAGTTTTTTTTGTACTATTGCCCTGGAATATGATGACTATCTCTATGCCACACCCTCCCCAAAATAAATTTTGTTATGTTATTTAAGATAGGTGGTGTTTTCTGTTACATGCAATAAAAAAATCTAGCAAGACACCTCGACCAATTTTTAGAAAATAAAATAGGAAACAAACTTCAATAGCCATTTCTCAAAAAAGTACATGCAATTAGTAATAAATACAAAAAGAAGCTCAACATCAAACACTGGGGATATCAAAATTTTGATGAACTACTACTACACAAACATTAGAATGGTTAGAATAGAAAAGACAAACCCAGTGTGAGTAAAAATTTTGAGAAAGTTGGATCATCATATATTGCTAGTAGCAATGTAAAATAGTGCAAGTTGCTTTTGAAGAAAGTTTCAGAGACTGTTAAACATAGAGTTCCTATATAGCTCAACAATTCCATTCCTAGTAGTTCACGCATAAGACATGTCTTCCTAAAAGTTACCTATACTAAGACTTGAACTTATATTTGTATATGGCAGGATTATTCATAATAGCCAGTAAGTGGAAACAGCCCAAATATCTGACAAGTGGTGAATAGATAAAAAACACACTATATGATATTGTAATGATGGGTATGTCATTGTACATCTGTCCAAACCTACAAATTAGGCAGTATCAAAAGTGAAACTTAAGGTAAACTGTGCACTCTGGGTAATTATGTATCAATATAAGTATATTCCTGGCAAATGCACCACTTTAGTAAGTGACACTGGTAATGTAGGTGGTTATGTGCATATATGGAAGAAAACGATACATGAATTTTTATATCTTATTCTCTTCCTCTCAAAATTATGAACTCAAAACTACTCAAAAATAAAGTCAAACTATTTGTTTGGTTGAGAGCAGATATAGAATAATGTATTCTACATTATTACATTAATGCTAAGTCCAGAAATTCACAAAACTGATCTATAACATTACAAACAAGATACTGATTTCTAATAAAGAAGGAATAAAATTGGAAAAGGACATGAAGGGGCATCTGGTATCTGCTCTTTTTATTGATGTGCCTGATGGTTTCATGGAAATGTCCACTTTTTAAAAATTTACTGTGCATAATGTGCACTTTTTCTGCATTTAGTTTATACTTGTCAATACAAATTTATTCCCTCAAAAAGATGGATTTAAGAAGCTGGAATCACTCTCTCTCTTGATTAGAGAAGTCTGATATGTGCTTATAAGAAAATTCAGACACTTCTAACCAGTTAAGCAGCTCCAGGAGTTCCCCAGAGAGTTCAAGAACTGAGGAGGTTGGCCCCTGAGGGGAAAGACTAGGAGGTTGTGAGGGGGAGCATGTCTGAACTGGGGATCAACTTCCTAAGTCACTCCAGGACATTGTGAAATGCTTTGAATGATGTCCCAACCTGGAGCAGTGGGAGCTCAGCAGACTCCAACCAGGAAAACTGGAAACAATGCAACTGGGTTGATGAGGTAGCCCTTAACTATTCTCACCCTCCTGAAAGAGATCAAAGACAAGCCAGGACTTCATAAAAAGCCCAACAGTAGAAAGGACTTCCATGAACTTGCACATTCTCTGAGAAGACAGGCGAGGGTGTATAATTCCCAATCTTGCAGAAGCATCAGTTGAGGGAAGGATAGTGTAGCAGCAGCCTTGGTAGGTGCCATAGAGTTAAAGAGGCACACCTACTCTCACTACACACACACATATACACACACACACATACACACACGTGCCACTTTTGAATTAAATACAAACTATTCCAAGAGTGAGAGTCTAATAAGGAGGAAAGATGTCCCGGGACAAATTTAAAGCAGAGAAATAGAGAAAACATCTAACAATGACTTCAACACAACAGTATTAAAAATGTTAGATGAAATACTAGGTCAATTTTGCAGGTGGGCAAGATGCAAGGTTTTAGAAAGAGGATTCAGGAACAAAAGACAGTTTTGATTAAAGAGATTGAATATATAAAAAGTTTACAAAAAAGAGTTCTAAATGAAATGCAGACAAATGTAGTTTTAAATAGAATCAAAATGGCAGAAAAAAATTTCAGTTGTAGGAAACTCAAATAAGCAAATTACATGTTTAGACGAATGCCAAGACAAAGGAAAAAATGGGGAAAAGCTAAAAAAGAAACATAGAACTCAATTAGAAGAGGAAAGTTATGAATGATCAGCTTCCCTGAAGGGAAAGAAAAATAAGAATAGAGAACCTATTCAAAAAAAAAATAGTAAGTGAAAACTTCCCAAACCAATAAAATAAATTAAATATGAAAGTCCAGCAGCAGAAAAAAACATCTTATTTCTTAAATGCCAAGAGATCTACACCCAGACACATCATTGTCAAACTAAAGCCAAAGACAAAGAAAAAATATATATTGAAACCAAGGAAACAAATAACAACATGTAAGGGCTCCCAAATTAGTATTTTTCTGGATTTCTCTAGGCAAGAAGAAAGTGGAAAGAAATATTCAGTCATAAAGACAGTATCTGTAAACCAAGAATTTTCTGTCCTAAAATATTATCAATTAAGTGTAAAGGGGTAATAAACATTTAGTCAGACAAACAAGCTAATAGAGTTTGCCACTACCAGTCCTTCTCTTCAAGTAATATTGAAAGAAATTCTTCAAAAAAAGAAATACCAAAGCACAAACTCATTAGCAAAATAAGAACAGCGGTATAATACTAGTAACAAGAGCAAGAATACTATAAGTAAATGACACTAAATACTAACGTGGGGAAGAAGAAAGGTATAGAAAATATCAGAGAGCAGATACCAGCTTATAAAGGATCTATAAGACAAGACTTTAAGTAAAACCCCCAGGCTAACCACTAACCAAAAATCCAGAATAGACACCCACATATGAAGAAACAAGTAAATTAATAGAAATACGAAGGAAAGCCATCCAAAGAATAGAAAGAAAAGGAAAAAGAAACAACAGAAAAATAAAGCAATCAAAAATGAAATAAGTAAAAATAAACACTACATATCAATAATCACTTAAAGGTGAATGGTATGAATTAACTAAAAAAATACATAGGTGTATTTTTTACATAGGTGTAAAAAATGTAGGTGAAAAAATTAGTTATACATCATTTACAAGAGAACATCTAAAATCAAAAGACAAAAACAAACTAAAAATAACAGAGTGGGTAAGATCACATGTGCTAATAACTCAGAGAGTAAATCAGAAACTGATATTTTCATACTCAATAAGCTAGACTTTCAACTATAAAAGGAAGTCAGATATAAAAAAGATGATCATTACATAATATTAAGGAACAACTCACCAAGAAGAAAAAACTCTTAATATTTATGCTCCTAATATAGGAAAAACAAGTTCAATACCTTAACAACTTCTCCCTTTAATTTTTGCCACTGTTTGTATAGTGGTGAAGTTAAATATGTAGGTAGTGGGTGGGCAGTATCAGAAGATGGTCTACTCTAGGCTTACATTGTACTCAAAAGAAATAGTAATCAGTCACTGGGCCCTCTCCATCAGTAGCAAAGTTCTTCATTTCTAAAAAACGGTCAACCAATCCAAACCAACCAACCAACCAACCAATCAATCAATCAATGGATAGATAAACAAACAAACAAACAAACAAATAAATAAATAAATAAATAAATAAATAACAAATGGAAACATTTAGTCAAATAGCAGCAGTCAGAAATACATACTGAAAAAAACCAAAAAATCCCCAAAATGGTAAAAGACTGCAACTATTAAAACCATGTTCTTTTTACCTTGATCCTAATTTTGTCAAATACATCAAATTCAAATATTTTTAATCTATATTTGCATAATCTCATAAGACAGAGTAACTCAGTAGGTTTTGTTGGAAATTTCCATAAAGGATCTTAGCTTGAGTTTTCAACATTGGGCTTCACAGACTTTGTGAGCAAAACCATGTATGGTATCGCCAGACTCCTGAAATTTCCTCCTCTCAAAATTTCCAAGACTTTTCTCTCTGTGGTCTCCAGGAAAGATTCCCCTTTTTACTTGGAAATTTCTGGCACCTGAAAGGCAAAATAGCAACCTCTATTCTTCTTGGCTCTGTTCAATTTTTACTCCCCAAAAAGATACTTCAGTCATAACCTCATTAGTCTTCCATGTGTCTAATTCTCTATTTTAAAGACAAATAAAATTCTCTATTGATATTATGCAGATTTTTTGATATCATGCAAGGATAGACATATTGCCTTGAGTAATAAGAATAATTATCATCACTTTTCCATAATTTAATGGTATCAAGAAGAGAAAATACAAACATCTATTAATTCTGTTTGCAAAAATGCCCTTTGTCATTGCTATAGATCCTGGTCAGCTGAAAGAAAAACTTCCCCCTTGAATCAAAGAAAACATTTTAAAAAACAGTATCATTTAAAACAGAAACTTATTAAAGTTATGTTCATCTCCAATAGTCTACTCATTCTTATGTAGGAAAATCTCACTCTCAAGTTTTGTCAACTAGCTGGTTTTTAACAATTTGTTAAGAAATCGTTTATTAATTTCTCCAGGAACAATTTCTGCCAATGTCAAAACTTGGAAGTAATCAAAAATTTAAATCTGATAGTAACATAATTGACAAAGAAACTTGCTTAGTATTATAACTTACAACATTCCATATGACAATCAAAATTGACAAGCAATATTATATCAGAACATAACAGATACTTAAAAAGTTTCACACAAATATTAATATTCATGTGTATGCCAAGGTTAAATATTCTTTTCAAATGACAATGCGTCCCATTAAGTTTCAATTACCACATAAATACAAAAAGGTTGAATTCATCTAAAGTCTTTCCTATGAGGAAAGGGAGAAATTTTATGGGTTGCCTTGGAAGTTCCACGAAAGTGCCATAAAATTTCCTCTATTCAATCAAATAAAAGATTATCTATTTTTCCTAATTTAATTTCTGGGATGTTTTGCCATAAGTTGTAGAAAAGAACCATTTAATTACCAACAGTGACAATCAAAGTTTCAGCTAAGCTCAGCCAACACAGAGCCAAAAGACAAGCCTTAATTTAACGTGATTCCATAGTTGAAATTCTTAACCTTCAAAAACATAACCATTTATTTTCCCAACTCCCATTTTACTCAGTGTTTAAAGATTTAAGCATTTCACCTTAGGTTGTCTATTCTGGGTAGGATGTACCCTAGACAAATGCACAGGTGAAAAAGAAAATAAAACATGACACTCAGTATCATGTTATAGATACCTATATTTCAGATCCAGCAATTAAATTCCAAATTTGTTCTCATCATCCAAAGATTATCCCAGTCCAAACTCTCTGACTTTTCTGAGCCAGATCTTGCCAAACCCAGCAATTCCAAAAATCAATTAGAGCTGCAATTATCGACTATCTCTCAATCAAGAAGTTTCATCTGTCCTACTAAGTCTCAATCCCCAAGCATGAATTTTCCTGTTTGAATTGATGAACCATTGTTGGCTTCATTCTGAGTGCAAATCATCGAGATTTATCATCAGTCTATGGACATAACCTATAAGGCAGTAGAGATAAGGGGATAGTCACAAATAAAAGCCCAAAGTCACAGAACTTAATACATGTTAACAAAGGATGGCATAAACCAAAAAGGAAAAAAAAAATTATCTCATCATTCACAGGCTCAGAGATTGCCAGCTCCTGTCTACCACTAACAAACTAATATTTTAGAAATGGCTGTTAGTAAAATGACTAGCCCCTTATCAGGAGTCAAAGCAACAGCACAGACTGCACAAGCACACATTATATTTTCCACCTCTACACACTTATAGTTAACAATAACAAGCACTTAGTTTTATTTAAAAATATTACTAAGGAAATAGGGACCATTTTAATTCTCAACCCTTGAGTACCCATCTTTTTGTGTGTGATGAAATGGAAAATAAAGCCTCTCTATCCCAAGGAAAAACATTTCAGTTGCATAGTTACAATTCAAATGCCAGCAGGTTTAAAATTCAGAATAAAAGTCAAGTTAATTCAAGTGCAAAGACAGAAAAAAGATAACCCTTCTTGAATGCAGTCAGTTTTCTCTTTAGGTTTTCAACTGATGCAATCAAATTTCACCCAAATTGGAGAGAACAATCTCCTTTATTCAGTCTAAAATTTAAATGCTAAACATCCAAAAAACACCTTCACAGAAATATCCAGAATGACATTTAACCAAATATCCAGGCAACCTATGGCCCAATCAACTTGACACCAAAAAAAAATTAATCACTTAAGTTAATAAAAATTTAAAACTAAAAAACTAATCACCACATTTATTAATATTTGTTGGATGGGTTGACCTTTGCATTAATATCTTAGAAGAGAAATAGATGCATAAAGATCATATTTCTAAAACAAAATAAAATAAGAGTTAATGAGGGGGCACATGGGATTCAAGTTTGACTTCTCTGAAAATTAATTTTTCTTTTTTATATAAATTTATTTTATTTTCTGCATACAATCTTAGTCTTATTTGTATAGTTATGACCCATTCTTTTCCTCCCTCCTCCCTCCCCACCTCTGGTGGCTCCCACCTCCCTTTCCATGCAAGCCATTGATTGGTGTTTGGTCCATTGTTCTCTTTCTTTTCCTGTGTCAAGTTCCGGTTTTGCTGCTTAGATTTCCAGGAGTGGCTTTAGAGTGGGAAACTAGCCTGAGCATCTCTGAAAACCTCTTGTCGTTGGGTTTGTGGAGTTGCTATCCTGGTTCCTTGGTCGTGGTACTTCCTTTGATGGAGGTGATTGTCTCCTTTTCTCTAGACCTGTGTGATCACAGTGTTTCTTATCTCCTTGTTCATGTTGACTGCCTCCTCTGATCTGATGTTTGTTCCATTTGCTGGTTCTAAATCTTATTGTTTTGGCATCTGGGGTAGGTCTCACATCTCCCAGTCATTTGTGGTGGAGAGGCCCCCTAGTAGGGACAAACTGGTGGGTAGATGATGCATCGCTTCTTCTCTTTCCTGGTTTGCAGTTTTAAGTGGGACCACAGCCCCATCTCTGTGACTATTCTCGCCTTTGTGGTAGGGGGTTGCTTCGCTGGTGCTGATACATCACTGCATCAGGAGTTTGGTTCCCTGGCCCCTTGAAATATTTTAAGCGTAGCACTGTGGTAGGTCGTCTTTTTAGTTGAATTTACGGTTTTGTCTCTTACGGTTCTGACCATGCTCTGTTTGGGTCTTACCCAGGTGATGAATGTGTCCAGAGCCTTTATTCTCCTCTCATGTGTCTGAAACAGGATTGTTTTTCTTCTCATTCCTGTGAAAGTCTGTTAGAGGTGGGAGTGCACCAGAGAGAACACTCCGCTTGCCCACCCCCATGCCAGTAGGAGTACCACCTCTGTCTCCAGGCACCAGAGGGACTGAGATTGGATCCCCAAGGCCCACTTCCCCCAAGTCTCTCATCCCCAGAGTTGCAGTAGAGTGAGGTTCACCTGCCTCCCAGCATCGAGGGCCACAGCTGAAGTTGCAGATCCTGGGATGCACCAGGGAACCTCTGCTGGCCCAGGACTTCCAGAGGATGGGATTTTCGCCAACAACTTACAGCCTCATTGGGAAAGGCCCACAAGATTGCCAATTACTCTTTCCCCTCCCCTGCAGCCTGGGGCTTCCCCAGCAGACATACCATCTCTTGTCTCCAAGCA
Source organism: Uropsilus gracilis (assembly GCA_004024945.1). Lineage (NCBI taxonomy): Eukaryota > Metazoa > Chordata > Mammalia > Eulipotyphla > Talpidae > Uropsilus > Uropsilus gracilis. Next base: position 200,449 of record PVHY01000257.1, read on the forward strand.
TCAGAGGGACTGATTGGTTCCCCTGGAGGGAGATGCTTGTCTCCAAGCATCAGAGGGAGATTGGTTCCCCTGATCCACTTCTCTCCATTCCCCAGAGTTGTAGTAGAGTGAGTCTCTGCCTGCCTACCAGCATCTGAGCCACAGTCCCAGGGGGCCTCTCAAGAGTTAACTTCTTACTTGAGAAGCAAAGAAAGAATCTATTCTGGAAGGAGACTTATATAGCGGGGTTAAGATCTTACAGACAGGACAAACAGCTTCATCAAAGAAGTTTCTTCTCCAGTTTAGATTTGATCACATCTGAAATTAGTGTTTGGTTAAAGAAGATTCCTAAGACTATATGACACAGGTGACTAAATACATAAGGTGCTCGCCAACCTGGGGGAATTCCCAAAATGTGTTAGTACTGGAATATCCACCACTGTTATCCTTAAGGATCAGTGTTGGTTGATCAGTAACCTGAGTTAGTTTCCATAGAGATTATATACTGTTTTGCTTTTCCTTAATGATGTCCAAGAAAATGCAGACAGATATTTATTCAAAAAAAATCCAACAGATGGCTTCATACCAAAATAAAAGACTGGATTTTTTGTATTAAACAAAAACAATGGCTTATATGGAAGAATATGGAGGCCCCATTCTCCATAGATGTAAGTCTTGATAAGTACTTTTAATCACCATTTGTGTGTGTGTGTGTATACTTTTTAAAGAGGAAAGCAAATACAAATTTACTTATTAAAAGACAAATTAGCCAAGAGTCACTGAGGGGTACGAGGAACCCCCCCCATACCATCCAGTCTCTAGTCCAAAGAGTACATGGCTGCAGCAGCCTATGCATCCACAAATGGCGGCTGCCCCACCTTAAGCTGGATGAAGGAACAAAGATGGCATTGTCTCAAGATGGCGTCATCAATCCTTCTCCAAAAGGCACAGCTCTGGCATTCTTTCAGCTCCAACTCCAAAGTGGCCCAGCATCAGCAAAACTCACTTGATATAGCAAAACAGCAAGCATTCAGACATTTCACGTTGAAAATGGCAACACAGCAAACTCCCTTCAGTTCTCCAAAAGATTTCCAAGCTTCATGGTGTTAAAGTTAAACAAATTTTCAAGTACCACATTTACAAGACAGCTCACACAGATTACAAGTTTCTCCAACATGCTTCCCCAGGCTCCTCACTGGCCCAGGCTGGGGATGGAAGACCACGGTCTGGCTTCCTTCCATACCCTGCTGCCCCACATGGCAGTGGCAGCTCTGAGGTCTCCCAGTCTTTCTGATGCTCCTCTCTAAGTTAATCACCATATATATTTGACTTCACTTTTTTGACTTCTAAGTAAAACATGTTTATTTTAGAAAAACTGGAAAACAGGTGAAAACACAAAAAGGAAAATTAAAATCACCCATAATCATTTTTCTTTGTATATGTTGGGAAAGAGTAGAAAGCAAAACACTCAAGCTTATTCTTCCTTCCAATCTCACTAAATCTATCTCTGAGTTAACCACCTTTGTCACTTTGACTCTTATTAGATATGCCAATTTCTCTTTTGCTTATTCATTTACTGATTCAACAAATACTGAGTAGACACTTTGAACCAAACACTACTTCCCGTTTCATTGGTAAATGAATCCAATTATCTCCCTGTTCCCATGAGCTACATTATAATAAGAAAATTCACATTAAACCATTAAAAAGTTGAATAAACAGAAAAATACTTGTTAATAACACAGGTTATGCAGAAAATAAGAATGCCATACCACCCCTGATGCTAAACTGTGAAGATAAAATCAGCCTAGAAGATGGAAGGAAGATATTACAAGTACAGAAAGGAGCAGGGAAAAGAGGCCTGAAGAAGATCAGTGTGGCTCTACTGCTTGGTAGAAGACAGTGTTACTATATTAGGTGGGGCAGGTGAATATGAGATACTTTATGAAAAGCTTTTGAGGAAGAGGTTGTTAAAAGAGGAAGATACTTAAGAATTTTACCAAGGGAGTTATATGGTCTGATCTTTATTTCAGTTTTCATTCTGGCTTCTACATATAAAGCATGAGGACCATGGACAACTAATTCAATAGCTAGAATCAGAGTCCATTACTGTGAAAGGGAGATGATCCCTAGAATAAACTCCTTAAAGAGGTAAATATCTCAAAAATGTTCTACTTTAATGTTCAACCCTCTTATTCTTTTCTGAAATGCCAAAATTATCCTCTCTAGTTTTAGGAGCATTGTAGTTGTAGATTTCTCAATTTGATAGGATATTTTATTTTTTTCTGTTTCTGTTGTTTTTCAATCTTAAGATCATGTTTGTATCTAAACCCTATTGGAGGCTTACAAACTTGAAAGGCTTAGATTCAAATAGAAACCTAGCCTTATGTATGGTGACTAGATTGAAAGTAATTTGGGGATCAGGGCTGAAAATTTCCAACAATCTGAACCCTGTATTTCCATAGCTCATCCCACTTCATCTCAGATTCTGACTCCCTCTTACAAACCAGAAAAAGAGAAACAGGTATAAAAAGCAAACAAACAAAAAATCCTTCTAATAGGGGAGGAATGAGACATGGGACACACATCTATAGAGAAAGAAAAAAGTCAAATGTTTCTGGAAACTTTACTTACCAGTATTTCCCCAAAATGACAGTAACAATATATTCAAACTCAGAAATATTGACTAAGCGTTCCCAAAGGTGGAGTCTCAAAATCACCTCTGGTGATCATCATGATCAACTAATTAGCTAGTTGGGAAGATACTGTAAGTATCTCTATGGTGGAAATTTAAAATATTCCTTGAAGCATTGAGGAAGCACAGTCTCACTCTTTTGACCCCTACATGCTTCTGCCTTAAATAATTGTGGGCATCTTCATGGGCAGTTTATTAGAAGAGTGAATAGCATATTAATAAGCTAAACACTTTTATAGTCAATAAAATCACTAAGGCTACTGACATTTAAAAAGAGAATGACTTAATTTATCTTCCACTGTACCCTTCAAGATGTAAAATTATTTCTTTCCAAGCTACTAGAACAAGTGGACTCCATTTAGTGTGGCTGAGGACCAGTTTATTAAATGACACTTGGAAGCCCTCATAAAAGTGATTAATATCTGTGTACTCAGTACTCTGAGTACAGCCATTTTTTAGAAACTCTAATATTTCTATATTCAGAGAACCAACTTGTATGTGCAAACTTTGTGGAAGGAAGATTTTTTTTCTCAAGAGAATCACAGAATATTAGAGATTTAGAGTTGGTGACCCAGTCTCGTAGATTTAAACACTGTTCATGCACAACTAGCTCCAAATTCCTATCTTTTGACCTGACTTCCCCTCTGAACCTCAGATGTCATATCTCAAATATTTAGTTGACATGTACTCTCATACTTTAACAAAAAGGCCTTTGGTGCAGAAAAATAGAAAAAAAATGTTCTAGTCAACAGGGCAAAGAGAGATTGTGCCAGGCAGAATCCCAGTTACAGGAACAAGTAAGATGTAGTATGGATAAGTTTGGGGGCTCCCCAGAATCTCATACACATATTAGGGGAGTGGGTAATAGCCTCTGCAGCAGTTTCAGTGAAAATTCTTTTGAAGGTTCCCAAAATGGCCTCTCAGATCCATCTTTTGCCTAGTGGCCTCCTTACTCAGAAAATCATGGACAGAGTTCAGGTGGAGCACTTCATAGGTCTCTTCCAGTTGCACTCGAACCGTGTCTGTGTGGCAGCAAGCAAAACTCAGCCTCTCACCTTGGCTGGAGAAGCAACTTAGTTTATGTCTGGGCTGGGAGGCCACTCTTACTGCCATCAGTGTCCAGGTGTCCAGGGTCACTCAAAGAGTAGCAGAAATCAAGTGATTTCAAAACAATGTTATGTTTTGAAAGCAAGTAGTCTAGCTCCAGAGTCAGGGTTTTCCCTCTGATAACATCTATTTAAACTTCATAGTTGAATTTTCTCATCAATTATTCTTATTAAAGTATAAATGACATATAATAAAATAGTTTCAGGTGCTAAACATGTTGTTTGATATTTGTATATACTGTGAAATGATCACTACAGTTAGTCTAGTTAACATCTATCCCAGTAGAAGTCTATAATTTTTTTCATGTCAAGTATTTACCCTCTTAGCAACTATTAAATATAGTATGATTAATATATAGTTAATAGATATATAATATATAATTAATATAATATAAATTAATATTATCTATACTATATATGGCAATATAGTATAATTAACTGCACTGTATATTACATCCTTAGCACATTTATTTTATAATTTAAGTTTGTACTTTTTGGCTTTGTTAGACCATTTCCCGTTAGCACCCCTCATCTACCCTATATCAACCCTAGCCTCACCCTCTGCCTTTGGCAAAAAATGTGTTCTCTGTATCTAGTAATTTGGTAAGGGGGGATGTTCGTTTATAGATTCCACATATAAGTGAGATCATATTTATATTGCCTTTCTCTATTCCAGCATCAGTGCTTTTAACTATTAAATAATACTACATACACACACACACGAGTCATTGTTGTAATGTAAATAGGAGAAAAGTACTAGGTTATGTAACAAATGTCCCCAACAAGAGCGATTAGTGTTTTCCTGCTCTGATGGTTAAAATACACTTAATCACAGATGTTAGTTGGAATTTCAATGGTTTTTAAGAAGCTGATCATTTGGTTTGAATCTACAGTACACATGACAAGGAAGGTCAAAGGTTTCAAGAGTTCTTTTAGATTCCACTGTCTTCCGGCACCAACATGCATAAATTGATAGTTGATAGTATTTTGCACTGCATCAACTCATGAGTTCCCTTTCTTAAGTTCACAAATGATATATCCTGACTCAAAAGTTTTCTGGAATATAGTAAACTTAATTAAAGTCTATTACAGAGTAAACATAGCAACAGAGTCTAATATAAAGTCATATATTGGACGTTTCTACACAAAAATCCCTTTAGTTAGGAAGTAATCAGAACTTTACCAGCAAATACTTTATCTCCCTGCCCTCATTCTCATTTCTTACCCTTCTAAAATAAACATATTGTCCTTCCTTTATTTTGGCAAGCAATCAGATCTTCTTTGTTTTCCAAATAGAAATATTAAGTAGCTGTTAAACTTGGAATAGCAACTATGTTCTTTTTTCTTCTTTGGTAGCTAAACCAGTAGCTCTCATTCCAGGCTAATTTTACTCCTTATACAATTTGATTATTATAAGCAGAAAAGTGGGTGTGCAACTGGTATCAGTTTGTAAAGACAGAGATGTTGCTAAACTATATATAATGCACAAGAGTCCTTCAACAACAAGAATTATCTGATTGAAAATGTTAACACTAGTTCCAAGATTGAGGAATTCTGAGTATTGAAGAACAGAAACATCGCCAGGAAAAATTCAAAGATCATAATAAAACAATTAGAAATTACTCTGAATGAGGAATGACTGAAGGAACCCTCACTATCTAACACTGTGAAAAGAGAAACTTGGAAGAGCATAAAATCTGCTCTTGAAAATATTAAGAGTAGCAGTGTTATGGGGAGGCACCACATTTCCTTCCCCATTTACATGTAGTCTCCTTGAAGAAAGTAATGAGAACTATGGGAGTAGCTAAGCAGCCAGATGGAGCTGTGTAAAATGAAAGCTGGTAGTTAGTTAAAGGAGGAAGAGTTCTTGCTTCTGTGGCCCAACTTGCACCCTAATATTGCTGGGAAGGAAACTTGGAAGCAATCTGGTAGAGGAGAAAAATGTAAAGATACTTGGGGACACATAGGAAGGCTGACAATGGCAGCCATCATCTTGATGTGGTCTTGTTAACAGCCAGTGGCTGTAGATAATATCATTCACTTCAGAATAGAATGAGGACTCTTAACTCTGGCAGCTGAATTTGGAGCTAAGATTTAATGATGCTTAGTGGGGCAGAATGCTCCAGGGAGACCTCAATGTGAGTATCTCCCCAGGGACAACAGCCTCCCTCTTATATTAGTCACAAGGAGCCTAATGCAAGTATGTTACTTTATATGTAGAGGAAAGAGAGAAAGTTTTGGAGCAGCCTTGTGCAGCTGTAGTAGGAGAGCATGCTGCTTCATGAGATACATGTTCACAAAATGAAGGGCAAAATCCCACCCAGAGATGGAAATCTTAACATTATAATGAGGATGAGATCAGAGTAAGTTCAGACTTTTTCTCAAGACACATTGCCACGAACTGGGTGTGACTGGTCTTTTCTACTGGTAGTAATGGTTCTATGTCACAAAACTGCTAAGGCAACTCACTAAAACAAAGAAAATATAAAAAAAGATAAAGAATGATTTCCAATATTTCAGTAAGCAATGATTTATATACTATTAGTGTTGTTGCTTCCAAGAATATATGCCAGGGAAAGAAGAAAGCATATCCAAGGAGGCCCCTGTCTTAGTACCCCTTTTGCCCTAGCTTTCTGGAATTTGCCTTTTTTTCCCTGTGTCTCCCCACCAGAAAATATTAATTTTGTGACAAATTATTCTCAGCAGCCCTACTTCAGTCCTACCCTGTTTGAATGAGCATTGTTCATGAAAGGATGAGTAACCAGGCATTTTTATTGGGAAACTAATACCCTTTCTTCTCTCCAAACATGTACTAGTTCTATTACAGATATTTCACACTAAGAGTTTCCTTAGAGTGTACACTAAGTTTACTTGTATACTATAGTGCACAACTTTGGAGGTTCCTGAGTTCCCTTTGGTCACATGCTAACAAAGGAGCAAGCCAGACTTCAGAGAGATGGTAGCTATTTAAAGAGTGATAAATTTCATTTGAATAAAAGAAAGATTATCCTAAAATAAATTGAAATGGATTTATAAATGGGACTTAAAATAAAATAAATTGAAGTGGGTCTGAAAATGAAATGGCTTCCCTAGTCTTTCCATTGTGTATGCGTGAATAACCCTTTGCCTAGGACAGAGAGGAGAATTGAGTAATAAAGTGCACCACATTTATTTTTTGTTGTTGTTCAGAAATGGCCACCATCAACAATTTCAGAAGATATCAACTCTGGAATTCAGCAACTGCAGTGATTCTCAGTGTTTACTAAACTAAGCAAGGATTTATGACAATAGAATCAATTGAGGGTCGTATCTCAGACACTTGAGTCTGTTTTTCCTTTCTGCTACTGTTACCAATTCCATACTTACTTACTGGCTTTTATAAATTAATTCCCTCAAATTTTGAAGAAAAAAAAATAACAGGTATACAGAAAGGAACAATTACTTTGAATCACACAACAGAGAAGGGTAGCAATTGCCTAGAACCAAAACTCTCGACTTGAGAGCACTGGGGGTCCTGGTTTTATGGTGTGGGTGAACAGAGCAGGGTAATGGGGAATCCTTTGTTCTAGACAGAGCTACACTGGGGCATGTGCAGAGAGAGAGGTTACATGCATCTTCATACACTGAAAGTCTCACTAGCACCTTGAGTCTCCAACCACAGATGTAGTTTTTTAGCATGTTAATGAGACCTTGGTCACTCTTAGGTCAGTCTTTTGTTGTTTACATCTGGGTAACCACCAGGTATAAGCTGGTTCTGGATCCCTGGTCCTAAAGCAGAGACCTGTCAGGGTGGAGGGTTTGTTTCTCACTGGTAATTGACTGACCTGTGCCTATTAGCCTGGGAACCAATAATAGGATAGGTTAGGCAAACAAGGTCTAGGTCCTGAGCTTCCTGTAAAATCGTAGAAAAAACTGTTTTCCCTTGTTCCTTTCTAGGCTCTTTGGCTAGTCTAATAATTAAATGGACAAAAGAAAGACTAACAAAAGAAATACATGTTTCATTTTGTACAAAAATGAATCTCAAAGATATGTTTCAAGTAAGTGAACAAAGCAGGCAATTTTTGCACTTTTTAAAGAGAAAAAACCAAATTTGTGAAGAATTGGCAAGGAAAAAAGTATGTTAGTGGCAATGTTACAGGGTCTGTTTATAAAGCTTTCACTGCCCTACATGCACCATGGTTGTTGAAAAGATCTCTTTTTACCTCCTGGTGGAGGAAGGGAAAAGTCAATCTCTTCTTTGATGTCTTGAGAATTTTATGAGATCATGCAATTTTGTTACACAATTTCTTATTTTCTAAAGTTGATAAATTGTTTCCTTTCAATGTGCTTGACTTGATCCTTTATCACCTGTATTTACTATTAATTGGAAATTAGTTCTAAAGAACTGATAAAATTAGATTAAATATTTTTGGCATATATGTTTCACAGATGGTGCTGAGTCTGCCATATTACATTTTATTGCTAGACATGTAGTGCTTGCCAATCTCACTGTTTGTATTTCTAAACTCACTTAAGGTGAGTTAGTGGCAAAGACACATTTTCCCCTTTATTGAGGTAAATGCTTTAGTGCTATAAGTGCAGCTTGTTTTTCAACAACTTTCCACCTAACTATTCAGGCCCTATAATGACATCTGCATGAATCCACTATTTCATAGTGGAAGAGGACTCAGAACACTGCCTTTCTAATTATATCATCTCTTCTGAATTTATTAGCCTATTTTCCTTTGTAAAGAAGCATTTATCCTTACTAATGAAGGATCAACTATCTCTCTAAAGATGTACAGTAACTGCTTGAATTTTTCCTTTAAAAAAAAAAGCTTTCAACATCATACTAATACCAAAATCAAAGAAAGATAGCACAAAGAAAGAAAACACAAGCCAATCTCCCTGATGCAAAAATTCTCAACAAAATTTTAGCAAATGGAATCCAACAATGTGTTGAAAAGATAATACACCATAACCAAGTGGGATTTATCCCAAGGAAACAAGGATGGTTCAACACCTGAAAATCAATCAATGTAATCCAATACACCAACAAAATAAAAATAAAATCACATGATCATATCAATAAATGCCAAGGAAGCATTTGACAACATTTAATGTCCATTTATCATGAAGGTCCTCAAAATTCTTGGGATAGAGGAAATGTACCTTAACATAATAAAAGCAATAGATGACAAACCCACAGTCAGTATAATTCTAAATAGTAAAAAATTTTAAGCCTTCCTTTTGAGATTGGGAACAAGGCAAGACTGTCCATTATCACCACTGCCTTTCAATATAATACTGGAAGTCCTATCTAGAGCAATAAGGCAGGAGAAGGACATACAAGGAATCCAAAATAGGGAAACAAGGAGTAAAATTATCACTGTTTGCAGACAACATGATAATAGATACAGAAAACCCTAAAAACTCTACAGAAAAACTAATGAAAATAATAAACCAGTTCAGTAAGGTATCTGGTTATAAAATCAACACACAGAAATCAGTTGCCTTCTTAGATGCAAAAAATCAGCCTGAAGAAGAAGAAATTAAGAAAAACCACTCCATTTACCAACAAAAATTAAATACCTGGGAATAAACTTAACAAAATACATGAAAGAACTATACAACGAGAATTATTAAACATTGCTAAAAGAAATAGAAGACACAAAGAAATGGAAAGACATTCCCTACTCATGGGTTGGAAGAATCAACATTATCAAAATGGCCATCCTACCAAAAACAATTTACAGATTCAATACAATTCCAATAAAAATCTCAATGACATTCTTTAAATAAATAGAACAAATACTATTGAAATTAATATTTGAATAATTAAAAAAAAACTTCCATTAGCCAAAGCTCTCCTGACCAAAAGGAGAGAGAATGGAGGAACTGCACTCTCCCAGACTTTAAATTATACTATCATAATTATAAGTCATAATAATTAACACAGCACAGTACTAGAATAAAAACATACATACAGACCAATGGAACAGAATTAAAAGCCCAGAAATAAAGCCACACATGTATGATCAACTAATCTACAACAAAGGGGCAAAGCCATAAATGGAGTAAGTATAGTCTCATCAACAAATGGTGCTGGGAAAAATGGACTGCTACATTCAAAAGAATGAATCTAGGCTACTCCCTCACACCATGTACAAAAACCAACTCAAAATAAATAAAAAACTTGGATATAAGACCTGAAACCATAAAATACCTAGAAGACAATACAGGCAAAACACTCCAACACATACACTTCAGAAACCTCTTTCAGGATACACACCACTACAGATGCTTAAAAAAATGAAAGGAAATATAAACAGCTGGGGCTACATCAAACAAAAGGCTTCTGTATAGCAAAAGAGACAATAACCAAAACAAAAAGAAACCAAATCGAACAGGAAAACATTTTTGCCCTCCATACAAGTGATAAGGGTCTGATAACAAAGATCCACAAAAAGCTCACACAACTTAATGAAAACAAAGCAAAACACCCAGTCAGAAAATGGGGCAAACAGTTAAAAATACACTTCTTGAATGAAGAAATAGAAAAAGCCAATAGACATATGAAAAAAATCTCAACATCACTAATAATCAGGGAAATGAAAATCAAAACCACAATGAGATACCATTTTACACCAGTAAGAATGGCCCATGAAAGCAAACAAACAAACAAAAAAATGGACAAAAACAAATGCTTTAAAGGATGTGGTAGTGGGAATGCAAACTTGTCCAGCCACGATGGAAAGCTGTGTGAAAGATCCTCAAAATACTGAAAACGGAAGTATGTGTGGATCCAGCAATCACACTTTTGAGAATTTACCCACAGAATACAAAAACACTAACTCAAAAAGACACCTGTACTCAGTTGTTTATTGCAGCACTAGTTACAATAGCCAGAATAGGGAAACAACCCAAATGCCCCAAAGCTGACGAATGGCTGAAAAAGCCATTACACAATATGTACGCAATGAATATTATTCATCAATCAAAACAGACAAACTTATATCACTCACAGCAACATGGATAGAACTAGAGGGAATCATGTTAGCGGAAATAAGCCAGAAAGAAAAAGAGAAATATGGGATGCTCTTACTTATATGAGGAATATAGAGAAAACAAATGAACAGATATACAAGAAAATTTTAAAACTGCTAACAGAACTGAAATATAGGGCAAGAGGGGGGCAGGAGGGTAAAATCAGGGGAGGGATAGGTACAAGATATTAAGATGATTTATGGATTTTAAGGTGATGGGAGAACTTTGGGTGTAGACAATGATGTAAAATATGTTTGTGCAACAATTAAAAAAAATAAATAAGTCTTTTAAATAATTTTTATTAAGGGACTAGTTTCTGCTTTTTGAAAGAGACTAAAACCAAAATCAAAAGTTCCCAAAACCAAAAGCAAGAAACTGTTTGTAACTTGCTCAAAGAGGAAAAACAGACTTACTTGGGAAGCTCCAGCCAGTTTGACTCGAGGGAACCTTATGTGCCCTGATTGGCTGGCGCTGGCAGTTGCCAGTGTGCCTTGGATGACTCAGGCCAACCGGGCAACCTCTGCCATCAAGCTGGTGGGTAAGAGGGCCTCAGGGATTGGCCCAGTAGCCCTGGACCAGGGCAAGACTGCATCAACCCAGAATCCAGTAATAGTAAGGCAGGGAGTATGGGAGTGGGAGGGAAGACCAGGACACCTTTGCTGTTTCACAGTCTCTCCACTTAGTCCTCAGGAGAAATAAGAAGAGCACAAACATATAACAAGTGAGGAACCAGATAAAGAACCTGCCCATACATATGTGTGGGACACAGGGGAAGGATCATTGAGAAAGACAGTACATACTGGATTGGAGAAACAACTGTGGTAAAGACCTATCACAGAATTATACCTACAGCTTCACCAGAAGTGGATGAATCAAAACTCCATTTTGGGATATGCCACTCAAGAAAACAAGGTGCCCTCCCCAAGCCTTGGGATAGGAGGGCCACAGAGTCAGGGCATTGACTTCACAGCAAAGCTGCAAACTGAGAGAGAGGATATGATTTGGAAAGTCCATCAGTGGATGTCTGCCCACATCAAGAAACTTCTTTACTGACTATGGCTGGAGGAAAGGATCCTAAGCCAGACGACAGAGGCAGTGGATTGGCAAGGAGATTGGACTGGAGAGGGCAACCAGAAATAAGAAGACACTGATAACCCCCAAATGAGCATGGACTGGCTGCCCGATGCAAAGCTAAGACTACAAACCATCAAGCACAGTATGCAGTGTCCCAGGAACACAGTCCCTCACCCAGCAAATGGACACAGCCAAAATCAACAAAAATCAACAATGAGAGAGGAGTCTGAGTGAACACAAGGGGTGTCAGGGGTGAGATGAAGGAGGAAAAGCATCCTAGCAACCATTTACCTATGTAAGAAATTAAAAGAATGAATAAAACATTTAAAAAAAGAGGAAAAACAGAATTTTAATATCCATCCACAAAATGCAATTTGTTTCTAAAATGATGTCATTACATAAAAATTGAGATGAAAATTCACGATCTTCAGCAAAGTCTCAAAAAATATTAATGAAGTGTTTAAAAGCTCATCACGTATAACTGTTAAAAAAATTAAGAATTATATTATAGTACCCTTTATTAACAGAATGAATAACCAATTGAAACAAATAGAGGTTTGTTTGCAAAAAATGTGAAATTATTATCCTTAAAATTTTATGTTTGGTGTTTTATAATACAATAAAGTGACTTTACTTAAAAGTTTAAGTCACGAAGAGTTGTAAGAGTCAAATATATATATGAAGGCTAAAAAATGGACTGCATTTCTTTAATAATTAAGTGTTTGCTCTAAATTTCAGTCTCTAAAATATATTAATCAAGAAAATGTTATGGAATCTAAAATTATAAATATATTAAAATAATCTAGAACTAAACCTATCTAACTCAATATCCTATGTCCATTTGGTAACTTTTTCTGTGCTCTCCCATTCCTTACAAAATTACAAAAATATGAAAAAACTTCTTCATAAATTTGCTATTATGTGGAATCACTGTAATGATATTGCTAACTTTTTTTTTTTTTTTTGAGACTACATCTCGCTATTTTTGCCCATGGAACCACAGGCTCACATTGCCCAGGGCACCACAGACTCAAGCAATCCCCAGCCTCAACTTCCCAGGTAGCTGGGATTACAGGCACGTACCACTATACCCAGCTATTTTGGGGGACTAGGTCTCTCTGTTTTTGCCCCAAGCTGGACTCAAACCGCTATCCCTAGCCCCAGCCGCTTCATAGGCTGAAGCTTAGTGGCACGAGCCACTGTGCCAGGCATTGCCAACATTTTTATGTTTTATCATTTTTTGCCTATGTGGAGTAGGGAAATCAAGTTTTCAAATTTTTTCATTCTGGCATCCTAAGAAAATAAATAAATAAATGCAAAATGTATTCTTCAGTGATTAGCCATTCCTGAGAAACTTAGTAAAATTAAGTATTTAAAATTAGTACCCTTTGGGAAAAAAGAAAAAAAGAGAGTGCTCATGGTGAACAACCTAAAAAATCAAAGGATAAAGTAATTCTCCAAATGATAAAAAAACTTCCATAAAGAATTCCCTTTCAGTTTTGACCACAAAAGCTTAATATGAAAGGCATATTTGATTCTAGCTCATCCTTTCTGACACACAGATCAGTGCCTGCACATCAAGGAAATGAGTGAACTCTAGCTGAAGAACATGCAGGATATATAATCTTTGGGAGCTGGGGGTGGGGTGGGAGTGGGAAAGCTTAAGTCAAGGGACCCCAAGTTCCCACCAAGTTCCCACTTGAAGAGGAGGAGCTAGAGATAATGGAGATATCCTTTGCTATTCTATCAGTTCTGCTACAATGTTTCTCATAAAAATGAGAATTTATTCCCATGCAATCGATGTGTTAGGGAACTATTTGCACATAATGCAAATTATATTGTATTTTTATTTTGGATTGCCAATAAAGTGAATTGCATTGATTGTGGTCCTTGTATTCCTGAGATGAATGTATATGCATGTTTTTTGCTTAATTCTATTTGATAACATTTTAGTCAAGGTGCTTACATTAGTAAATGAGATTAACCTGTAGGCCATTTTCATTTGCCATCTCTTACCTTTGATGAATTTTGGCATAGGAATTAAGCTAATTTCATTTAACAGAACTACAAAACTGAAATAGTATAATGCTAAGGGCTTGGTTCAAATTAGCTGGGTGAGTGGGTATTGTGATGCCATGAAAACTTGTCTTTTACATCTTCTCCAGCAGGGAATGTAATGAACTGGTTCTAGGAGCTATTCTCTGAAATGGATTCATCACCACTTTACACAGAGGCCATGCTTCCCAGGGACTAGTCTTAGTCAATATCCAAGTACAATGGGCAGATCCATTCCTGGAAGATGGAGACATGTTGCCCTGGCTCTAGATTTCTGCATAGGTTTCCTTGGCTCCAGGAATCTTATCAGCTTGAGAATAGGATGAGTCCATTCAGGATGCTATTCATTGTCTCAGCTTGCTCCTTCCTCTTTCACTAACAATAGCACATATCAGAGTCATTTAAACTAATTACATTTGGCATATTCTGAAAAATATCAGCAATACAAGGAATCACCAGTTTAATAAGCTTTTCAGAGAAACTGAAAGAACATTTGTGCTAAAAGAACACAGATTATGGGCTGCATCCCAGTATTAAGAACATAAAAAGTGCAATATAAAAATATATTCTAAAGTGGAGCAAAGTGTGATATAGTTATATTAGATGTATTTTGAAAAACATTCTTATATGTGCATGCTTTTCTCTTTTTTCAAACTTATTAAGAAGATATCATAGTCTGCATCTTTTCTGAAAGTACATATCATAACATTTTAATTAAATACGGTTGATTCTTATTCATAGTAGTCATGGTCTATACTGTCTCAGCAAACTTTGAATTAGGGAGTTTAACAAATACTGAATTAAGAGCCATCACTCCTACGAGAGAGGTTTGAAATTTGGTAACAAAACAGTCCCAAACAGGGTATTTAACTAAACTTACAAAGGGGAGCAGCTGGCCCTTTAAACCCACCTACACCTATGAGAGTAGTAGAAGACTATACTAAACTTAAGAGGAGTCAAAAACAGATTTACTCATTAAAAAACAGAATAAACAAATGTTACGGAGCATACAATGGACCCCTTTGATTATCTTACCAACCAGTTCAGTCTTTAGTCCAAAAACTGCACATGACTGCATATGGCCTTCAGTCATGTGCTTCCATGTGCACATGTCCCATGGGAAGCATTTTCCCACCTTCAGATCAGATGGAGAAACCAAGATGGCACCATCACTCTTCAAACACACAGCTCTACTCACTTCAAGCCAAATGTAGAAATTAAGATGGCGTCATTGCTCCTGCTTCAAAAGCCGGTTATTCAAATCCAATGAGAAAACCAGGATGGCTTCTTCAATTCTTCTCCAAAAGGCACAGGTCCAGTATTCTTTCAGCTTCAACTCTCAAGTGGCCAGAAACCAGTAAGACTCACTCGATACAACAACAGCGACCACTTTAGACTTCTCATGATGAAAGCAGTAGTCCAGCAAATTCTCTTCAGTTCTCCAGACAATTTTCAAACTTTGCAGTTTCAAAGTTAAACTAAGTTCTCAAGCACCAAATTTCACAAGTTTCACAAGTTTCTACAACATGCTTTACTGGACCCCTCACCAGCCCAGACTGGGAAGAGAAGTCCACAGTGTGGCTTCCCTGCCCTGCTGCCACACATGGCAGCAGCAGCTCTGAGGCTTCCAACCTCCCTGCTATCCCTCCTCTCTTTCCTCTCTACACTGTTCTCTCCCCCTCTCCATCTGTCTCTTCTCCTTAAATCACTTCCCATTCTTCTCCTCTTGCAAGAAGACTTAACTTCCTTTCTCCAGGTCTCCACCCACCAGGGCACAATGGCTGCCATTCTAATACAGCACCACCAATGCTGGAGGCTACAGTCCCCCAATTTCACCACAGCACCCCTATCAGGTTCTCTGGAGCTTCTAATCACAAAGCTTTCATTAACCTATCAATATTGTTGGAGTGGCACCCTAATATATGATGTTTTGACAAGAGGGTTATTTCATAGGTTAGGCAGCGAATACTGAATTGTTTTTAATATTTGTATTTAAACTTCTCTCAGTGTGGACCTGCCCCCCCAAAAAAAACCTGTTCTCCTTACCTCTTTTCAAAAGAGAAAGCAGGCCAAAATCTATATACTTATCATTTGCTACACCTTTCCCAATAACAATTAGAAAAGAGGATTCTCTAGCTTCATGTTCTTACCAACACTTAAGGGACAAGCAGCTAAGGAAAGGGAGGGAAGTGGAGAGGGAGAATGCAGGTAACAGAGGAGTACAAGAAGATCAAGATGAAGGTTCATGGGTGATAAGGTGGAGTGAGAAACCTGGGGAATGCAATGATGTAATACAATTATACACACAAATATACATAACTATATAAACAAGATGATTAATAATAAAATAAATAAATGCATAAATTTCATTGCCAATTTATAAGCTATTTAATATTACAATAACTCATAATACCACAGTATGTCACTAAGAAATTATTTTGGATTTTACTTATTACTAGTGAGATTGAGCGTTTCATTTGTTTATAAGCATTTAATTTTCTGATCCTGTTGAATTGTCTAATTATATATTTTGCATCCCCTCTCCCCTTATTATTTGCTGGATTTTTTAAAAAATTATTTACATGTGGAGAGTGTTTATATATTCTGGAAACCAAGGCTTTTTCAATTACATAAAATGTAAATGAAACCATGTTTCTGAGGGGTAATCCAGAGACTCCAAACTATTAAGGGGAAAAACCCTTACGCCCACTCTGAGAGTTCAGGTATCTATACACACAAAGGCAAAGAAACCTTAGTCTTAGTGTACTCAAAGATCTTTACCTGGAGAGAGAGAGAGAGAGAGAGAGAGAGAGAGAGAGAGAGAGAGAAAGAGAGAGAGTTCAATTTCAAAGAACATATTCACAAGCAAACTATATTTCTCCTTCCTCATTTAACTCAACTCATGTATATATATGTACATATATATATGTGTGTGTGTTTCTCTTATATACAGTCTCTTTTCTCCTTCTGCCTTTCCCAGCTGTCTCTGTTCAGAAAGTCGAGTTCATAGCTTGCTGGGAATTGTAATCCAAGGAAGTTACATGAAAGTGAAGGCAGAGAAAATGGTGCCCACTCCTGGGTCACGGCACTGTGAGATCCATCTTTTACTCAGAGATACATTCTTGACATAAATAATTTATCTGTTATATAAGCCTACTTAAGAGAACATGGTCACTTGCCTATATGCAACTAC